>CAHIKZ030000377.1:3065000-3265000 GCA_903632075.3 Acanthosepion pharaonis | reverse complement strand
ATCAGACCTACAAATTCAAAAAAAAAGAAAATGAATTTTGAATTTGTAGGTCTGATGATTTGGATCGTATTTACGATTCCAATGGAATAAAATATGACCATGGAATATTAGTGTTTAAGCTTTATTATATATATATATATATATATATATATATATATATATATATATATATATATATATGGTGAACTCTCCCTGTCGTATTCGATGTATGAGGGTCAAGTAGCTCAGTTCCTAGGAACTGACAGCCCAGACATCAGCACATATGATTTGATTATAATGGTGAAGGCTTTATGCAGAAGCAACCACACTTCTTGAAGGGCCAAATACAGAGACCTGGTGCACTACGTACCACAAGGTCCCCAAAGAACCTTCCACAGGTTTTGAATTCAGACTTGTCCTTCTAGAACAAGGCTCTTCCTCAATCCGAGCCGGTATCCACTACTCCCCTGTGCCTATAAGCAGAAGACGTGTGTATGTCTACATGAGAGATGTTTTTACCACACTCCATACATACATACGTACATACATACATACATACATATATATATATATATATATATATATATATATATATATATATATATATATATATATATATAAGCATACAACGCACATACATATAGATATACATATTCATATAGATACACTCATATACAGACATAAAGACTTTTGTTCTTACAGCGTTGCTTTCGCGTATACACATACATACCTACAGACACGCACTTACACATATATATATAAGTAATCACACAAAAGATACACATATATTGATGTATATATTTATGCACATATACCCACATATAGACATATAGACTTCTCCTACAGTCTTGTTTCGTATCTACATATACACACCTACACACCTACACACATATATATGTAAGCACACGAACACACATATATTTATTACCCATTAATACAACTAGTCACACATACAATCATACATCTCTTCTCCTTAAAAAAAGACGTACACATATACACGTATATTTATTTACACATTAATACACACTTTCACTATTACAATCTTGCTTTGTTATACACATACATATATAGGCACACAAACAGCTTTCATATATTTATATACGCATTAATACATATACAAACACATAGGCACATACATACAGTCTTCCTTATGAACTTACTTTCGCATCTGCATGCACACACACGCATACATATAGACGTAAACAGACGTACACACACACGTACACACAATTCTTTGGTTATAGCAATCAAGGCTGTAATTAGTGATATGACTCACGTCGGGTATTTCTATTCTTACGCAATATGAGTTGCCTCATTCTGTATTTTAAACAGGCAAAATAGACCGCTACGTAACTGCTGCCGCTATTTTTGTTCCACCTTTTTCCCGTGCCAGCAATGGGCAATAGTAAAATTAATATGGCAGCAACTTTGTTCGTCGTTTCAATATTCAACATGTTTTTTAATTCTGCGAAGAAAAATAATACACTAAATCGAAAAAAAAAATTTTCAGCTCTCTTTGAAAAAAAAAAAAAACATCTATAAAAATTTAAAGCATCAATCATCAACATATTTCCTCCTGATTTCTATGGACTTACGCTGCATTTCCGCCGAATTATGTATTCCGTCATAAAAGAACGATTCCATTTTTGATTCAGAGAATTACGCGGGGAAAAACTCACTCTCTTCAATCACGGACCAAACAGGAGTTGTTTATTGGAACAACAACTCAAATCATTGTCAATCAGAAGATAGGGAAAACATAACGAGTTTAGAAGAAGCCAGCATCCTTTGCTGCGTCGCATTTACAAGATGAAGACAAACGTTTTTATACGACAAATATGTGTTTCAATTCCAAACTGAATTACCTCTAATTTTTCGATCTATTCGCAATCTGTTTGTATTACATCTTTCTTCAAAAGTCTCTTAAGTTAATCAGTTTTAAACTCTGGTCTCTTTTCGTCTATTCATTCAATTTGAACTTAAAAATTCCTATTTTAAAAAATTTACAAACGTGCTTGCACCTACTGCCTATATTTGTTTGTGTTATTTCCAGAACGTTTTTCTTTTTTTCCCATATTAAACATACGAAGAACACGTCATTGGAACTGACATCTTTTTAGTCTGTAAACAATTCTTAAAGAGTATAAACGAACGTGCAGTAAAGAACTAAATAAAATTCGAAGACACTTCTAAGATCTTCTTAATATTATAGAAATTAAAGGCATTATTCTAGCAATAAATTCTGTCTATACATAATTCTGTTGCTCTTTGCAAATTTAAGTAAATACATAGCCGTACACAGGCAATTGCCATTTGAACATTATCATATGAGGGCGGTTTTAAATAATGTGAAGACTGGGTGGAGGTAAGAAATCTTTCTGATTTAAAAATCAGTGAGAAAGGAAAAGAAATCGTTTGACCATAGCTGAGTGGACATTAGAATATGCAGAATACATCCTTTTTAGAGGAATAACACCCTCGAGTAGTTGCGGGGGGGCTATCAGGAGGATGCTTGTCAACTCTGGTATGTACGTCTAATGTTTGCCTCTAAACTAAATTATAAACACGACCATTGTTCAATTTAAGACTCAAAATTAAGCAGGACCAATATCTACCTATAGATATTTTTCTTTTTATCCGAGCGCTTTCGGCTATACATTTAGCCATTTTCAAGAAATAGTTTGTTGCATGTATGTATGAACATAGGCACAATACCTTGACCGTGTTTTGAAAATAAAAACATTATATAAATACAATCATTTTTACCTATTGACTCAAGTTTAAAAATAGCAAAATCTTTCTAAATGTAAACCCTACCAATATTCATTCATAGGGTCAATTATCCGATTAGTATTTACCTATAAACTCAAGCACCAATACGAGATATTATGTTTACTGATATATAGTATAAGTCCGACGAAAAGTTTATCTCAAGTATAAACACGAGTAATGTTTACCAATAGAAACAAGCAAAAAATAATCAATAGTTACTTATAAACATAAGTATAAGTGGTTACAAAGCTTACCTATAAGCTCAAGTTTAAAAACGAGCATTGTTTAACTATAGACTCAAGTATAAACATTAAAAATAGTTATGGAGTCAAGTATAAATAGAATACGTGTTTACCTGAATCCTCGACTGATGTTAATATTTTTACCTATAAAGTCAATTACAAGTCTGATCAATGCTTATCTGTTTTTTTTTAAGCATCTAACCCAAAGCAAGGCGGGAAGCCACTAGGACGCAAGGGGTTACAGAAAGTTTAGAGCAAGATCAGATAGGAGTGATAGAAGAAAGGATGAGGAGAAGGGTAGTGGATAGATCAAGGCAACTGGAGATGTCGATTGACATTACACTTGAATAGCTGGAGATTATAGCTCACAGGGAGACAGGAGAAGGGAAGAGAGTTCCACAGTCGAGAGGTGCGAGACATGAAGCTATTGGAGTAGAAGAGACGGCTACATTTAGGAGTTTCGACAGTGAAGGGGTGAGAGCGGGATGCCAGCCTCGTAAGGCGCTGGAACTCATGACGTCTGGGAACCAGCGAATGCAGCTCCTCGGAGCAATTTCCATGAAAGTATTATTAGAACAGACAGAGGGAGGCGACGGCGCGTCTGTGAGAAAGGGCCAACTACATTGCATATCCGCCTCTGGAGCCTATCAAGAACCCTGAGGCAAACAGAAGGGGCACCAGACCATATATGGCAGCAATACTCCATGCAAGGGCGAATTGTTGATTTCCATATATGGCAGCAATACTCCATGCAAGGGAGAATTGTTGATTTCCATATATGGCAACAATACTCCATGCAAGGGGTCTAAAGACTCAAGTATAAGTTTGATTAGTACATGCCTATATACCAAATATAAGTCTGGCCAATGGTTAACTATGAACTCATGTATAAAAAACGACTAATTTTTACCTATAAAGTCAAGTATAAGTGTTGTCTAGTAAATAGGAAAGGTTGACACACATATAGAAAAGTAGTAGTTTATTCCGGAGAATAATATGGTATACGGTTGAGAACACAGGTTAATGTAATAAACAGTTATTTAACCGATATTTAACTGAGACCTCCCCACATGGATGTGGCACAAGGCCAGTTCTTAACGTGGGGTTCTCCGAGCGTGTATGCTCGGGCAAAAATTCCCCGTAGACCCCTCATAGACGGGTCGGATTGCTGTCTACCTCGCAGACGAGACTCTGTTAATATAGCCTCGTCTGAGTTCATTTCCTCACGAAGGTAGAGAGTCGACAAGCAAAATGACGATTAATCGTTAACTCATCTCGCCCAGTAAGAGAGAGTGTTGTTCAAATAGTATTGGACCAGTCCATCTTGTGGGGGTGTTCAGCTACTCCACAACAATAATTCTGATCAATGCTTAGACTAAAGTTCAACTAGTTCTTGCCTATAGGTTCATATATAAGTCTATACTTGAGTCTATGGACTCAAGTATAAAAACGATCTGTGTTTTCTTATCAAATCAAGAATAAGTTCGATCATTGCCTAAAAATAGATTCAGGTATAAGTCTGGGCAATGAGACTGTTGCAACAGAGGTGCTAGTCTATCGCCAGTAACTTGATGCTAAGTACTTCGCGGTGTGTTTCGCTGCTTATGCGCCTATGGGACATTAATCACATTGGCAACTACGTGGAAAAGGTTGCCGAGTAGTGATGGTAACATATGTGTGATGTTTTATTTATGTAGTAATAAACATTTTGTATTAGTGGTTCTACCTTAATTACCAACATTCCACTTACATTAGCGGATGCTGAAAGGTTCTCAGCATGACCAAAAACAATGAACTAGTGCTATGAAATGTACATGCTTGCTCAACATGTTACCACCACATGTCAACATATTGGCACACAATTTCTCAAATTTTCTTCCAACATTCTGTATTTCCTGTTTCTTAAGAACGAATTTTGTAGATGTGGTTTTAAAAAAATGAGGAAACACGCGCGCATACACAAAGATGCATACATTAAAATGCACACAAACATACATTGACATATACACTCAAATGCACTAACAGATATGCACACTAAAAGACCCACATATGCAGTAGCTCTATCAATGAGTTTAGAGACTAATGGAGAGAAAAAACATCTATTTTACATAACAAATATTAATTTTTCAATATAATAAGCTCGTTAGCGTAAATGTTTCGTCGTTGGCTCGTCAATATTTTTGTCAATGAACAGAATGGTTAAGCGAAACATGGGTAAAAGGTTCCAACAGCACCCCTTATAATCAGGAGAAGCAAAAACCTGTCAGGCGATGTCAAATTAAAAAAAGATTTTGTTATATCCAAAGCAAAGAAACTTGATAATTGAGAGATCTGAAATAATGGCAGCTTGCAAACATGCAAAAAAAATTCTACTGGAACGATATGAACCCGGAGAGAGTACCAAAATTTCTTTTTTTTTTCTCTTTCATTTTTTCTATCCCCTCTCACATATTTTCTCAACTTTTGCTTTACCCTTTTCTTCCTATTAAATTTCCCACGAATCTTATAAATATAATAATAAAATGATAACAATTAACCTTTTCAATGGCTGAAGAAACCTTTATTAGTAGAAACCTCGATAGCCGAAAAGGTTAGGGTTTGTAACATTTTATATACACACACGCATACACACACATATATATATATATATATATATATATATATATATATATATATATATATATATATATATATATATATATATATATAAAATAAGATAGTTAACAAAATAAGGACAAACGAAATGGTACCAATATATTTAGTACGATAAACATTTATTAAATATTAATCACATGACAAAAATTAAGCACGAAGAGAAAGGTTTTATGTTCGGAATTTTCGGACACCTCTGTGTCCTTCATCAAAGGTCCGATGAACAGAGAAATGAAAGTTACTAACCAACAGATGTTTTGATAGATGCAGTATTTTACCTTATATATATATATATATATATATTTGGTTGGATAGATGTGAGTTTGTGACCCTGGGTTTCACGCTTTAGCGATCGTCAGACAAATATATATATATATACAATGTTATGTCTATTTATTTTATAACAATCCTTTCTAGTTCTTTAATTAACTTCTTGATGTTGAGTTCAAATTCAGCACGGAAGCCGCCATAGTTTTTGTTAACCCAAGTACCTTTGATCTCTTCCGACATCATCCAGAGATGGTAAAAATGCAAATGGTTTTAAATGTTGGTCAAATACCTTTTAAAACGTTGCTACTATACTCGCAATAAATTTTGTTCAGTGTTGGTTGGTTATAAATAAATAGACATGATAAATATGAAATAGACATAACATAAAATTAAAAATTATTACAAATGGACAGAAAATAAAGACATAATATGTCTATATTATCCAATGAAACATGCTGGAATGAAGATATGCTGCCTAAATACACACACACTAGTACATATATATGTGTGTGTTAGCGGGACCTAGATAGTATCAAGAGAGAAAATGAAAAAGTGTAAAATAATGAAAAAAATTTGTGTGCTCCGTAATGTACATTGGCGAAACATCTAGAAATCCCTAAGAAAGACTGTATGAGCATCACAGAGATATGCTACATAATAACACTTTAAACGTACTAGTAATGTTAATGTTAATCATTTCCCTATCAAGAAACATTCGGCATTCATTGACCAAGCAGCCAGTACTGTGCTTGGTTGAACTTTACTTAAAACTATTTTTCAGGAAAATATCCATTAGAAATGCAGATTCTGAGATGAAAATCTAGAAACATAGCCATATTTTATCAGCTTGCACAGCATTACCAACCGCTGAATTTAAAACATGGCATGATAGGATGGGCTAATATATGCACTGGAAAAAACTGCAACTTTTATGGGAAGGAAATTGCAAGAAATTGGTACGAAAACCACACAAACCAGGTTACATACATAGGTCCTTCATTAATTTTATGGGACTTTATACGCACAGAACAGTCAAAGTTAATCGCCCAAGTATTGTGATCAAAGGCCTCAAAACAAAATGTTTCTTATTGACATGGCAGTTTCTGCAGATTGTAATTTATCTAAGAAAACTATCAAAATGCAAGCATCTTGAAGTGGAAATCTAAAAAAAATATTTCAGGTAAGGACATCAATAATTCCAGATATAGTTGGAGAATTCAGTTTGATTGGAAAACGTTCTAATAGACTCAATGAAGGAATCCCTGATAGACATGTCTTAAAGAAATACAAAAAAAATTGTTCTAATACTTACAGCTCTTAGGGTAAAAAATGTTCAGTGAAAATGTCATAATGCCACTTCTGACCTCAGGTTTCCGGTTGGGACCCGGAAGGTTATGAGTATACAACAGAAATCAAAAGAAAATAATAATAATAATAATAGAGACCGAAAACAAAAAATTGCCTCCTTATTGATATGGCAGTCCCTGCAAAACTGCAATGAATCTTTTAAGATCTTCAAAAAACTATCAAAGGGCTTTATCTATGTAAAATATGTGTGAGTATTTTTATTTCTCATTGGAAAATGACATGATGCCATTTCTGACCTTATGTCTCTGGACAGGACCCGGAAAGAAATGTGTACACACCAGAAATCAAAGCAAATATAATAATAATAATAATAATAATAATAATAATAATAAATGCATTGATACTATATCAAACATGGCTCCTGATGTTAATTGATTGATGGTGCTAACACATACATATATTTATTGTTGGATGAAAATGAGCTTCCTTAAATATTCTATTCAGTACCAGAGAGTAGATTGTCAGTTATCCTACCTTTGCCAGCTGGGTTGTGTCTTCCAGAAGAGCTGACGTATCTCGGTTCATGTTTCCGAGCAGTGTCGGGAAAATAACATGACCCGGGTGTTGATAGGATATCATTTTTAAGTTTTAAGGTTAAATCAAGTCCAGGTGAATTCGGAATCACATTAAAATACTTGGAATAATCTCGATCGGAGGACACCTACAGCAGATTGGGTCACACTTGCTGCTTTTATCCAAATCTATCATCATGTCGAGCATATTTGCTCATGGTACATGTGACCGGAATACCCTTATTAATCTGGAAGCTGCGAACGCTATATTGAGCTTCGTATATTTTGTATATTTGGAACCCAGTGCCACATTATCGACATGCTGCTCTTTCACCCGATAATAATAATATTGTATTTGTAGAAACTTGACTGTATTTCGAACTCGATTCGTCAATTTCTCGTCCCGAGACGCTGTCATACCACCTACGCATTTAATCATGAAATATATGATCAAATAATAAATCATAATATCAGTCTCCTAGTAACTTTTATAACTTGAATAAAATATAATTAAATTTATGTGGAATATATTCAGGTATGCGTGTGTATATTTATCCATTCACCACACACACACACACACACACACACACATATATATATATATATATATATATATATATATATATATATATATTATGACTCTGTTTTCTTCATATCTTTTTGCGTTATCGTGATATAAAATGGCTAAAGGCAGCCGTTGGAACACAAGTCTTTTTCAAACGCATTTGGCCACTTGTGATAACACGGCCGACTGAAATAATTGCAATTAGAATGCATTATCGACGTTATGAGTCGCTTTGTTGATGGTCAGCCATTAAATCTTGAGAATTCGATTGTAAAGCGCGCCAATGGTTTTTCAATGAAGTCATAATGGAATATTAATGGGCGCCATTTTGAAAACGATGGAAGGAAAAGAGAGACACAAAGGACTTTAAACGAAGAAAAATCAGAGGAAAGCAAGGTGGAGAATTCCAGGCTGAGATAAAAATGAATTTGAAAGGGAGATGTAAAGAATATTTAAAGAAGGAATGAAGGATGGAATTAAAGAATGAATAAAAGAATAAGAATGAGAATACTATAAACAGTTGAAGAAAGAGAAAAATGAAGAAAACAAAATGTTTAATATTAAAAATTTACAAAAATGAAAATATAAACAATGGAAAATAAAGACAGAAAAAGAAGAATCGATAGAAAAATTTTTTAAAATTAAATGGAAGAAGGGAAAGCCATTTTAAAGTAAGAAAAAAGTTACATGGAAAAATAAGATACAACTGTTAAAGAAAAATGTAAAAAGAAAGAAAGAGGAAATAGAGAAAGAAAGGTAATGGGAAAGAAAGAGAGAAAGCTAATAAGAAAGAAAGAAAGAAAGAAAGAAAGAAAGAAAAAAGAAAGAAAGAAAGAAAATCAACAGACAAATAAAATGGGCAGAATTTCTAATAAGAAAGGAAGGAAAATATGCAAAAGAAAATAAAGAAAAGAAATAAATTTTAAATGAAAGTAAGAAAAATTTAGATAGAAAAATAAGAAAAAATTGTTAAGGGAAATGTAGAAAGAAAGAAAGAAAGAAAGAAATTAAGGAAGTGGCAAATATAGAAAGAAAGGTAATGTGAAAGAAAGAAAGAAAGAAAGAAAGAAAGAAAGAAAGAAATTAAGGAAGTGGCAAATGTAGAAAGAAAGGTGAAAGAAAGATAGATATTAAGGAAGTGGCAAAGGAATATAGAAAGAAAGAAAGAAAAATTAAGAAAGAAATTAAGGAAGTGGCAAAAATAAAGAAAGAAAGGTAATAAGAAAGAAAGAAAGAAAGAAAGAAAGAAAAGAAAGAAAGAAAGAAAGAAAGAAAGAAAGAAATTAAGGAAGTGGCAAATATAGAAAGAAAGGTAATGTGAAAGAAAGAAAGAAAGAAAGAAAGAAAGAAAGAAAGAAAGAAAGAAAGAAAGAAAGAAAGAAAGAAAGAAAGAAAGAAAGAAAGAAATTAAGAAAATGGCAAATATAGAAAGAAAGGTAATGAAAGAAATTAAGGAAGAAAGAAATATAGTAAGTAGCAAATATAGAAAGAAAGGTAATAAAAATAAGAAAGAAAGAAAGAAAGAAAGAAATTAAGGCAGTGGCAAATAAAGAAAGAAAGAAAGAAAGAAAGAAAGAAAGAAAGAAATTAAGGAAGTGGCAAATATAGAAAGAAAGATAATGAAAGAAAGAAAGAAATTAAGAAAGAAAGAAAGAAAGAAAAAGAAAGAAAGGAAGGAAAGAAAAAAGAAAGAAATAAGAAAAAAATAAGGAAGTAGCAAATAAAGAAAGAAAGAAAAAAGAAATTAAGAAAGTATAGAAAATATAGAAAGAAAGAAAAAAGAAAGAAAATAAGGAAGGAAAATACCATATATAGAAAAGAAAAATAAAGAAAGGAAGAAAGGAAAGAAATTAAGTCAAATATAGAAAGAAAGGTAATAAGAAAGAAAGAAAGAAAGAAAGAAAGAAAGAAAGAAAGAAATAAGAAAGAAAATAAGTAAGTAGCATATATAGAAAGAAAGGTAATAAGAAATAAAGAAAGAAAGGAAGAAAGAAAGAAAGAAATTAAGAAAGTGGCAAATATAGAAAGAAAGGTAATGTGAAAGAAAGAAAGAAAGAAAGAAAGAAAGAAAGAAAGAAAAAAAAGAAAGAAAGAAAGAAAGAAAAAGAAAGAAAGAAATTAAGAAAAGTGGCAAATATAGAAAGAAAGGTAATGTGAAAGAAAAGAAAGAAAAGAAAGAAAGAAAGAAAGAAAGAAAGAAATAAGAAAGAAAATAAGTAAGGAAATGGGTAAATAAATAAAAAAGAAAGGAAAAAGAAATTAAAAGAAATTAAGAAAGTGGCAAATAGAAAAGAAAGGTAAAAAGAAAGAAAGAAAGTAAGAAAGAAAGAAAGAAAGAAAGAAATTAAGGCAGTGGCAAATAAAGAAAGAAAGAAAGAAAGAAAGAAAGAAAGAAAGAAAGAAAGAAAGAAATTAAGGAAGTGGCAAATATAGAAAGAAAGAAAGAAAGTAAGAAAGAAAGAAAGAAAGAAAGAAATTAAGGCAGTGGCAAATAAAGAAAGAAAGAAAGAAAGAAAGAAAGAAAGAAAGAAAGAAATTAAGGAAGTGGCAAATATAGAAAGAAAGAAAAAGAAAGAAAGAAAAGAAAGAAAGAAAGAAAGAAATTAAGGCAAATAAGTGGCAAATAAAGAAAGAAAGAAAGAAAGAAAAGAAAGAAAGAAAGAAAGAAAGAAATTAAGAAATTAAAAAGGAAGTGGCAAATATAGAAAGAAAGATAATGTGAAAGAAAGAAAGAAAGAAAGAAAGAATATTATGAAATAAAGACAACCGACAAATAAAATGGACAGAATTTCTAAAAAGACGAAGAAAGGAAATATGGGAAAGAAACTAAAAATAAGCATAACCCTGCAGTGGGATGTTCAATGGAAATGGTAATAAATAAAAAAAGGAATAGAAAATGATAAAATAAGAAAGGAAAAACTTGAAAGAAAAAAAATATATCATACAGATGATTTGCTTTGATTAAAATATTTTTTCTTCAATTAAGAGATATTTTCCTATTTCAAGTCCTGCCCTGTGTATGTTTGTGTGTGTGTATATGTGTGTATGTTTGTGTATGTGTGTTTGTGTGTGAGATGATCTTTCTTTTTTTGGCTTTTATTTTTATTTTCTTAAATCATAAAATTTATGCCTTTGAATGAAGCGGAAGAAAGCTGGAAGGATCACGGGCACTAATTAACCAAATTCCTTTACTTTGCATTCTGAAAAATAAATACTAACGACGAGCATACGATTTGTTAATCTCGAGAACACGATAAAATAAGTCCCCCAAAATGTAAGCACCACAAGTAATCAATAGAAAAAGAAAGCTCAATATTGATGAAAAGATTTGAACGCGACCTCTTTTGGCCGGAAAAGCGAATGTTCGTAACTACTCGGTCAGACGCATGGATTTATCGAATTCCTTAATAGATATATAACAGATTTATTTATCTAATATCTGTTCATGCATTCAATGGATTTAATTTAACCTTATGACCATAGTGGTTTCTCGACAAAACTCGTAAATTCGTAAGATAAGTCATTTGGACTTTCATTTATATATTAACTGGCAGTAGAGCCCGGCGTTGCCCGGGGATGTAACAGTAAGAGATAGATCAAGTATCGACCATCATAAAGACTGAAAAATAAAATTGACAAAGACTATTGTTTAAGGTCGACGGACACGCATGTCTTAATTAGTTTTTTTTTTTTTTTTTTAAGAATTGGTCAAACTCAAACAAAAACATTGTTTTCAATCGTTATGAGTCCGATTGAATAGAATTTTATTATAAACAATTGTCTTGTAAATGGAATTTTAAAGCATTCTGAATGTAAAAATAAAAAAAAAAAAGTGTGCAAGACAATAAAAACACTACCTGCCAAAAAAAAAAGTGAAGTTTTGTTGAAATCGGTTGAAAAATGTAGGAAATCCGATCCCATATATAAACGAACACACACACACACAAAACAACCTGGGTTTTATAAGTATAACTCGATATGAGTTGTCCCTTTTCCTTATTGCGATGCCTCTTAATCGTGGTTTCAAATTGATTTCGTGCAAAAACAATTGTGTTTTTCCAATTTTTGGCGCTGTCAGAACCACCGCAAGGTAGTTTTACGTAGTCGTGTGAAGTTTTGTTGAAATCGCTTGAAAAATGTAGGAAATCTGATCCAATATATAAACGTACAGACACACACACAATTTGGGTTTTATAATAAGTATGATCATACAGGGTGCGATGGGTAAATTGTCGCCATTTCATATTTTTTGAATTTCGTGCATGCGTGTTGTATGTTTTTTGATTTCATCGACTGCACAGGAGGGTCAGTTGGGAAGCGTCTGTGAGAAAAAGAGCACCATGATGTAATTCACTCTGCCAGAAATTTGAACACGGCATATTGTACTGCTTGGCATTCGAACCGGAAGCTCCAATGCGAATATTTCAGAGTGTCTGGGTGACAACCTGAGGACATTGCAGAAGATTCGGAAAGAGTTGAATGAGGTTAATGATGATTAAGAAGATATGGCAGGTCGGAAAACTCACTCTGATCCTTCTGATAAGAAAAGAACTACCGAATTTGTTGGTGAGGACCTCAGACTCAACACACAGGCCAACATCATACCTTGAGAAGGTAGTGCTGCCCTAGGGCAACAGGTTGACTCCTGGAAGACCCTATGTCTGGCAACAGGACACTGTACCATGCCGCACAAACAGAAGAACCCAGTCATGGCTGTCAGACAATTTCTGCAACCACATCACCCCTTACATTTGGCCATCTAACTCCCTAGACTTGCACTCTCCTTGATTATTACGTCTGAGACGTAGTTGATTGAGAGACCAACAAAACATCTTTGGTGTTACAAGATGTTTTGTTGGTCTTTCTCAACTACGCCCCAGATAAAGAACTGAAAGCATGTATTATAGCAACATTCAACAACTTAAATAAAGCGACTGTCTAGAAAAATTTCGAAGTCGTCAGGAGACCGTGGTTGAAGCTAATGGCGATTTTATTGGATAAATTTACTCTTTCGTATTTCAAGATATTTTTGAGTCATTTTAGTAAATATATCTATTGAAATGAGATGTCACTGTTAAATCAATGTTATTTTCATTTTTGCGTAATTTTGACGACAATTTATCCATCGCACCTGTAGTTGGTCTGCTTTTTAAGATTGATCACTTTACAAAAAATGAGTTCGTCTAAATATGCTAACCGCTAGTAATTCCCAGATTGACGTGTTTTGTTCGGCGTAAAAGATAATTGTTACATACATACATATATATATATATATATATATATATGTGTGTGTGTGTGTGTGTGTGTGTGTGTGTGTGTGTGTGTGTGTGAGGCACATAAATCCGAACTTTTTACGTAGCAATAGCGCCTAGACGTCACAGCATAGCGAGGTTTCAGGAGCACCATTAGAAAGTACTACACCTCAGTAACTGTCTGGCTATTGACAACCGAGGTGCATAGTAAACGAAATGTCTGCAGAATATGATTGTCGATCTGTTGTGGAGAGGCTTCGTGCCGGACACAAAGCCAAGGAAATCACTGTATTGTTTAAATACCCTAAAACTATGGTCTACGACCATACAAAGGCATATGCGGCTTCAGACGACAAGCACAATTTCAGGCCAGAAAGCTAGATTCAAAAGGAATTCTCTGGTGCCACTACGACGTCCGAGTCCACCGCCGACCTGACTGAGATTCTCAAGAACTCCAGCAAAGGCATTCGGTATATACCAAAAGAAATGGACACCACCAGGAGATCAATAGGGACGTATTTTCAAGGAGAACTTAAGTTATAAATCTTATGTGCTCGAGAGGCTCCACATGCCACCGTAACACGGGTCGCTCGACTTATAGCTCTTCTCATCACCAGACTGCAATCCTCTCGACTATTTTGTGTGGGGCGTCTTGGAAATGAAGTTGAACAGCAGGCCCTACAACACCAAGGAGGCTCACAAAGCAGCCGCCAGGAATACCATGGTCAACATGGACAGGACACCGTCGTCTGGACAGTGGTGGCCGTTGTTGTAGCCACATCAGGTGACATTTCTACCTTATATATGTGACTAACTGTGTATAGTTTCATTGAAATATATTTATTTGTTATATAAAAAACACTGTTTATATTATCCATTAATTTTTCTGGATTTCTCTGTGCCACACTCGTAGATTATATATATATATATATATATATATATATATATATATATATATAAGAAAAAAAATATACGGAAAAATCAAACAAAAATCCTAATATGCAATTATGCTGTGTTAATGTTAATGTCAACGTCGGACGTTTCGGTCTAGTAGACCATCTTCAGGACATATTCATAAAACATAATTAATTCAACATGAAAAGACGATAGACATAAGAGTAAGACTAATCAAAACAGACAACTGAAATTTATCAAGATCAGCGTTCCGTTCCAATATGATCACGTCGGCGTCACGTGGGCGATGTTGTGAAAACGTATTCCTAAAATATAGTATTTTGAATGAAAATGAAAAGAATTTTATTTTAATCTAAAACTTATATGTACGTTTGTCGAGCATTGAATTAAATATAGTCTAATGTTAATTATGTTTTATGAATATGTCCTGAAGATGGTCTACTAGACCGAAAACGTCCGACGTTGACATTATATTAACATTAAAACAGCATAAGTGCATATTAGGATTTTTTTTGTTTTTTTTCCATATATTTTTTACTTCATACTATCGGATCTATATATATATATTTGCATATATATATATATATATATATATATATATGTGTGTGTGTGTGTGTGTGTGTGTGTGTGTGTGTGTGTGTGTGTGTGTGTGTGTGTGTATACGAACAAAAGCAAGAGACGTGTTCCGCTGTCTAAATATCTGAAATTAATGCAGTCACAGGAGTTCACTATATATTCTATCAATTGATTTAAAAATACGCAGGCTGTATTGAATAGGCCCTCTCCAAATCTCTTCAAGCCTACGGTCGGCCTTTGTCTGTCCTAAATAAAAAATAACGTAAAAACAATAACCTAAAAAAAATTCCTACTACCACGGCGTGTCAGTTCATTTCCTGTGTCAGATTGCGTGATGCCATTTGAATGGTCTCGATAGATCTGAAAAAAGGGGTGATATTAGATAGTTTTCCATTTATAGCGTATATAAAGTGTACTCGCAAATGCCTAACGACCTCATATATATGACTGATTTGTAAGAAAGTTTGCGTTCTATGAAGACTTCGATTTGTCAAGGGGTGACTTCTCTCATTATGTCGGTATGGGGCGGTGATCCCAGCACGCGACATACCCAAAAACCTTACAATGAAATATTTTAACTGTTAAATAAGAAAACATTTTATAAAACATACATACAAAAAACTATTTCTTATTTAACAGTTAAAATATTTAATCCGTGAAAATGGCTAAATGTATAGCCGAAAGCGCTCGAATAAAAAGAATATTCGGACAGTTTTTATATCATTTATCATCGGAAAAGAAAAGAATTATTAGATCGCATGAGAAATTGTATAAAAAAAACTAAATAAAAGCACATTGTCTGTCGAATTCAATGAAAGGTGCATGAAAGAAAGATTGCTGCCTAAATACACAAATTTTATATATATATATATATATATATATATATATATATATATATATATTACTTTAAAAGTTATTTTTAGTGGGTACTCATATTTGACTAGAGGTTCCTTTTATTTTAAAAAGTATTTTATTTAATTCGAGAAATCTTATTAAAGAAAATTAGTCTTCCGGCAGATTTCGAACCTGCACCTCCTTGCAGGAAAAAAACATCGTTTGATCTGACGTGACTGGACCACTCGGCTAGGAAGAGGTTTACAATCAAGACAGTTCCTATTTAAGCTCGATTCTTATGAGCTTTCGACGAATATGAGTCATCTTCAGTGGTGTGAATAAGTTTAATGAAATAAAAAAATCAAATGTGTAATAAACAGCGCATTGTTTTAAATTGATTGTCATATTTTGATTGAAAATGAATCAGAGATCAAACGCCAAGAAGGATTGTGAGAAACGTGTATCAGTCACGTGTAATGACGTAATTTCTTTTAAGATATGGATTAAAATACATGGTTTGAGGCTATAGCCATTTTTATTAATAATGGACGGTTGCTTTTGTGGAATTGTATTTATGAAGTAGGTTAATATGGTTCGAAAGGCTGTGTTTACTATTATTATGGTTCTGATGATGCATGCTAATGTGTTGTCGAAATGCACTTTGTTCAGATAAATAGTATATAAGCCTGAAAGAGTGGTTGTTGTTTAAGACATATTCTGTTTATTATTTAAATGTAATCTCCAAATGGACAAATAAATTTATAAACAGCATTAGTTTGATGTAAGGTTCGGTGGGTTGAAAAACATTATGTTTGAAGATTACGTTACTTGTTTTAATATATTTATAATAAATGATGACTAACCAAAGACAAAAGGAAAACTCATCTGAGCCGACACATTTTGTTCTCTGGAGGACTTTATCAAAGCAAATGCTAAATCATAAACGTGCATTTTTATCAATAGTTTTAATATGTCTATGTATTACCTTTTTACTGCAGTTTAATCTTTTTTGTAGTTGTGAGACATCTTGTTTCTGTAGAATATGTTAATGTTAGTGTTAATAATCTTATCCTGAAAACACGGATTTGTATTAATGTTGTGGTAGGATCCACCTAATTTGCATAGTGGAGTACCGACCATATAAATATGGTTGGTACCTGGAAGACGAGGGGAGGAATCAAGAGATTCAATCCAGAGACCCTGCCGACTGCGACTAAGTCAACATATTCTCCAGGAACGGTCTTCCCAAGAATATACAAAAGACTATATGTAAATATTGTTTACACTTTCTTGTTTCAATACATTTTGTTCTAAGTACATTTGTTGTATTGTATTATTATTCCATGCATTAGTCAAGTTTCAACAATTAACTTTATCATTGTGTAAGTGAAGTCAGATAGTCAACAATTTAATTATTGAAACTTTCAAAAGACGTTTGTTTTTAATGTTATTCCTTAAGAAAAATATATTTAGGAAAAAATAGAATAATGAATATATTTCTTTCTGATGTATACATTTCCATATCATATCTTCCACACACATGTTAGGTCTGACCAAAATTTTCTGGATTGTTGCTATGGTAACAAAGATATAGTACGCAGAGTGTAGCCACTTGGCACAAATTCAGCTTGAACTCTATTGCGCATACGCACTACGTTATATGGTTTCGTTCACTTACGTTGTTTATAGAAGTGCTTGGAAGGAAGGTGTGTAGAGTGTGGTCGTCTCACTATAGAGAAAACTTTTTGAAAACGATCATAATAGTTGACTATGAACCCGAAGCCAACCCTCAGTTTTTGCAGTTGAAGACGCTAATCTTTTCGAGACCAAAGAAAGAATGAATGAGTGGAAACAATGTGAAGATACTGTTGATAGTCTTCTTTGACTACAAAGGCATTGTTGATCATGAATATACAGGTCAGATAGTAAACAATTAATACTACCGTGACTTGTTGCGTTGTTTACGGGATATTGTTCATCGGAAGAGAACAGAATTACAGCACACCTGTCCATTCAGCGCAGCTGTTGCAGCAGTTTTTGGCTAGGCACAACATTCCTCAGGCCCGAATAACAATATTTCCAAATCCTGCCACTTGAGACTCTTTTCCTCTTTCCCCAAATCCCATTTGACAGGAACAAGATTTCAAGACATGGAGGAATACGACGAGGCAGCTACACGCTATCACAGAGAAGGAATTTTCAGAAATACTTCCGTCAAAGGAAACGACTTCGGAAAAGGTGTGTGTCTTCAGAATGCCGAATTGATATGTGTTATAGTTTTCTCTTTAAGCACCAGCCCTGAGATTTTCATTAAACTTCATATATATATATATATATATATATATATATATATATATATATGTATGTGTGTGTGTGTGTGTGTGTGTGTGTGTGTGTGTGGTATCTCAGTCTCAGTCACTTTACCACCATTCAAATTTATAATTCCCAGCATCGCTCGTTGGTGCGCATGTCTAGTTGCAACTCCATAACAAACTTATTCAAATGAAGTCCTAAAGGACGAAACGCATCACAAGAAAACTTTTTCCATATATATATATATATATATATATATATATATATATATATATATATATATATATATAAAGAAAGTACAGTAAGATATATAATCCGGTGTTCTTATAGATGTATTTATTTTTCCAAAATAGTGCTCAATGTAAATTTACAGAGCATTAATATTATAAATTAATTGATTTAAAATATGATTTTGCGCTACACAGTTCTAACCATGTTTCAAAAATGGAAGGTCCAAATTTAATTTTGTAATTAAATTAAAGACATTAGTTTCATTTCATCCTCAAGCGAATTTTGGAGTCTTTACTTTATTTACAAAATTAAATTTGGACCTTCCATTTTTGAAACATGTTTAGAACTGTGTAGCGGAAAAACCATATTTTAAATCAATTAACTTATAATATATATATATATGTATGTATGTATGTATGTATGTATGTATGTGGATAAATATAGCTCAATGTACGAGCAAGCGTTGGTATGAAAATACATACATACATAATATATATATATATATATATATATATATATATATATATATATATATACATACATATATATATATATATATATATATATATATATATATATATATACAGCGTTAGAAAAAGCTGTGCTCAATTGTAAATCACAGTGCTATTTAATATATTTAAAAATATACCTAATGCCCTGAATTGATTGCACAATTCGGAGTTTCATGCCTTCTGCAATCTTCAGGTGCGAATTTTTGGGATTAACCGCGCTTATTTAATATTTCTCGTTATGACGCGGTATTTTATGATTATTATTTTGGCTAATTATTTAAATGAATTTTAGATGAGTTTGAGATTTGAATTTAGTCCCAGATTAATGTTTAAGCTTGGAAATAAGCATTATGAATTCTAATTTTAAAACAAATGCTTTGTTATGAAAAGGAAAGGGTGCATATATATATATATATATATATATATATATATATATATACTATTTTATTGCAAATTTATTATATTTACGGAGGAAGAGTCCTTAATTTTAGCGAGAGATAGATAGTGCAAAATATCGAAACGAGAATCTGATAGTTACCATACATTATTGATTCCTATATCCCCACTATATATATATATATATGTATGTATGTATGTATGTTATAAATGGACTAAATCTGAATTTTAATATATTTTTTCTTTATACGTTCTGTTTATAATAAACAATATTAACTACATTTACCGGCCTGAATATCCGAAAAATTTCTTGGAAAATATATGAGCTCCGATAGGAATCGAACCTGTATCCTACACGGAACTTTCGTATAGCCTGACGTGCTATACCTTTTACCTATAGAGGAAACCTGTGTTTAGTAAAATGGTATAGAACGTCAGTCCATATTACGGTCGCGTGTAAGATATAGGTTCGATTCCTGTCAGAGGACACATATTTTTCCAAGAAATTTCTCGGACATTCAAGCAGTTGTTATTTTAAAAAAAGACTATTTGCTTAAATATCTACAAAAATAGCGTATAAACAGTTTATATATATATATATATATATATATATATATATATATATATATATATATATATTTTCTCACATATAGAATGCATCCACGCTCAACTATTTTATGAACTTGCTATTCGCAATCACACGTCTCTCTCTCTCTCTCTCTCTCTCTCTCTCTCTCTTTTGTTTTCATTTTATGTTAGTCGTCTTTTTATTCTTTCTCTCATATATGGACGAGACAAGATCGAAAAGAACGGAAAGGAAAGCGAAAACGAATTACAAATGACCAAAGAAAGACGAAACAAAGAGACGATTGTCTCATCGCTCCTAATTCCATCAAACATTGATCTTCACCTCATTTCCGTACGTTGAAGCTTTTGTCTGTACAATGGCATAACTGTAATTAATATCTCGTCATTTTGATGTTAGCAGAACCTCCGTTAAAAAGAGGCAACGCTTAATGATTATCTCTGTTTATCTCAAGACTTTTTATCCACCATTTAGCATATATCTAATAATTATCCATTAGAATAGACGAGAGAAAGTAAAAAACATTATCCGCACTCTTATATAACGATATGTTATGGCGAAAGTACGAATAATTTTTGACTTAGCCTTGTATATCTGCCAATGTATCCATCAGTCTGATTATATATATATATATATATATATATATAATAATCAAACTGAGTGATTGATTAATATATATATATATATATATATATATATATATATATATATATATAAATATGTGAAAATATATAGAAAATAGGAAGGAACTGGTTAGGTAAATAATCCAAAGTCCCTTAGTATTTTAGTTATTATTTTTAAAAATAGTGCTTGATACAGAAGTAGAGCATAAATATAATTATTTATTTAAAAATATGATTCCAATTCGCGACATAAGAGGTCTCATGTTTCAAAACAAGAGCCGAAATCTTATAATTATATTGAAGTTTTCGGCTCTTGTGTCGCGAATTGGAATCATATTTTTAAATAAATAATTATATATATATATATATAATCAGACTGAGTGATTGATTAATATATATATATATATATATATATATATATATATATATATATTAATCACTAACTCTAAGCAAAGCGATACTGCTACTAAGATATAAGGGGGTGGCTATTTGAGAGTGTAGGTGAGTGCAAAAAGCGTTAAAAGGACCCGGAAACCACAATTATAAACAAGAACAAAGTGTAAGCCTCTCGATCAGGGAGGAGTGTGTCACGGTCTTTTTACAACAATCTCAATATACATACATGTGTCTCTCTCTATCTCCCTCTCTCTCTCTCTCACACACACACACACACACACACACACACACACACACACACAAACATGCTGAAATTAAGATATGCTGCCTAAATATTCATACACATATATATATATATATATATATATATATATATATAGTGTGTGTGTGTGAGAGAGAGAGAGAGAGAGAGAGAGTCTGTGCGTATATGTGTGTGTGCAATTTTTGTCTAATTATGTAGCAATTAAACTTGTAGATAAAATACCGCGAGAACCCTTTTTGACTTCCATCTGAATGGCTGTTGCTAACCCCCATGAAAGCGGCTCATTGCGCTAAACTTTTTCTCTGGAATGAACTAGAAAGATTATATTGCATCAATTGTCAGGCCTGTTACTTGAAAATTTGCTCCACCGTTTCATTATTTGACATGTAAATGCGAGCACGACTTTTTGCAAAAACCAAGTTTCACACGAACAAGGTGATGTTCTTTGCACTTAATGCAAGCCATAGCTCGTGTCATGAAGAGTGCTTGATAATTTTCCTGCTTCACACAAAAAAAATTGCAAAAAAAACTGTAAAAAATAATCGAGTTTTTCGTACTACTTAAAATAGAAACTAGAATAACTTCATCTTTATTTCTTCAAACATGTCGCAAAAAATTTGAAATAAGAAAATGAAATAAGATAGTATGGTTTTAGTCTTCCCTCCGTATAATGAAAGATCATGAAAATTGTTCAAAATTACCATTTAGCCAATAGTTTCTAATATGATTCCATCCTAAATTGACATTCGAACAACCTTTGATGAAATGATTTTTGAGAAGGATTATTGAAGCACAAAGGGAAAATTCCCGAAGAAGCTCTTATTAACACCAGCTTTACAGTAAACCTGCGAAGAATGTGGGCGGGGGGGTTCATGCGTTGCACCTGCTGTTGAATCAAGCTCTGACGCTTCATCACTGTTTTTGTTTCATTATTAGATTTGTGAACAATGTCATATTATTTGAAAGTTATTACTGCTATAGGAAATTTAATAAATATCTAAAACATTGAAAGAATTTAAACCCGAAAAACGATCACACCAGGAGGTTTTATCGATGGAATTCATTTATTAAGAACAATCAAAAACTTACGAAGGACATACGTAAAAAAAAGATGAGGGGAGTAACTTAGAATACCATAGGATGATGCATACAAGCGGGGACGCAGGCAAACATTTCTAGACAGCGGGTGCGGGCACACAGTAGGGTGCGGTTATACAATTGCAGCCATGTACAACCGGGCCACGACGGATACCGCCGCTAGTATATATATATATATATATTTGGTTGGATAGATGTGAGATTGTGACCCTGGGTTTCACGCTTTAGCGATCGTCAGACAAACCCTATATATATATTTATTTATATTTATATACACACACTTTTCACACACACACACACACATTACACACACACACACACACATATATATATATATATATATATATATATGTGTGTGTGTGTCTGTGTGTCTGTGTGTGTGTGAAAAGTGTATATATATATATATATATATATATATATATATATATATATGAATTTAAGCGCAATACTAGACTGTCAGCAAGGTCTCATCAATTCGCAGTTGGATTGAATGTAACAGTACGCTTTATGCTAACAGTTTATTTCGCGCACTTCTCTCTTATGGAACTCTTTTCTGGCTCCATGTTTTCTAGCCAGCTTTGATCTTGAATAACTTAAATGCACTGTCAATCGTTATTTAATCTTCTGTTGTTCACGCTCCTTAATAATTACGCTTATGTGTGTGTGTGTGTTATAAATGACCGATTCATTTTTGTATATGAGAAATGTAAGAATTGTCAACAGCTTACACCAGTTCATTTTAATTCTTAAAGGTTTTCACAGGCTTTTAAGTTTCTTAAAATCCTGTAGCCTAATTTTAAATACGTTTCGTTAGTTATTTTTAGTTTTTAAATGTAATCTGTGTCATGTGAAATGTTTGCAACATCACGTGAATGTGGTGTCATATGGGTGCTGACAATTCAAATTTCTATTCTATTCAACAAAAGAAGTTTAAATGAACATTTGCCGCCCTAATACACTCAACATATTTATATATGTATTTATTTATCTGACTTGGTTTAGCCTTATGTGTGTGTGTGTGTGTGTGTGTGTGTGTGTGTGTGTGTGATCTCAGTATTATCGCTCTGAATATCGTTAAAAATAACAGATCCTTGTAGGCACTGAATGACGTTCGACGAAGCATGGGCGAATGAGCACACTCCCATAAAAAATAAAACAAACTTACCGTCCAGATATTTGGAACAGCAATAGAATAGAATAGACCTATTTATAACCAGGGCATGGGAAATACACACACATATATATATATATATAGTTAAATTCCCAGATCAATTCTGTGGACAAGACAGATTGATATAAAATGACAATTGGAAAAAAAAATCCCTTACTATAAAGGTAATTTACATTAACCAGAAAAATGGCTTAGACAGAAGCGTCTATCTTTTTCAATTTGGATTTTTTTAATGTAACTATAACAACAAAAACATTTCGATTTAATTTTTGCCTTGAAAAAGTCGGAAGACGAAACGCGTCGGCAAAATCTAAGATTTTTTCCAATTGTCATTTTATACCATATATATATATATATATATATATATATATATATATATATATATATATACGTGTGTGTGTGAAAATCAGAGGGATCATTGCAAAACAAAACTGTCAGTATATCATAATTTCCACCTTAAATATTAGTCTTTTGATTAAAAATTAAAGGAAAGAATTGCGTTAAAGCAAAGATATATTGAAAGTTCTTAACAGTAAATTTATATCATACACTAAATTTCCTTTGTTCATAAGAGTAGTAATTAATACAGTGTGGGTTATTTAAAAACAATTACAGTAAAAATAAAACTGATAAGAAACAGAATGGGATTTTAATTTAATATTTAAGTAGAGAGGACGCCAAATTTTGAATTTTAAATGTTGAACGTTTCTGTATTTTTTAACGTTTCAATGTAAACTGTCACATTTTGTTATATTTCGCTTCCTCCTCTTCGTCGCTTTTTTTCCTTTTATATGAAACGATCACTTCTGTCAATAAACCGTTATTTTACCTGAAGAATTCCATTACTGGAAGGAAAGGTGTCATAGTTTAGTAATTGGTAATTGCTGGATATTTTCCAGACACGTCTGTGGAAATTTTTCTCTTTTCAACACTGTCGAATATCTTTGATTTCAACGTACACTCGGGCAACATTTTCACGTGTTCTGTTTATTGAAGACCATCCACTCACAACTTTAACTGTCTGGTCCTCACGTAAAAAAATATGGATTTTTTTTTGGGGGGGGGGGTAATTTTTGTAGGTTAAGACCTTTAAGCCACGACATTTGTTAAAATCGAAAAATATTGATTTTTTACCAATTTAGAAGGTTGTGGGGGGTCATAATATAAATACAGTCTCAAGTTGATCCCTGTTTTTTTATACATTTATCCTCATTTTTATTAATGAACGTGCTTACGTCAATTTAAGTAGCGCCACCTTCCAGAAACTTTCAATGAATTCCAAATCAAGCGTCGTTAGGAAAATAATATCTAGGATTTGTTCCCCACTTTTCTTTTTTTTTTTTACTTTAGTTCATTCAAAAAAAGCCTCAAGTGTTACTCAATGTAGAGGCTGTCTGAGTGAGGTTATAAAGAAGGTGGTAAGAAGTGCACATTTTACGAATATGTAGACCATATATTGGTTGATCCTGGACTTGAAGAGATCAAGATTCTAGAGGTCAGGGAATGCATCCTCTTAGGAGTCTGTTCCAAAAAGTAACTCTTCTGAGAATCTCTTTGAATGGAACAAACAAAAACACGTATAGAATGAGGTTGATTTGCATCCGTGAATGTGGCCTCTCAGATCCTAGCTGTGAAGGTCTGAGCTTGTGGGACTAAGGGATGTAACTTGTTTGAACAATTGCCACATTAATAGCGATAGAGTAGCGAGACGTTAGCAAGATTTCCTCTGTGATATAGCCGGGTAAAGAATAATTCATTACCCACACGGTTGCGTAATCGCGTTTGAACTTTGTCAAAGTTTGACAGGAAGATATGGCAGCGATACTTTAAGCTTGGTTCATCTGACTCTTGTAATGATAGAAGCACAGAAGCAGGAATATTAGAAAGAATGGTCGGTTCCTTGTTTGGTTTCGTTTTTTTAACGCATTATTTTCTTAACCTTTTTAAGCACACCAACGAAGAAATGAAAATATCACGGCCAACTTAACAAATTTTTAAAATGGCATACATTCAAATGTTGTGAAATGAAACCATAGATTTTTTTTTAAAAATACACACACAAATATGAACTTAGTTTATTTCAACGTTTCTATTCATCTAACTATGCAGCTTATTTCGTGTGAAATCTGTGCCTGGTGTTTTTTCACGATTTCTTCAATTCAAAGTGCGATTAGCAGACCTCCATTGCATCTTCAGTTGAGCGTAGTCTTTCCCGCTTCTTATTTTTGATGTCATTTAGGGTTGAGAAGCTTAATTTGCATAAATAAGTAGAAAATTGCAATAAAACTGATAAGGCCTTTTTAGCTAAAATGGGATAATAGTTTAATACTTATTTATTTATTCAAATACTAATACTGTATGATTACTACTTCCGCACATATATATTTGTGTACAGCGTGACAATATTTCACTTAAGAATGCCGGGGCACAGCGTTTGAGAATCAATGATTTAACGGCATATCAACTCCTCATGGGTCATTTAATTTCAAAACTTAATTTCCTTGGGAGCTTTGGTAATGTTTTTTTTAGTACTTTTTAAAATCTATTGCTGCAATTTTTTACTATTAAAATCTATTGCTGTATTTATATTATAAATATATTTTTATACTTTCACAGAGATTTGACCCCAGTTTAGGGGTTCATTATTTGGCCATAGCTGGGACCCTAACAGGTGCTACTACCGTGGATCAAGTTAAACATGGGAACAACAGCAATTAAGAGGTGGTTTTACGCTCCTCAAAACCTTCCATTAGAGGCTTTAATTCCGGATGTAGTTTATCGTTATGTCCAGAATGCTTGGTTCCTGGTTTCGCTCCAGAAAATACCTGACCAGTACAAGGAAGCGGTCATTCTTCCACCTTCTTTAGCGATGGCACAAATATACGATGTCAGTGTTATTTTGATTTTTTGAGGTATTCAATGAGCATTAAACCCAACAGATGTTTGCAGCTAGGAACCTCATTGAGCGTATGTCTACTGATCAGGATTGGAACGAATTTAGCCTTTCTCTTGTCTTGTCTTGTAACGGCATTCACCCCGTGTGGGTTGCGCCGGCTCCAGTTGAATTAACCGCATCGCGCATCAAGGATATCCATCCCTGTCGATCGGCAGCAGAATCGACGGCATGATCGAGCCATTCGCGATCCCAGCGTTGGACCCCGAAAACGCGAGGACCGGACATGAGTTCCATATTTGCTTTGACCGTTGCGAGCCACGTCTTGCGTTGACCACCTCGGCGCTTCCTCCAACCAAATTGTAGATTTGGTGTGTTCATTGGAGTCCCATGGAATTTGGAATTCACAAGCGGTCCCCAAACCCGCATGTATAGGCTTTGAGTCTCGGTTTTAAGGCGCCGAACATTCGCGTTTGTCACCTCCCATTTAATTTGGGATAGGAGTTCTACTGGCAGAGATGAAATTTAGCCTTTGCTCGTTGGTGATAAAATTTCACTAGCTTTGTTTTGGCAGTATTGAATGATATATGCCGGTTTTTTTTTCATTGAGTTTTGAAAGTCAGAGTAGGGATCAGTTGCCAGGCACTAGTCCTCCAGATATTTGGACTCTTTGAATATTTCCCAATCTTTAATCTTTTCTGAAACTTTCATATAATTTCCGAGAACAAATATCCAAGCAGAAAAAAATGTATATTCTTCGTGCTGATTGATTGACTCAACAGGAGAACATCTGTTTATGAACGCTCACTGAGATCGCCTCTGATTGTTTACTGAATTCCATGAAGGACATGGCTTAATAGCTTCAATAATGTTTTCTTATAGAGGGTGCGATGGATAAATTGTCGTCTAACGCAAAGTGAAAATAACACTGGTATCTCATTTTAACAGATATATTTACCAAAATGGCATAAAATTATCTTGAAATACTAAAGAGTAAATTTCTTCAGTAAAATCTACATTGGCTTCAACCACAGACTCCAAACGACTTCCAAATCTCCTGAATCTGTTCTGGACGGTCACTTTGTTTAAGTTAGTGAATGCTGATATAAACTTTGCCTTCAGTTCATCTTTAGTGTTATAAGTAGTTTTGCTGGTCTCTAAGTCAACTGTACCTCAAAGAGAATAAAGGAAGCTGCAGTCTGTGGAGTTAGGTGGCCAGATGTAAGGATTGATGTGGTCGCAGAAAAAAAAATTCTTATATTGGCCTTGATAAAGTCCTTCATAAAACGAAACGCGTCGGCTAAGATAAATTTTCTTATTATCTTTATTCCTAGAATATTTAACATTGAAAAACAAAAGAAAAAATTAATTATTTTTAATAATATGTGGAAATCTCCGCTTTTACCTGAAGACGGTCACGAGACCAGAAACACGTGTAGTACAATTATGTAAAACAAAGCATAATATTTTTTTCTAAATAAATCGACATTACAACCAAAAACGTTTGCGGCACCTCTCTTCTCTTCTTTTTAATATACATACTTTTCTCTCGTTGGAACCACTACAACCTCTTTCTTATATACATATATATATATATATATATATATATATATATATATATATATATAATCAATTCATCTCAAGCAATGCAATAATGCCACTAAGAAGGCAAGAGGCTATTCACACTGACTAAGTATTAAGAATTGTACACTCTGATGTTGCATTTAGGTGCACCATGTTTTTCAATCGATCCTCCACCCCGTGTAAATCAACATGTAATTTTTTTTACATTATTTAAAATCCTTGTTTCCAGCAGTTCCTACGATTTTAATCGCTTATTCAAGCCAGGGAGTTAACATTAGACGGTTAAAAAAAAAAGCTGCTCTCATTCTACACTGACTGTCGAGACATTTTTATCAATGACTCTATGCTGAGCCTTGCTGCTGACGTTATTGTTAGGATAAGCCAATAATAGAAAAAAAAATGCTTAAATCATCAAAATTGTAGACACGCCGTTTTGGCTAACCTCCGCACTCGTATGACTTGCTTATATAAATGCTTCATACGTTCCAGAGAAAAAGAAAGTAAAATTAAAATGGCGGTAGTGATATAAAAACAGCCACAGCATTAATAACAATTATGAAAATATCATAATGCCATTGTGACTTCAGGTCTCCGGTTGGGACCCAGAAGGGAATGAGTATACAAGAAAGAATAATAATAATAATAATAATAATAATAATAACCGTAAACCTTTTGGGATCATGTTGCACAGTTTTAGTATCCACCAAATATAAAAACTTAGCATGACAGATTGAACCAGTATCTGCACAAGATAATATGCAACGTTTATGAGAAGTCAGCGGCAAGAAATTGGGTATGAATACCAGCCAGATCCGGTTTACAGACTTAGGGGACACTTTTATGAGTCTTTAAAATACACACAGCCAGAACAATCAAAGGTAATCATGATCAAAGGTGAATGTGCTTTCTTATTGAGATTGCAGTCCCTAGACATTGTATTGTATCATTGAGTATCTTCAAAAAATCTATCAAAATACAAGGATCTTGAAAAAGAAATCTCAAAAATGTAGCACATGTGGGCATCAATAAGTTCAATTGTAGTTGAAGCACTCGGATTGATTGGCATAAGTTCCGATAGGCTGATTGAAGGGATTTCTGGTAGCCCATCACAAGTGAACTCACCCATTACGAAGAGTTTTATCGATGTAAAATATGTGTGATCTTCGTCTGTTTTCTACAAAAATGACCATTGGAAAATGTCACTTCTGACCTTAGACTTCTGGCTGGGACCTGGAATGAAATGTTTATACAACAGAAATCAAAGCAAATAATAATAATAATAATAATAATAATAATAATAATAATAATAATATAAGCCTCATGGTCAATACTCTTCCCGTACCAAACAAGCTGATGTAGACAAACCCCGTATCCATCATTGGTTACGTAGTGCAGGGTTAAAAGTTGAAAACGAAGGTTTTATTCTTACTAAACAGGACCAATGCTTGCTAACTAAAAATTACAGAGCACACTTACTGGAAAATTGCGCTGACCCCCAAATGAAGATTCTGTGATAAATATTCTGAAATGTCTTCAAAATCTATCAATATACAAGCACCCTTCAGTGAAAATCTCAAAAATGTGTCACATGAGGACATTAGTAATTCCAGTTGGATCCCTCGGATTGATTTGAAAAGGTTCTGATAGACTTATTGAAGGGATTCCTGGTAGCCCATGCCTTAAAGAAATGCAAAACTTGTACTGACAGGAACAGCTCAGACATTACAAAGTAGTTAAATCTATGTAAAATGTATGTCATCTTAGTTTTGTGTGCTGCGGGTCATCAGCGGAAGATGTCATGAAACCATTTCTGACCTGAGGTCTCTGGTTAGGGCCCGGAATGAAATTTATATACAACGGAAATAATAATAATAATAATAATTACTATCTCGTTGATGTGGCATCTCATAGAAGTAGGAGGAGCAGAAAATATTGTGAAAGAAGAAACACGTTATCATTTAATCTATATCTATATCTACCGAACATCTGCTGTGAACATGAAAATGCATGTCCACATTAGATATCTGACGCCACCCCTTCTGCAACTAATAAATTATATATATCCTCCATATTAATATCCTGGTTCATACCAGCTTAACTTCCTTATCCTTAAACAGTAAACAGCAGACTCCTCACCATTTGTTCGAACAACTCAGAGACTTTTTATTAATACAGATATATTGAAATCTGTATGATTCTTCCTTGTCGTAATATTCACAACACGAAAAATATTTGGATATGAACGGTGCATTGAGTGCCTATTGGGACTTCAGCTCAACCCAAAACTCAAGTGCAACTCATACCATATGATACATCGCCAAAGATGGTGGGAAAAAATGATCGGTCCCCTGTATGGCTCCAGTAAGTAGACTCCTCACGCTATCCTTTACCTTTTCAAGAGCCAGATCAGGCTGAAAATGAAGTACTACTGACATATATAGGTAGTAACTGCCCAGTCTTCACTTTCCAATCGATAGAGTCTAAAAGTGTCTCCTGTTAGACATTTTGACGGTCGTCTTCGAGTATAGAATCCAGAGGTTGGCAGTGAATATTTCAGAGACAGTAGGAAAGCGTAGTGCAGATTCGCAGTGGATATCGCAGCAAGGTAGCAAAGCGTAGTTCTTCCTTCTGTCCTGTTCGCCGGACAAGTTGCCTCTGGCCATTCCGGTAGGAAAACAAAGATGGCCGCCTTTATACACGACGGATACAGTGTTGTGCGGCTTCTGATTGGTCCAGCTTCTATTGGTAGACTATAAAGGGAATTAAGTCATTTTGACTCACTCACTAGTTACATAGTATATACACAAAAAACTGTAACATCTCCGCGTCCATGTCGATGAAAAATTATTTTCCACCCTACAACCCGTTTCTCACAGACGAAACGTCGCAAGTCTCTCGTTGCTCTATCGCTATTTCCATGGCAAATGTTCAGACTTACATTGGTAAGATGTAAGTTCCACTCGATCAGCTTTTTCCCATGAACAGTTGCTCTGCGGAACCAACTCCCTCGTCACTACAATCTTAACCTGTTCAACTCTAAAGTTAACCGCTATCTTCCCTAAATATCTGCATAAACTATACCACTTATTCTGTAATCCTCTTCTTCTCCCTGGCCTTGTACATCATTGTAAAAAAAGAAAATGTTTCTCTAAAATATATTTGTAACTTCATAAAATTCAATTTTTCTAGGGTATTTCTTGCTGCAACTCGGGAGCGAGTTTCATTGACCAATACTCCTGTAACGACTTCAACACTGACTGGGATACCGACATTATTGAAACTCAGCTCCCCATGGCAAAAACAGTTCAATTGTGTCACCTCTTCAGATTGTAATTTACGATTATTTAACCACTCGAAACAGGGATATCTCGTCAGATACTCCAAGAGAATCGAATGTTTTATTACATTCAGTAGATTCTACAAATTTACGCCCCAAATAAGTTCTTATTCTTCTATGTTATGTGTCCTTTTAGGGCGTTATCGATCATGGCTCTCCCCAATATCGTTTCATTCTTAGCTCTAAGCAATGTTTCTTCTCTTACTATCCCTCACCGTTCCTCTTCTATCGTTCATTTACACAATCTCGATAGGTAGATATTTCCCACTGCTTGTCTCTTGCTTTCGTTATGTCCTGTGAGTGTCAAATTCTCGAAGTCCTCTTTCCTCATTATGCGTTCCAGAACCTTCAACTGTTTTTCTGTTCCTATGAATAAGTTTTTTTTCCTTAAAACTTTCTTGTTTCTTTCTTTTCCGTCATTGCTATTCTCCTTCTGTAGAAACACATCTCTTTTTCCCAAGTCTCTTCTTTATCTGAAAATTGTCCAGCATTTACTGTCATATAGTTTGACTGATATTACATAGCAATTGAGAACTTTTTTCTTTGTTTTTTAATACTTTGTTTATTATTTGAAATCGTGTTTTTCTCGCAACAACGTATAAAATTCCGTGGCAATTTGATGCCAGAAGTTGAAAAAAAAGCAAATCATCAAACTTTGAGACCATATAAATTACACCAGGTATTCAGAAACCATCTCCCGGTTGGTGTCATTCATGGCCTTAAATTTAACCTAGGCATGCTGTCACATTGCTTCAACACAATATGTGGTGACTCCAGTGTTGGGATCGACAAAGTTCTGAATGTGGTTGACAGTGTCATGGTTGAACCCATTGTTTATCAAACCATTGTATGAGGCCCTCATATTACCCCAGACTGTAGCATTAGGGTCTCCCAGCCTCTGAGGGTGGTTGATAAAATACTCAACGCACATTACGGCAAAACTGATTCCAGTCAATCACAGTGCTTATGCTAGAATCCTTTCTTAGTATTTCCACAGTTGGTCCACGGCCTTTTCTACAGTTAGTGCACCATTTATACACAAGACCTATAATCTGCCATAGGTGCAAATGGGATTTCTCGAAAAAAAAACTTCCCTTCCGAATTCTTATTGTCTTCTAGCAAGCTTTTTACGTGCAAATCTTGTTGTCCACCGGCGAATAGGTTTGTTCCCTACAACGGCTGTTGCAAGCAATGCAGTACATACTGACTGATATCAAACCATAGTTACGGCACCAGCCAATGCAATTATTGTTATAAAACTGTGCTCCAATTTTCAAAATGGTGAACGCGTTGATTACCGGCCATAATACTTGGTTTGAAATGAATAGTAAAATGTGAAGTGAGGAACATAAGCAGTACAAAAAAGATAGCTATGTGTAGCAAACAGCGAAATATTACAAAGTGGGGTGTGCCAACGTGTAATAGCGCTTAGAATGTATCTCTTACTATTCCAATACACCTTCGGATTTCTGTGTCATATTTTACCATTGTCTATTCCAAGTTAAAATTTTGTACTTGCATGATTCTGACACGTCCAATTCGTAGATCACATTTCAGGTTGTTCGTCTTCCTTGCAACCATTTCGTCTTCTTAGAAGTGATGCCTGTCATAATCCATACACACAGAGGAAATTGTAAGAATTCCGAGACAAGGTTATTAAAAGAAAACGAGAAGAAAAGACTATCTCTCAAAGTATATATCTTGTTTGCTTTTTCTGGAGCAAAGAAATTACTCGTGAGATATCTCGTCAACTTGTTCCTAAGTGTTTATGGAAGGAGAAAGACTCCCCGTGTGGTAGAGTTCATAGCCCCTACAAGTTGCTGTCTGGGACAGAATCAAGATGAAAATAAAATATAAGTAAAATCACATGAAAGTTAATACCTATTTTTAAGTCTAAGGACAATATACACACATATATACATACATACATATATATATATATATATATATATATATATCTATATATATATATAATCTTGAGCGCTGGAACATGTAGAGTGCTTTTCTATGTATGGGGGGGGGGCGTAATTCTCATAAATCCTTGCGGTAGGCTTGTCGGTGGTAGGGATTTTCTTTTTCTTTTAAGTAGTTTAGGGTAAGGACTTGAATGTTTAAATAAGGTAAGAAACACAACAATAGAAAGTAGAAAGGTTTGGTTTTCTTTACGTCAGTCAAAATAGGCTAGCCTTCCTGCGTTTTTTCTAAAATATTTCAAGGCTGTGGACCCAGTGCCTCAATAAAAAGGTGGAAGATATATGATCCTTTAGATAAATATACATACAGAAATAATGCTACCTGGGATAATGGTATTTCCTTTTCAAATTTTAATTCATCATTTTTATTATATCATACCTTATCGTTTGTTATTTTTTTAGTATTTAGTCTTATGTTTGCTGCCTCTTTAGTCCTTTTTCTGCTTATTTTCTCTTTTTTCTTTTATCTTTCATTTTTCTATTCGCTTATTTCTATTTTCATTCTTTCTTGTATTTTTTTCTTTTATTTATTCTTCCCGTTCTTTTTTTATCTCTTCTTTACATTCTCAGATTCCTTTCTTTCTCCATTCTGTCTTTTATTTATTCATTTTATTGTTTTTTTTTTGTTTTGTTTTTCCGTTTTTCTTTTATTTCTTTTTCATATTTTTCCTTGTTTTATTTTAATGGTTTTTATTTTAATTTTTAGCTTCATTTTTTTACTTCATTTTTCTTTTCTTTCTTCCTTTTATTTGTACATTTTTTCTCTTTTCTTTCTTTCTTTCTTTCTTTTTCTTACTTTCTTTCTTTCTTTCTTTTGTTTATTCATATTCTCTTTCTTTTTCCTTCTTATTACGTCTATTTTCTTCGATTTATTTTCTCCTGTCCTTATTTCTTTTATTTATTATTTGCATTCCTACTTTTTCCTTCTATTATTATTATTATTATTATTATTAAATCTACTCATGGCCAGGTATTCGAGCTGTCATTTAAGGAGAAAGTCCTATTTTTAAAATGTCTCTCTTTTTGTGTAACATTCTTTGACGAGACGATAATTTTGAGTCCCACCACCATCATTTTTTTCGACTGTGTAGAGTTAATTCGTATTGTCCTGGAGATTCAAAAGCTGGGTGTTTATCATATTTGAACACCGACTTTCAGGAGACGACAGTGTATCGATTATGATTTTTCGCTTTTATCCTTTTCGCCTCTCAGACAGTTCAAGTTTTGGTTTAATTGATAGGTAATCATAGGTATGTATAGAGATAGATGTGTGTAGGTTGAATAGAATATATAAACATATGCATACATATAGACAGAGACAGATGGAGAATGATATATATATATATATATATATATATATATATATATATATATATATATATATATATATATATATATATATATATATATGTTTTTATGTATGTATTTATGTATAAAGAGCGAGAATAAGATGACGAATACTTTTGATTAAAAATAATGCAAAATTTGCCTTCCTTTTTGTTCATTAAATAACTTTTGATGTTTAAATTTTAAAATAAAAAATAGTAAACAGATGAATTTTAAAAGAGATTGTTACGAAAAAATAACAAAGAGATTTGAATCAATTCGCTCTCAGTCAGCCTCGTTTTGGAACCATTGATAGAAATATGGCGCCCACTTAAACAAATACAAAATGAAATTCATAGAGTAGAAAATCGTCATACATTTGTATTCATGGCTGCTTCGAAGTTTAAATATTTTTATTGAGCTCTATGCACTGACGGCAACTTTTTTTTCTTCCTTTTAAATCCCGATAGTTTCTCTTGTGTTTTCTTTTATTAATGAATATTTATTCTGCTTCATAATTGCTTCTTTCTTTTTCTTTTGAATTCACACCAATAAAATATTTTTTTTATATTATTTTGCATTATTTTACTTATTTTTTTTTATTAGTTATAGTTTTTCTCTTGTTTTTTTTTTTTTTTTTTTGATAATTCTTTCATGTTCTTTCTGTTAATTGCTATTCTTCTGTCTTTTATATGGTGAATTAATTTTAAGTTCTTGTAGGAATATTATTATTATTGTTATTTTTATTTTCTTTGATTTCTGGCGTTTACACATTTCTTTCCGGGTCCCACCCAGGGACCTAAGGTTAGAAATGGCGTCATGACACTTTCCACTGACAAAAAAAAAAAAAAAATAAAATTACATAGATAAAGCCCATTCGTAATGGGTGGGCTGTACTTGTCAGAACAATTTTTTTGTATCTCCTTGAGGCATGGACTTCCAGGAATCCCTTCAATTAGTCTACTGCAATCTTTTCCAACCAGTCCTAGGGCTCCAACTACAACAGGGATTGTTGATGTTCCCCATATGCCACATTTTCGAGATTTCTATTTCAAGGTCCTTGTACTTTGACAACTTTTTGAATATCTTCAAAGATACATTGCAGTCAGCAGGGACTGCCATATCAATAAAGAGGCATCGTTTTTGTTTGTGATATTATTATTATTATTATTATTATTATTATTATAAATAAATAGAAACAAAATATAAAATAATAATAATAATAATGAAAATTATAAATAAAATAAAACAAGAACATAAAAACGTTGTAAAATATGTATATATGTATTTTTTTTTTACTTCATCAGTTTTCTTATAAAATTTTACTTTTATATTTTTTATGATACTCTATAGTTCATTTAGTTCTTTGGTTTAATTTTTTTTTATTCATTTATTTCATTCTTCATATCTTTTTGTTTTACTTCTTTCTTCCGGTGTGTTATTATTGCTTTTTCTTTCAATTTACTTTTTATTTTTCATTATTCTTTCTTTTACTTTGCTTAAGCGAACCTGAAAAGTAAAATAAACAGTTTCTGTCTATATTTCTGACATGAGCTATTATGTACACTATTTACATTGCTCGGACTATCATACCCAGAATAATACCCAGAAATTCATACACAGATGTCTCCAGTGGATTAAAGCGTTAGTTAGATCCAGTGACAGGAGCCAAAGAGTTTGAGTTCAATACCCGGTTAAGGCGGTGGAGAACTTGGAGAGGGGAATTAACAGGAGATAACTGATAACTGACATCCATTAAACATGGCAGGTGGAACTAGAAGAATCTACCCCAGTGAGCGAAATAAAGGATTCAGTTCGACATTCCAACCACCTGAAGATGGCTGGAGCGGATAAGGTAACGCTGCACATGGACCACACATACTTCATCCATTCATACTTGATGAAAAAGGAAAATCAACCGACATGCACAATATTACCAAGTCACTAAACTTGGATGTGTAATTGATAACGGCTCAGAATTGTAAATCAGAGAACAAAGTTCCAATTCCAGTCGAGTTCGTTATATTCGCCTTATATACAAATACCCTTGGGAAATGTGTGAATCCACCTCTTCTTCCTTGAACTATTGGTTAATTTGTAGAACTTGTATCAATAAATCATTATTATATCAAAAAATATTCTTATAATCTAAACATATATTCTGACTTCAAATTACCGGCAAAAGCTTGATAAACTGTAAAAAAACAAACAAACAAATGAGTCAATCAATGAAACGAGAACAAAAAAAAGAAGCAAGTGGTAATGTATCATTGATTTTATATTAATGCTATGTTACTTCAGAAATGTTCGATTTTTTAAAGCAACATTAGCATAATTTGTGGCGTTCTGAATTCAACGAGAGGTGACACAAATACTAACGTTTGTTTTACAAGTCGAGTAGACTTGAAACATGATTAATGAAAATTAAACAAAATAAAAATAAAAATAACAGATTTTCTTTCTTCTTTTTCTCCATCTCTCATTCTATGATGAAATTTTAATAAAATAAGAAACATGTTAGATTGATAATTATTAGCCAATACCTATTCCAGACTTCTGTTCAGGCTCAACACCCACAAAGCTTACCTGTGGTTTATACTGCAACTATGCAAAGTGGGCCTCAGCTATAGTTTCTGGGCGAGGGCGCGTTATCGTGAGCAACAGTCTGATATACACTCACTAGTAACATAATTAAGCACGCGGGGTCAAATACTCTGCATGCAAAGTTCTAATCAGTCAATGGCGTAGGATATGGGCATTTAAACATGTTTATGGTGAACTACTGGATTTCAAATCTGGCATTAGTATAAGAAAAAAGTTAATTTAAGTGACTTTGAACTCAGCATTGTCCTTGGTGTCTTGGAGTGGAGTCTTACTCTTGCAAAAACTATTAATCTACTATATGTAAAAATAAACATCTTTACAGAGAATGGCCAAAAGTGGGCAGAAGATCTGTATGTTAAAATTAAATTCTTCTCTGAACGAAGTCAGAGAAGAATGTTCGGATTGGTTCAAGCTGATAAAAGGGCAACTGCAGCTCAAATAACCACTCTTTACAATGGAGGGATACAGAAGAGCATCACTGAAAGTACAACACGTCGAACCTTGAATCAGCTGAGCTACAGCAGCAGAAGACCAGGCTAGGTGTCTCTCTTTTTAGGTAACAATGAGAAACGTAGGTTAAAACTTACTTTGGGTGACAAAAACGGAGCAATAGAATATTAGAAATGTGCTGCCAGGTCAGATTAACCTTGATTTCTGTTGGGATGTTCGGATGGCAGGTCCAGGATTTAGCGTAAAAAAACATTAAAGGTGGATCTTATCTTATCAACAGTTCAGGCTAATGGTGGTGCAGTGGTATAGAGAATATGTTCTTGGTTTAAATTAGGATCCTCAATACGAATTATATTCACCCCATTGGGACCCTTAATACAAATCTTATTCACTTCACTAAAATGATGACATGAAAAAGGTTTTTATTACAATAAGTATTATTTTTTGGCGAAATCCTACTTTGAGAAAAAAATTCTAGGACTTTTTTTTTTCCGAAAACTTCATCTTTGCATTGCTCGGAACCAGCTCTTGATTATAGTATTTTAGGTTGCAATGAGACTTAAAAGAATGAATTTGAAATGCTCAGCAAGTTGAAATATCGTAAAAGATGCTATTTCTTATTATCACAATTTTGCTCTTCACTTTTTCATATTCCTGCCATTTGAACTTGCATCTATCTATCTATTTCTATCTATCCCTCCATTTTGTAGTTGGGTAACTTTTCTTTCTTTCTTTCTTTCTTTCTTTCTTTTCTTTCTATATTTTAGCCTTAGCCATTTGATATTCTGACATTTGAATCCGCTATTCTTTCTTTCTTTTTTTTTCTTTCTTTCTTTCTTTTCTTTTTCTTTTCTTTCTTTCTTTCTTTTCATCTATCTATCTATCTATCTATCTATCGTTTTCATATCCCTGCCATTTGTAGTTGGGTAACTTTTTTTTTCTTTCTTTCTTTCTTTCTTTCTTTTTCTTTTCTTTCTTTCTTTCTAGCGAGCTTAGTTAGCTTTCTTTATCCATTTCTTTGTCTTTCTTTCTTTCTTTCTTTCTTTCTTTCAATTTCTATCTATCTATCTATCTATCGTTTTTCATATCCCTGCCATTTGTTTGGTTGGGTAACTTTTCCATTCTTTCTTTCTTTTCTTTCTTTCTTTTCTTTCTTTCTTTCTAGCGAGCTTCCCAGTTAGCTAGATGGCTACTTTTGTATCCATGTGATATTCCTGAAAATCCGCTCTTTCCTTTCTTTCTTTTTTTTTCTTTTCTCTTTCTTCTATCTATCTATCTATCTATCTATCTATCTATCTATCTATCTATCTATCGTTTTCATATCCCTGCCATTTGTAGTTGGGTAACTTTTCTTTCTTTCTTTCTTTCTTTCTTTCTTTTAGATAGCTACTTTCTAAACTGGCTTGTCTTTTTGAATCTTTTTCTTTCTTTCTTTCTTTCTTTTTTTCTTTCTTCTATCTTTCTTTTTTCTATCTATCGTTTTCTTTTTTTGTAGTTGGGTAACTTTTTTCTTTCTTTCTTTTCTTTTTTGTAATATAAAACACTCTTTGTTCATCTATATCTATTTTATCACTCTTCCTCTAATCATTGAATTCTCAAATGTTAACTTTTCTTTCTTTCTTTCTTTCTTTCTTTCTTTTTTTCTTTCATTCTTTCTTTCTTTGTTCATCCTTAACATTTTCAAAATCATTGAATTCTCAAATACGTCTACAAACGTCTTTCTATCTAATTATGAAATAAAAAATCTGCATAGAATACTGTTTCTATTCATTTATTCGTTCAAAGTGTTTGTCCTCCACATATCAAACAATTTATTTTATTTATTTTTATTTATTATTTATTTTTGTCCATTTTTTCAGTACATTTCATTCATTCATTCTTACAATTTTCTATTCTTTTTTTTATTAAACTTTAACATATCATAAATATACGTCTATGCTAAACAACCCCTTTTAAAGTTCAATATAACTTTACAAAACTTTTCAATGAAGCCTTTGAAAAAAATTCAAACTTTACCCGTATGCCTGACTTCAGCGAGCAAGCAGGTACATTGCCTTATAAATATGTACAAGTGTTTGGAGCAGACCCTAATATATGCAAATAAGGAAATTTACCCGTGCCAAGAAGTAATTTCCAAAGTGCATACGTAAAAAGACGGGGTAAATCACACATATACAGGTAGGTTGGGGAAATGTCATGGATAGTTTTTTTTTTTTTTTTTTAGACAAGCTGACAAGAAATTGAGTATTTCTAACGTCTAGTTGGAGATATATTTATAATATCATACGTTGCATTTCCAATTTTATTTAGCTGAGAGTCTACCTTTTTCTTTGTTAAATTGTTTGGAAAATTGTCAGGTCAGTCTACGAGTGTTTCTGTAACCCATTACCACTAGCCGCATGTTGGTGTCATCGTCCCGTCCTGAATATGACTATAAACTACTTTCGACAAGGTCTATGATCGGGAGATTGGAGGATGGAGGAACATGGACCACCTATTAATTGCTGTTGTTCCTAGATCCACACGAGGTGGTAGCACCTGTTAGGGTCCCGGCTATGGTCAAATAGGAAACACCCAAAGTAAGATTTAAAAAATAAGGAAGTATAAAAATATATTTTTATAGTAAAAATCCCAGCAATATAAATTTGCATAAATAATTACCAATACATCTTTATAGTAAATTTACCATCAATACATTTTATAATAGAATTATTAACAAGTATTTTATAACAAAATAACCAACTCGTTTTGTTGAAAATATTCAAATTGTTCAAAATATTTAAGTTTTGGCATTAAATAACCCAAAGATGTTGATATGCCACTAAACAAATTCAATCAACTATTTACACTATTTACATTATTCGGACTGTTGTCCTCATCTTTATTGTTATATTCACGGCGTTTCAGTCGTTGTACACTCGGCCTTCTTCAGGTGATATGCGCTGGAATTTCGAACCAAACCGAACCCTTTATTCAGTCAACGCAGCAGATTGTTCTAGTTTCTGGATATTTCATTTTTCAGTTAATTCCCTTTCGTAACTTAACGCAACCTCGGCCAGGTATTGAACTTTTTGGATCAAATCACTTTTGGATTATTTCAGTCAACACTTTTATCCACTGGGTCCAGAGCTCATATTGCAATTTTTATTATTGTTGTTTTTCTTTAGCTCTTTCTATTACTGGTTCCCATATTGTATTCATGTCTATGTGTGGCCGGCTTAGGGTATTTCTGTGGCCTAATATATGCGCTGATTCCTTACGTTTTCGCATTTTCCAGTGATCTTCTCTGTCTATTATGCATTATGGTGATGGATTCACGCTATATATGGTTAGCCATGCCTGATTTTTATTTCCCCTTTTTGTAATGGTTTTATGGTGTATTACTTTTAGGGGGCGGCCTGTTTCTTGCCACAGCTGCATGGGATGGTGTACACAGTCTTTAATCCTATTCTCCTCTATGGGTGATCTTACAAAGAAGAGGTATCTACGTAGTGTTGAACCACTCCTGAATGCTATATGAACCACAGATCTTTTTGTATCTTTTCCGAGAAACACTTCGCATAGGGTAGGCAGACCGAAGCTGTTTTCTGGGTGTTGTTATCCTCTTGTACCATTCTATCCCAGTTTGTGGGAGTTTCTGTCATGTTCCCAAGCTAGTTGTTATGTTGTAGAGTACAGCTTACCCTGACACATGTACATATGAGTCTATGTCACCATTTACGACTCTTGCTCGATGCTGTAGGCAGCGGACGATCCCTTTCTTTACATTGGATGAGAGTAGAAGTTGGCGTTTTCTGCGATGAATGTTGGCTTGTGATATACGGATGTCTTGAAGCCATGCTCTGTTTGAGATATTAGGACATCCAGGAATGTTGATTTGTTGTTTTATTCTCTCCCTATTGTGAAGAATATTTTATTGAGTTCACATTGTCCAGTAGTCGCTGAAATTCTTCCCAGTGTGGCCAAAGTATGAAGGTGTCATCTACGTTATCTCAACCATAAAGTTTGTTTTAGTGATGTTGAATCTAATGCCATTTCCTTGAAGTATTCCATGTATATGTTAAGCATTGTTGGTGATAATGGCGAGCCCATTGCTATCCTGTTGATTATAGGATATCAGAAGTATGTTCTTTGTGTACAGAAAGTCAGCATCTCCATCAGGTTATCTATTGGTATACCGGTAAGTTCTCCTAGGGATGAGTCTGAATGCCAGTCTGTCCCTGACTACCGATAGTGCCCCCTTCCGTAAGTACCTAGAACAATCTCACCACATCCGGGCTCACCACGTCCAGGCTCACCATCTGGTTGGATTCGATGGGGGCATTTTTGATTATTTCCACGAAGTGGGTGGAGTTTCGAATATATGATGGTCACTTTCCTATTAATGGAAGAAGACCCGAAGAGGGCCGGAGCGTACAACAGCCAAAACGTCGGGAATATAACAAAGAAGATGACGACAATAGTTCAAACACTCTAAAGAGTGAAAATAGATTTTATTCAAATTTGCTCACCTTATTGTCTAATATCTTTTTACGGGCGTAGGATTATGAATTTGACTCCTATAGAAAATCTATTTGGCGTCGAAATATATATATATATATATATATATATATATAACAGTAGCGTCCAAAACTAAGGGACAAAATTTTAAAACCTAATATTTGTTAGAAATAACAACTGTGAAAAGCTGAAATTTTCACAACTGGTAGTCGTTATCATCCGTAATAACATACTAAAATTTGAATCATTTGCAAAGGATAGAAAAAGAATTATAACAATTATTTATTTATTTTCAAATTTGGAACAAGAGATTTAGTTAAATATTTGTTTAGCAATGGGCTACAATAACATTGAGCAATATCATTAATATTTATCTTGGAACGTGTATTATGATTCAGATTATTAAATTGGTTTGAAATTTTATTGTGTAACTTATGTTATTGGTGTAGCTATAACTTAGTTTCAATGTATTTCTGTTAAATATTTTACTAGGAAAATTTTTATCACTCAATTGGAGGAACATATTTCTTTTCTTTGGACTACTATCATCATATTTTCTAAACTTGATTTTAGCGTACTTATAACTACTATTTTTAGAACTTTATTGTACACACCTCTATATTTATCAAACACATCTTTGTCCGATCAAAGGTTGCTAATCCTATGTTCGACAGAAGAAGGTAATGTTGGATTACAGATAGAGGGTGGTGTATATATATATATATATATATATTATATAAAATAATATAAAAGGATCAAACACTAATATTATTGCTCTATCATAGACATTCAGCTCTACTTGGATTCTGTTCTTTTGAATATATATATATATATATATATATATATATATATATATATATATATATATATGTGTGTGTGTGTGTGTGTGTGTGTGTGTGTGTGAAACGAAACGAGAGAAGGGATAAAAAAGCTTGTTGAAACGAAAAATATATTTTTAAAAATAGACTAAAAAACTATATTGAAACGAGAGAAGGGAATAAAAAGATAATATATATATATATTAAAGAAAAACAACTATGTTGGTGTAACAGAAAGACAACTTGCCTGACGATTTAACAAGTCCACCGCCATGAGATGTACTGAGATTCCGAAGTCATCTGGAATCTGTGATTGATGCCAATTGCGATTTTATTGAATAAATTCACTCCTTAATATTTTTTGTGCAATTTTGGTAAATATCTGTTAAATTGAGATATCAGTCTCATTTTCATTTACACGAAATTTAGACGACAATTTATTCATCGCACCCTTAATGTCTATATTTCTGAGAAGACGTATTGTTACAATTTACTTTTTTCGAACTGTTGTCCTGTTATTACCATATTCATGACGTTTCGGCCGTTGTACGCTCCGGCCTTCTATTGGCGATATACGTTAGAATATCGAGTCGAACCCTCTATTTAGTATATTGTCCTAATCCCACGTGCCATGCCTGTGGGTATCTCAGTTATTTTACCTTATGAACTCAACTTTCCAAGTAATCGTTTACTTTGTGGTTATGTATTGAACTCTCATTTCTACCATTATTCTTTAACTGCCAGAAATATCTAAAGAGAGTAGTGCTATTTCTGTATTTTATATTGTCTGAAATCATTTGCTGATGGTAGAAAGAAAATTTCCAAGGATTTTCAGTGGAACCAAAATAAAATTTACCATCGTTACCGGAATGTATGCTCGCTCGGTATACAATGTTATCAGTTACACATTGGCCGTTTAATGGATAGATCATATTTTGTTGGATTTATATGTTTTAAATTACGTTGTCTTTGTTAGAAATATATTTGTTTAATATAATAATATATATATATATATATATATATATATATATATATATATATATATATATATATATATGCATGTATACATACATATAGCCGTATATATATATATATATATATATATATATATATATATATATATACACATATATATATATATATATATATATATATATATATATATATATATATAGACTCCAGAAAACATTTTCATATTTAATGTTTTTAGGCGTGTATATTTATGAAAATGCACACAAACTTAATGCATACATTCTCACATATATATGCATTCATATCTATGTGTATATGCGTGTGTGTGCGCGCCCGCGTGCGTGTATGAGAGTGTGTGTGCCTGTATTCATGCCTCTCATTATATATGTTATATACATAAGTGCTTATATGCATCTATATTCACATGTAGACATAAAATTATGCATACATAATTGCACATATACATGTTTTAAAAATACCGATAAGCATACATATATATATATATGTATATGTCCATGCATACATATATATATATGTACGTGCATATATATATATATATATATATATGTATGTATATATATATATATATATATATATATATATATATATATATACTAAGTATATATATAAATATATATGTACATAAGTTTACATGGAAAGATATATATATATATATATATATATATGTGTGTGTGTGTGTGTGTGTGTGTGTGTGTGTGTGTGTGTGTGTGTGTGTGTATGTGTGTGCAAATCAACTTGTGCAGGTTGTCAGGCGCATTTATACATACCGGCTATATATAGATGCAAGTAAAAAGACAAAAACGAATATGCTTGATGCACAGAAAGGCTTTATGGATTATGTCGGCATTTACCCTGTAATCCACCGAAAAGACACTCTAACGAATAACATAAATACACTGAACTTTCCTTTTTGTTTTCGAAAAAAAAGTCGCTTTTCTAATTCTTGCCACCCTCACTTTGCATCGGGGAGTTCTCTCATATCCGCCATTCCACGCCTTTCCCTTAATCTCGCCCTCTTATTCTCTGTCTTTCTTTGATACTCCCTCACTTATTCCCACTCTCTCTTATTTATTCTCTCTTATCCTCTCTCTTATTTTCTTCCTCTCTTATTCTTTCTGTCCCTCTTATTCTCGCTCTTATACGCTCTCTCACATTCTTTCTCTCTTATTTTCTCTTTTCTCTCTTATTCTCTCTCTTATTCTCTTATTCTCTTATTCTCTCTCTATTCTCTCTCTTATTCACTTATTCTCTGTCTCTTATTCTCTCTCTTATTTTTTCTCTCTTTTATTTCTTTCTTATTCTCTCTCTCTCTTTCTCTCCCTCTCTTATTCTTTCTGTTCCTCTTATTCTCTTATACGCTCTCTCACATTCTTTCTCTCTTATTTTCTCTTTTCTCTCTTATTCTCTCTCTTATTCTCTTATTCTCTTATTCTCTCTCTTATTCTCTCTCTTATTCTCTTATTCTCTGTCTCTTATTCTCTCCCTTATTCTTTCTCTCTTTTATTTCTTTCTTATTCTCTCTCTCTCTCTCTTATTCTCTCCCTCTCTTATTCTTTCTGTCCCTCTTATTCTGGCTCTTATACACTCTCTCACATTCTTTCTCTCTTATTTTCTCTGTCTTTTTTATTTTCTCTCTTATTCTCTGTCTTATTCTCTTATTCTCTCTCTTCTTCTTTCTCTCTTTTATTTCTTTCTTATTCTCTCTCTCTCTTATTCTCTGTCATTTTCTCTTTTTCTATTTCTCTATCTTATTCTCTCTCTCTCTCTCTAATTCTTGTTCTTTCTCTCACACACACACACATACACAGGTTTTAGAGTTCAGTTTCTCACAATCTTTCTATATTTCTTTTACTTCCCATCTCTTAGGCATTCTCTCTCTCTCTCTCTCTCTCTCTCTCTCTCTCTCTCTCTCTTTTTATCTCTCTATCAACCTTGGTGTCTCCTTTTAATTCGCTTCTCTTTGTCTATTTGCTTAATATTTTTCTCTTTTACTCAGGTTTCAGAGTTCAGTCGCGTACACTTTGCCTCTTTCTCTTCAAAACATTCTCTCTCTCTCTCTCTCTCCCCCTCCCTCCCTCCTTCCAAATCTTCTCTCCTTTTAATTCTCGTCTCTTTGTCGATCTAGTTTACATTTCTCTCTTACTCTCTTTAAAATTTTAGATCCCAATGCCCCACAGTTTACCTCAATCTCTTTCTTTCTCTCTATCTCACACATATTCTCTCTCTCCTTCTCTCTCTCTCTCCTAATGTTTTTATCTATTTCTCTTGTTTTTATTCTCCTCCCTTAGATCTTTTCTCTCTCTCTCGTTTTATAGTTCAGTCTCTATTTGTCTCTATTTCTATCTATCTATCTATCTATCTATCTATCTATCTATCTATCTATCTATCTATCATTTGTTTATTTCCTTCTAATGTCCCTCCTCTTTTCTTTTTGTACGGTTTGACTAATATATTTTGTCTCTCTTTAAGTTCCAGTTTTCGATTGTTTTTCTTTTCTCACTTATTTTCCCTTTTTTTTTCTTCCTCTCTGTGAATGTGTGCATTTTCTCAATTCCACTTCTCTCTTTTGTACAGCCTGACTCATCTTTTTTATATATATCATTTTAGGATTTGAAAATTTTTCTCTCTCTTTTTCTTTCTCTCTCTCTCCCTCCCTCTCTCTCTCTCCCCCATATATATATATATATATATATATATATATATATATATATATATATATATATATATATATATATATATCTCATTTTCTTTGTTTCTCCCTTTTCTTTCCTTGTTTCACTCACTTTTATTTTCTTTCTCTTCCTTTGTCCAACAATGAATCTCTTTTTCTTTTTCTAAAGTTCTTATTTGCATCCTCCCTTTTGTTTCTCTAACACTCTTTGTGTCTATTTTCCCTTTTAATTTATTTTTCTCTCCCTTTTTCAGTTTGACTTATTTTCGTCAAGATTTTTTCTCCCTTTATGTTTTACATATTTCTCTGCCACTATACTACTGTGCTGTTTATCTTTTTTCTTCTCTGTTTTCTTGATTTTTATTGTTTGTATATTTACATATTAGCTTTTAATCTATCTATTTTTTTCCTTTTGTTTTCCTTATCACTCGGTACAAATATGTTCAATTTGCATTTTTGACATATATTTCAGGCCGTTTGGCTATTGTCTCTCGCTTTTCAGCTACCTATTATTCTAAGATAGATAGATAGATAGATAGATAGATAGATAGATAGATAGATAGATAGATAAGAATAGACTGGCATAGATAGATAGATAGATAGATAGATAGATAGATAGATAGATAGATAAGAATAGACTGGCATAGATAGATAGATAAAGATAAACTAGATAGATAGATAGATAGATAGATAGATAGATAGATAGATAGATAGATAGATAGATAAGAATAGATTGGCATAGATAGATAGATAGATAGATAGATAGATAGATAGATAGATAGAATAGATAAGAATAGACTGACGTAGATAGATCCACAGAGCTACAGAATCGTCTTTCCTTCCTTTGCTGTCTCTATATTTGTGCACTTATAAAATCCGCATTGCCTACAGGCTGTTTTTCTCTCCGTCTCTCTTTCAAGGCTTGCGCAATAGCAGGTAAATAAATGAAGGCGGATTTATTCTGGTGACAGTGAACAGTGTTGGAGTCCTTGTGAGAACCAGCTTTCAAAAATCCGATCCTCAAACCTGCTGAGTACTTTGTTTAGGGAATGATGCTAAATGCTTTTCTTTCAGTTGATACATTTGCCCCTTGTAAAATCTGTCATTGCCTAGTGGTAAAATATTAATCTGAAATGCTTTTTCTTCTTCTACGTGTGCTTCTATGCACATAGGTGTACGTAAAAGTTTTTTCTTCATTCCATCTAGTGAACCTTGTCTTTTTACGTATTCATCTTCATGTAAAGCTTTTTTTTTTTGTAACATACGTTTTTCTTTTCATCCATTTATATAAATTCGCACGCTCTCATACCCGCGCATGCGTAATACCAAAAATAATACACATTTCTACCTCTGTATGCATTATCATTCTATTTATAATTCTATTTTATCTTCCATTTTTATTTCAAAATCTATATTTACAAAATTACTTTTCCTTGTTGCTTTATTTTTTTTTTCAAAATTCTCTTTCATTTTTTTAAATTCATGTTTCTTTTGTAAAATACTTTTTATTCTTCATGCAGTATTTCTTATAATCATAACATCAAATTTTTCGTCTGTTTCTTTTTTATATACTGGATTTTTCTTTGACTCGTCTTTTCTTTAAAATGTTTTATCTTTCATTTTTTTTAAATGTTTTCTTACCTGTCCCTCTCTTTCTTTCTTTCTCTTTCCATCTTACTCTCTCTCTTTATCTTTTTATTTTTTTTTCTTCGTGCCGATTTTCGTATATACTATTTTTTATTCATCCATTTGAGCTGTCTTCATTTCATTATGTATTGACACGTTCTATTTTTTCTTTCCCTACGTTCATCCTTCCTTCATTGTTTTCTTGGAATTATTTGTAGTTTTTTTTTTCTTTTGAATATTTAATATCCTTTATTCATTCTTTGATCATTCATTCATTGTATATTCTATACAATTTCGTTACTTCTTCATTTTTTTCTTTATTCTTTCATTTTTCCTAAATCTCCTTTTACTTTCTTTTATTCTTTATGGAAGACATTCATTTTTTTCTTCCCAATTACTTCTTATTCATTTTTTTTTTCTGATAAGATTTTTGTTTTTGTCTCTTTTACGCTTTTTTTCTTTCTTATTTATCCTTTCTTTCTTTAGTTTCTTGTTATTTTTTTTTTCATTTTTCTTTCTTTAGGCTTTTTTCTCTTTCTTTCTAATCACTTTTTAGTAATTTTTCTTTCTCTTTTTCGTCTTATAATTCCGTGTCTTTCTTCCGTTTTCTTTCATTTTTTTCGTTTAAGATTTCATTTTCATTTCCTTCACTATAGTTTCTGTTGTTTATTTATTTCTCATTTCTTATTGGCCTTTTATTTTTTTGTTCTTTCTCTTTTTAAAGTAATTTTCCAGCTTCTTTTTCTTTCTTTTTAATTTTTGATTTATTTCCTTTTCTGTCTCTCTTTTTCATGTAAGATTTCTGTTTTTGCCTTGTTTTACTTTTTAATGTTCTTTTGCGTTTTTTTTTTCTTTCATTTACGACGTCTCTTTTTTATTCTTTCTTTGTTTCTCATCACTTTTTAATCGATTATTTTTTTTCTCTTTTTTTGCAATATTTTAGCTTATTTCATTCATTCTTTGTTTTTGTTCTTTTTTGTTATGATTTTCTATTTTATTTTATGTAAGATTTATTTTTTGTCTCCTTTTTCTTCTTTTCCTATCTTTCTTTCTGTTTTCTATATAATCTTTCTTTTTTATTTACGAATTATTCTTTTTTTTTTTTTTTTTTCTTTCTTTATTATTTCTTTCTCATCTTTATTTAAACCTTTATTTTTTTTCTTTCTCTTTTTCATATAATGCTTTAGTCGTTTTTCTTCTTTCTTTTTCTTGCTTTCTAATTTCTGTTTTATACTTTTATTTTCCTTCTCTTTTTCGTGCAAGATTTTTTTCTTTCTTTTATTCTTTCTTCACCATCACGTTTCACAAGTTTTTTTTTTGTTTATTTCCCAATATTTTTCGAGTTTTTCACTTTCATTCATTCCCCCCTTATAGGCATCTGGCACGTTTTATGATAGGTTCTATCAGATGTCTCGTGGCTATCAATGGAGATTGAATGAGCGCAAATCATATCAAATCTCTAACACTTTCTTGTTATCCATGCCGACTGCTGTGGTCTACAACCTATCAATCTTTACTTGAACCTCCAATTCATACAATTTCGCATCTATTATTTTCCGTACAGTCCGAATTACGTCATTTATTATAGATACGGTCCTTAACTTCATGTTTCTCGCCGTTTCCAAATCCTAAGAGAAGTCCTGGTATTTAAAAAATACGCATACACACACACACATATTTTACATAGATAAAGCCCTTCGAAAGGTGTGGGCTGTACCCGTAAAAACAATTTTTGTATTTCTTTAAGGCTATCAGGAATCTCTTCAATGAATCTATTGAAATCTTTTCTAGTCAATCCGAGGGTTCCAACTACAACAGGAGTTATTGATGTTCTCATGTTCCAAATTATTATTATTATTATTATTATTATTATTATTATTATTATTATTTCGCTTCCAAGAAGTTAATTTTCAGGTCATTGAAGAAAATAAACCGGTCATTTCTTCTTTTCGTCGACTGCCTGTATCTAGTACTTTTCGAAGTACCCTTACTGTGTCAAATAGGCCAGTTTTTTGTATAGTTTCCAGATCCCTATCCAATAACCAAAAAGATTTTTTTCCATATTTTTGAACAATGCCTCAATGCTTCAATGATAATTTATTTCTTTGCTATCCCTGCCCAAGCCTTCAAAATAATGATCTAAAGTTTGAAAGTATATTATTATTATTATTATTATTATTATTATTATTATTATTATTATTATTCCTTTGATTTCTGGTGTATACTCATTTCTTTCCGGGTCTCCACCAGAGACCTAAGCTCAGAAATGGCATCATGATATTTTTCACTAAACAGTTTTGAAAAAAATCACACATATTAGAAAAGTCCCTCATAAGGTGTTAACTGTACTTGCGAGTACAATTTTTTGTATTTCTTTAAAGCATAAGCTACCAGGAATCCCTTCAATGAGTCTATTGGAATTTTTTTCAATCAATCCGAGGACTCCAAGTACAACTGGAATTGTTAATATCCTCATGCACCACATTTTTGAGATTTCGATTTCAAGTTCCTTGTATTTTGATAGTATTTTGAAGATCTTCAAAGATACTTTGCAGTCTGCATGGACTGCCATGTCAATAAGGAGGCACATTTTGTCCTTTCGGTTTCTAATGACGATGTCAGGGCGATTAGCTTTGATTGTTCTGTGTGTATTGTAAAGTCCCATGAAATTGTTATAGGGTCCTATCTCTGTAATCGGATCTAGGTGATGTTCATACCAATTTCTTGCAGTATTGAAGATTTTCCAGTGCAGATATTGGCCCACTGTGACATACCGTGTTTTATATTCAGTGGGTGCCAATATCACGCAGCCGGATACAAGATGGTCAGTTGTTTCCGGATTTTTATCACAAAATCTGCATTTTTTCAGTATGTGTGCTTCGTAATTTCTATTTAGCAAGCGTTGGTCCTGTGCAGCAAGAATAAAACCTTTGGTTTCAGCTTTTAACCCTGCACTACGTAACCACTGATAGGTACGGGGTTTGTCTACATCGCCTTATTTGATACGGGCAGAGTATTAACCATAGGCGGTTAACCTTGCCATTATTTCTGTATTTGGTCTGTCGAATTTGCCTTTGCTTTCTTCTTAAGTATTTTGCAGCTTATGCATTTACTTGTATTTCTTCACCCACTGATTCATTATTATTATTATTATTATTATTATTATTATTATTATTATTGTTATTGTTGTTGTTGTTGTTGTTGTTGTATTTTTCTGTTGATTGTATTAACACGGTTACTGGATATGTCTATATTTCTGAGTTGTGGTATTGTAATTATGTATATAGATACATGGCCCAGTGGATAAAAGCGTTGGTTGGATTAAGTGAATTGACCCAAAGAGTTGTGGGTTCAATACCTTTCTACAGCAGAGTTGAACTAAAACTTTATTTAAGATAAATTTGAGAATTTATTAAAGGGAGATAACTGATACTGAGATATCCAGAAGAGGCATGGCACGAGGAATTAGAACAATTTTCCGGTGAACGAAATAAAGGGTTCAGTTCGAAATTCTAATCCCCTGAAGAAGGCCGGATCGTACAACGACCGAAACGTCATGGTTATGGCAACGAAGATGAGGACAACAGTCCGAACATTGTAAAGTGTTTAAACGATTATTCGTGAATAATAAGCATTTTTCCAGATTTTAAAGCTTAAAACTTAGAGGTGCATATTATACACGAGAATCAAATATTTATTCCGGCCGCGTCTGTTGCAATACCAGTGACGTTGTGACGAAAGTTGTATCTATGGTCTAAACCATGAGTTCTTAACCGGGGTCTGCATTGGCCCTAAGAGTCCATGTAATATTTCTGAGGGTCCACAGGCAAAATATAACAAATTGGGGGTCAACAATGATAATTTGGTGATCCATGAAGAAAACCAACTCAGAATAAATAAGCCTTCCTTTTTTTTTTCTAATCGCACACTTATGTAAATTAGTTTATTAAAGTTTTTAACCAGGGCTCATAAATAAATGCTGCAGTGAATTCAGTTGCCTGGACTGAATTCACTTGCTCCCCATGGGATTGACCATGGAATTGACCATGGAAGAAGTATTGTAATATTGTAATACAAGATATTGGTCAATAAAAATTATTACCATTATTATTATTATTATTATTATTTTTTATTTTCTTTGATTTCTGGCGTTTACACATTTTTTCCGGGTCCCTTGAACTCTAAGGTTAGAAATGGCATCATGACACTTTCCACTGACAAAAAAATCCATAGATAAAGCCCTTCGTAAAGTGTGGGCTGTACTTGTCAGAACAATTTTTTGTATCTCCTTGAGGCATGGACTTCCAGGAATCCCTTCAATTAGTCTACTGCAATCTTTTCCAACCAGTCCTAGGGCTCCAACTACAACAGGGATTGTTGATGTTCCCATATGCCACATTTTCGAGATTTCTATTTCAAGGTCCTTGTATTTTGACAGCTTTTTGAATATCTTCAAAGATACATTGCAGTCAGCAGGGACTGCCATATCAACAAGGAGGCACCGTTTTTGTTTGTGGTCTTTAATAACAATATCTGGGCAGTTGGCTTTGATTGTTCTGTCAGTGTGTATTGTGTAGTCCCATAGAATTATTATTATTATTATTATTATTGTAGAATAACTTATTTACATTAAATTAATTTTCATTTAAAAAATAAAGCTTAATTATATCATATTTATTTGATTATTAAAACCTCAAATTTTTTATTAGTGAAAAATAGAATATTGTTGTCTTATGTCAAATAGCTATTAAGGGGTCCACTAAGAAAAAAAGAAAGGAAAAAGGGGTCCATGGGTAAAAAAGGGTTAAGAGCCACTGGTCTAAACAAACGAGTAACAAACAGTTTAAATCATGAAACAAACACTGATTTTGTTACTTTTTAATTGTTCACCTTTTAGTGTTTCACTGTTCTCCGTGTCAAATATGGACGCCATGACAGTATCATACACGTAATGTTGTCAGCGTAATAAATGTTTTCTTGTCATTTTTGCTGTCGTCATCTACAGTCACCTCCTTTACATTTTTGTTTCGCCAATTGTGGGCTTATTTTCGCCGCAAGCTGGTTGCATTTTCATGTGAACATGTTTGTTCGCTTTGCCCTAAATACTGTCATTTTTAAATGGATTTGTTTTTTAATCCAAGATTATTTCTTATTGCTATAATCTTTATTTTTAATGGATACAGGTGTTTGAGTTGAAATCGTTTTTTTTTTTTTTTTGTTTTTTTTCTGTTTTCTAACAGTGAAATTATTACCAACCGGCCTAGATCTAGTCGTTCATCTAAAGTAATATGTGCCTGCCGACAGAGATAAGATCGGTATTCCCCTTTCCCCATCAAGGAAAATCTCTCCTATAAACCGAATAGTACCATTACCAATTTGGCCACGGGAGAGCAACTTGATAATGCAAAACCCACTTATCTATTTAAGGAAAGGCACATCTTTCGTACAGACTTTTTCGAATCTACAACCGTTAGCTTCATTCTCGTGGACGACACGGGAACACAATAAGTTTAAAATGTTTTTTTAATCCGAAATTTTTATTTTTAGTGTTTTTACATTGATAACGCTTTTTTTCTTCTTTTTTCTTTTCTTTTTTTACCTTTCTTAATACAAATAGGGTTAGATCGAGGAGTAGCATTGTTTTCACTGATGAAAAAAAGGGGATACTAGTTCGATTCCTGTCAGCAGGAACATTTTTTTTTTTTAGTGCGACGTCTTGGTTGGTATAAATTTCACTGTTTACGAAAATTCAAATACTGCGTAAATTTTGTGATTAAAAACTTAATAAAAACTATATAAATTCTTAATTTTAATCGATACGAACGAGGTAAAAAAAATGAATAATTTTTTTGAATTTAGTTGCTGCAAATAGTAAAGATCAATGCACGATAGATGTTTTTTTCTTCTTCCATAATGATTTAGCAGAATGTTAGAACTGCACGAATAATTATGGTACTAGTAACATTCTCAAAATAATATTACCACAATCGGTACGTTCATATTTGTACAAAATTTGCGCTTTCTGTAACAATATCTATCAACATCGTCGTCATGTTCATAATTTCGCCATTAGCCTGGTTGCCACTATTATCATCAGGAACAAGTATTTTTTCTGAATTTTGCCTAAAACGATTCGTCCATTTTTATTCATCTTTATCAATTTTCGTATATTTCTTTTTCATTTGAATCTTTATTTATTTTTCACAGTTTTTTTTTTCACTTGTTTATTTATAGTTTTCCTTCTGATTTCTGATTTTATTTTCCTGATTTTTCCTATTCTGTCTCTCCCCTCTCTCTCTCTCTCTCTCTCTCTCTCTCTCTCTCTGTCTTCGTCACTCTCTGTTCTTTGTCTTTTGTCTTCTTCTCTTTCTCCGTTGTATTTGTTGGTGCTCTTTTTACTTTTGTCCCTCTACACACAGTTCTTTCCCATCCACTCGCCGACATGATTACGCTCGTTGAATTATCAAAAAAGAAGACTTGTAGACAGAAGGAAAAAATAAGACATATCAGGCCTCTACCGGCATTTACAACTACTGCCATCACTATTATTACCACTGATCATGATGATTCAAAGGAATAATAATAATAATAATAATAATAATAATAATAATAATAATAATAATAATGGAAGAAAAGGGTAGGAATACAAAGAATAAGTAAAGGAAATATGAACAGGAGAGAATATATCGAAAAAAAAGAGGTAACAAGAAGGGGGAGAAATAAGAATAAAGAATAAGAATAAATAGAAGAAAGAAAAGAAGTAAGAAAATAGAATGAATGAGAGGAAGAAAGAAAAGAAAAGGAAAAGGAAAGAGACATGAGAATAAGAAAAAAAAAACAAGAAAATAAAAGGAGGGAATAATGTGAAGAAAAAACAAATGAAAAACGGAGAAAAAGAAATGTAAAAAGGAGAAGAATAAATAAAAGAAGAAAAATAAAAGAGAGAATGATTGAAAATAGACATAAAACAAAAATGAAAAGAAGAAAGAAAAAGAAAGAAAGAAGAAAAAGAAAATGAATAATAATAATAATAATAATAGAAGAAGAAGAAGAAGAAGAAGAAGAAGAAGAAGAAGAAGAAGAAGAAGAAGAAAAAAATTATGGATATTTCAGGAAATTTATTATTCGCTTCCGTTAACTAGAAGTTACAGTGATGTGAAGTCAATAATAATAATAATAATAATAATAATAATAATAATAATTTGTTTTTTACAACTCTATTTCTCACTCTCAATATTTTCATATTATAGTTATATTCTTGGGTCGCCGCTCTGCCTTCAACTTAGATGGATTGTGTATACATGCTTTTTTTATTTTTTATTTTATTTCATTTTGTATTTATATATTTTTTACCCTCGAGTCAGTGTGTACGTCAGAGAGAATGAGAGAGAGAGAGAGATGAGAGGGAGAGTTTGCAATCGCACATGTATAATGAAGTCTGGGGTTAGAACCAGGGTCGTGCCAGGGAGAGTGAAAAGAGGGGGGTGGGGAGAGAGAGAGAGAGAAAGAGAGAGAGAGAGAGATGAAGTGCATACATGACTTTTTCCCGTGATTTCTATTATTTACAGAATTCGGTATTCCTTCTTTTATACAATTGTGCACATATTTTCCAATGTAAGGGGGGGGTTAAGAATTCATTTTTATAAATGCGTTCTTTCCATCTCCTACTTGCACCCAAAATATTGGACTTTCCAGTTCCATTTGATCTTTTTTTTTTTTTTTTAGGTTTACCATATTTAGTTCTGAAGAAAATATTTTCATTGTTACTCCAAGAACCGCCGCTATCACAACAGCTAATAAAAACTGCAGTACTACTAGTACGACTACTGATACTAATTCTTTTTTAATCATTTCACCAACCCCCACCCACCCACCAACAAGCAAGGCAATACACCCACTAAGGTGCAAACAGTTACTGAGGTTGAGAGAATATGAGTAAAATAAAATATTATTACTGATAGAGAACAATAAATGAAAAATAATTAAGAAAACGGAAGATAACAATTGACATTGAATTATTACTACTACTATTAATAATAATAATAATAATAATAAATGCCTCCTTATTGATATGGCAGTCCCTGCTGGCTGCAATGTATCTTTGAAGATATTCAAAAAGTTATCAAAGTACAAGGATCTTGAAATAGAAATCTCGAAAATGTGGCATATGGGAACATCAACAATCCCTGTTGTAGTTGGAGCCCTAGGACTGGTTGGAAAAGATTGCAGTAGACTAATTGAAAGGATTCCTGGAAGTCCATGCCTCAAGGAGATACAAAAAATTGTTCTGACAAGTACAGCCCACACCTTACAAAGGGCTTTATCTATGTAATTTAATTCTTTTTTTTTTTTTTTGTCAGTGGAAAGTGTCATGACGCCATTTCTAACCTAAGGTCCCTGGGCGAGACCCGGAAAGAAATGTGTAAACACCAAAAATCAAAGAAAATAATAATAATAATAATAATAATATGAAATACTGAGTTAATTTGGTTATTATAGCTGGCACCATAACAGATGCTACCACCCCGAGTTAGAGTGGACATCAACAATTAAGAGGTGGTTCCACGCACCTCAAAATCTCCTGATCAAAAGCCTTGCTGTCAGATGTCGTTTATGGTGTCACCCAGGCCGCTGATGTAGTTTATCGTCATACTCAGGAACGGCAAATATCTAAGATTACAATTATATACTCCTAAGATATGTTACATGATAACACAATCCGCTTATCCCTTTTTCGCCCACAGCTCACACAGCAAACGCAACCCCCTTACTTTTCAGGCAAATCTCGTATATATATTTGTTGTGGTAGGATCCACCTAATTTACATAGTGGAGTACCGACCATATAAATATGGTTGGTACCGGGAAGACGGTGGGAGGAAGAAGAGACCCAATCCAGAGACTCTGGCCGACTGCGACTAAGTCAACCCATTCTACAGGAACGGTCTTCCCAAGAATATACCAAACTATCTGTAAATATTGTGTACACGTTCTTGTGTCAATACATTTTGTTTAAGTACATTTTGTGTTGTATTATTATTATTCCATGCTTTATTCAAGTTTCAACAATATTTAATTCAATTAAAAACTAATCTACAAATTATTCATTTGAAAAAAAAAAGAAGTAAAAAAACATTATACGAATAAAATCTGCCCAATATAATTTCAAATAAGGAAATATATATATATCAATTTAAGACATAAAATTTCATAGAAAAACTAACCTTTTTGCTAGCGCGGTTTCCCGAGATTCGTTGTTTTCATCAATCTAATCTTAGCTTACTGGTTAATGATACCGAAGATGATGAAATCACAGTAGTGGAAATTTATCTATTCTGTTTCATTTTATAGGGTGAGAAGTTGTCATTATTTGGCAATGATAATGGTCATATTAGTTGTTTCCCTATAAGGAAACATTTGGTATTTATGGACCGAGCAGCCAGTACTGCTTTCGTTTCAAATTTATGAATTTTTCGCTTTTTAGAAAAATAGGTTTCTCAAGTTCAGTAGCTGTTGTCGCTCTTTCTAGTATTAATTTGAGGTTTTCTTCCTAACATTTTATTTGAAATGGTGTTACATGTCAACATTTTGATTATGGCTTACGACTTTCATTATTATACTCTGTTAGCTACCTATACTTCCTTCGTCGCCCACCCCCCTCTTCTCAGGGCTGCAGCATACTAGACTCTCTGGCACTATAAAAAACGTCACTCTCCTTTCATCAATCGTCGAACATCTTTGTGTACGGAGAGTTTGATACGCATCATGACACGTGGCTTAAAGATACTAATGTTATTTATGTTGCCGGCATTCAGACTTTCAATTTTCCATTGCTCAATCCATTGCTCAATCTATTGCTCAAATCGTGGATTTCCCTACTCGTTTCCCTATCAAATCTGAACAACAGGCTTCTTTATTTGATTTATTTCTTAACTCCTTTCCAAGTCCTTGCCGATCATCGCGACACTGCCCTCTTGTCAACTCGTATCACTCTGTAGTATCTATTGATATTTAGTTCCATTCATCTATTAGAGTAGAATCACTCTTTCCGTTACCAGCATGCTGATTGGGATTCTCTTCGTGACTTTCTTCGTGACGCCCCCTGGTCTGATGACATTTTTAACCTTCAAATTAAGAACTGGGCCGCTGAGGTCTCTTTTGGGCCAAATCCGGTATAGATGTTTTCATTCCTTCTTAGAAGTACCAGGTGAAACGTCAATCTTAAATAAGAACATTCCGTTTAAGGTTGCAAGTTTTAGTTTCAGGTTTAGCCCACGAGGCAGTAGCCGATTCAACTGAGGAGTTGATTCGTATATTTGGTGGCATAATAAATGCGAGTTCAGTTCAATAGAATACGACGTAATGTCCCGAGACAGTGGAAAAAGAACAATCAGCCAGCATTGATTAAATAAAGGTTCCGTTTAAAATTCGCACCAGCAAATTCTGTCGCTATAGCCTACAGGAACCCCTGTTTCTGCCTTTACAAGCGTGACAGTTTCCACCACAAAAGGCGCCTATTCATGGCTGCACGTAATAAATATAAACGTTTCATCGAAGGAGCTCCATTTCTGTTTGCTGAGAGAATAAGACATCGTATTGCATCTAATATCTTTGACTGTCATGGTTACTGGTGTCTCTGTAATAATGTGTTAAAAAAGTGTATTTTTCTATTCCTACACTCTTCAATGAATTTGAGGTGTTAATATCAATTGATAAAGCTGAATGATTCGCTCGTAAATTCTCCTTGAACTTAAACTTTACTCCCATCTAGAGTATTGCCTAACTTCCCATTTAGAACTGACTATCTGTCGAGTGATATACATATATCCTCCTCTATGTTTTCCGTCATCATCCCTAGTTTGGATCCCCACAAAGCATGCTGACCTGATGGTATCTCTATAATAGTTCTTAAGAAGTGTGCTCCCGAACTGGCTCTTGTTCTCTCTAAACTGTATAATAAATGTCTCGTTGCCTCTTGATTTTCTGCCTGTTGGAAATCCTCATCTGTTGTTCCGTTTTACAAGAACTCAGGTGAACTGTCCGAACCTTCCAGCTATCGGCAGGGTTTGGCATACAGGTCTTCTCCACAAGTTGAAAAGTTACGGCCCCTCCGGCCAAATTCCAGACTTTCTTATCAAATCGTAAAATGAAAGTTATCCTGACCGGCCATTCTTCTAGATCCTTAATGCAGGTGACTCCCAGGCTTCTACCCTTGGTCTGGCTCTGTTTTTAATTATGTTTTCTTCTGGTTATATGTGCTAGTTTAGGGGCACCTCGAGGAGGTGTGATGGTTAGCAAGCTTGTCTCGCTAGAATGATTACAACTGAGTTTTGAGTTCGATCCAAAGTGGTTGCCCTATACTTTCGGCCTTGTGCCACATCTAAACTACACTTGGAAAATCACTATGTGCTAGTTTTAGTTTTTGCGTCTGTTGGTAGTCCTCAAGTGATGTGGTTTCCGTTATTTGGTATAGTTCTTTGTTTGTGATTCTGTAGCGCTAGTCCACGATGTTCCAAGAAGGATGACCGCGGATTGCGAAAACTCTCAGGCTTTATTCACTCAAAGCCTTCTTTCAACTTTGATCTTAGAAAGCAGCTGTATACAGTTGATAAATTGACATTAGTACTAATGTCGTTATCCTTATTGTTATTATCACAACGGCTTTCTGGTGTCTGTCGATCCGGGAAACCTCCAGGGAATTTAAACTTAAACCCTTCATTTAATTTACTGGAATAAAGTGTTCACATTCAATTGCTGGCTAGAAATAAGAACATTCCGTTTAAGGTTTCAAGTTCTAGTTTCAGGTTTAGCCCACGAGGCAGTAGCTAATTGGACTGAGGAGTTGATTCATGGATTCGGTGGCATAACAAACGCGACTTCAATTCAGTAGAATACGACGAAATGTCTCGAGTCAGTGGAACAAGAACAATCTGTTAGCATTGATTAAAAAAAGGGCCGTTTAAATTCAGGATCGGGAGACACGACCGAAAAAACAGAGATGATGACATTATTCCGACTGAAAAAATGTAAACAACTTAATTAAGTACAGCACACTGTCATGTTATGATAATATGTAACATCACTATCATACCGATATATATATATATATATATATATATATATATATATATATATATATATATATATATATATGTATGTATATGTATGTATGTATTACAACGAAAACATGTAAAAGCCCTCTGTAATATTACAGTATTAAATAAATGTAAACAGTGCTCAACCGTAGGGGCGTGTTTACATTTATTTAATAAAGATTGATTTGGGAATTTTGTTAAAAAACATCATCACGAATAAAACGGAATATTTTGAAAAAATGGTTTTAAAGACTGAGGATCTTCTTAGAAGAATGAGATGGAAAGCCCACTTCTTCCTTTTTGATCGAGATTTTTGTAATATATCAGATCCTTATGGGTTTAAAAGTTTAAAAACGGCACCTCTCATTGAAAGCTTACACAGCTTTGAAACTGATCTGCTAAACATTATAAATGACATCACTTTTCATAAAAATAAGAATCAGTTTCAGAGGCATTTAGATTGTATAGTTAAGGATATTATTAAATCCAACCAAATATTTGTTAAATCTAATAAAACTGCTAATTTTTATTAATTTAACCCCAAAGAATACAATGCATTAATCAAAAACAATTTAACTAAAAATTGTAAGATAGAAATTAACGATATTTTTTGTGTTGATAAAATTAAAACTGCTTCTAGAAATATTACGGATAAACTTAAAATGACCAATAGGGTTATTAAATTCTGTACTAAAAAATCTTATGTCTTAATTAAAGATCATAAAGAAACACTTTCAGAATAAACTTCCTACGAGGATCATAAACCCTACCAGACAGGAAATCGGAAAGATTAGCAAAGTTATTCTGGATCGGGTCAACAAACAGATCAAACGACGCCTTGCACTTATACATTGGATTGGTACCACAGAAGTCAGAGCTATTAGTAACAAAAGCAACTGCTCTTTTTTCCAGTTTGATATTGTGGATTTTTACCCTTTTTACCCAAGGATCTCTTTACCCTCGCTTTGAAATTTGCCAAAGAATATTTTAACATCTCCAGTGAAGAGATAAATATAAAAATGAACTGTATAAGATCAGTTTTCATCCACAATAAAGAACAGTGGATTAAGAACTCTGATGATTACTTTGATATTTCGATGGGATCATTAGATTCTGCTGAGTCTTCTGATCTGGTGGGTTTATTCATTTTATATAACCTTACTGCATATGAAGATGTCAATATTGATAGTATAGAGTTATATAGAGATGATGGTCCTATGGTAGTAAAAAATTCCAATAAAATTTAGATATATAAATTTAAAAAAATGATTCATCGAGAATTAAAAATTTTAAATCTTAATCTTAAGATAAGTACTAATGTTAAACAAGTAGATTTTCTTGATACTATGTTAGATCTCGTTTATGATATATTTCAAACTTATATAAAAAATAATGCCAACCCAATTTATATTCTAACCCCCTTCCATCTATAATCCAACATATACCTTCGTCTGTAGAACGTAGGATTAGCAACTACTCATCGGACAAAGATGTGTTTGATAAATATAGCGGTGTTCATAATAAAGTTTTAAAGAAGAGTGGTCATAAATACATTGAAATCAAGTTTAGAAAATATGATGATAGTGGTCCAAAGAAAAGAAATAAAAATAAGATCATTTGGTACACCCCACCCCATTTAATCAATTAGTCAATACTAAGTTAGGCCGTAAGTTCCTCCAGATGATTGATAAACATTTTCCTAAAAGTAAACCTCTCAGAAAAATATTTAACATAAACACATTAAAACTAAGTTATAGTTGCACCAATATTTTTGAGGAGATTATAAATTTACACAATAAAAAAATTCTATACCAATTTAATAATCTGGATCATAATACACGTTCCCAGTTAAATATTACTAATGATACTGGCCATTCTAACTGTAGGAATTCTGACCAATGTCCATTGCTAAACAAATGTTTAACTAAATGCCTGGTTTATCTAAGTACTATCACTACAATAGAGAATCCGACGATTGAAAAATTCTATATTGGTAGTACTAAGAATTCTTTCAAGACTAGGTGGTATCAACATATCTTGTCCTTCACCAATACTACTTATAGAAATAATACATCACTTTATAAATATTTTTAAGTTTAAAGGGATTATACTAAGACTAGTAAGGTAAAATGGAAAATTTTAAAAACGGTAAGGACATCTAGATTCTTATATGAACCCTGTTTTCTGTGCTTACATGAAAATTTCGAAATTATCAGATTTAATAAAAATTCATTATTAATTTAATGAAGTTAATTAACTGTAAATTGTAAACGTAGTTTACCTTTTACCTCACAATTTAATTAAACCTTGGAATTTGATTATGTTTTTCTTATATTTTAGTTGTACTACGTTGCAGTATATATGGCTTATCTATCTATCTGGAGGATTAAATATAATTTTGTATTAATCTTCTGGTAGTATTAGTAACATCTTGTACGGATGTATTGGTATTTGGTTGCTATTTTGGACATTGATTGGTTAGTGTTATTAACATCTTATATGAATAATCTTTATTCAACAGATCCATATTAATTTAAAATAAATTTCTATACGTTTAAATCATTTACTAATTTCTTAAAGAAGCTAATCATTATCAACTGCAAAGAATTTTATGTAGGAAATTCACAAAGCATATAACTTGTTTAGCATTTTCTTAAATTACCTCTCCACCCCATTTTTATTTCTTAGGAAACGGCAATGTCTGGTTTGTATAAGTTATGTAACCATATATATATATGCTTTAGTTTATGTCTTGATATCGTTACCTGCCAATCTAGGGTCAAGACCCATTTATAAAAATATTTTTTTGCTTCTTTGATTAATTTAAATTTAGCATATGTCATATTTGATTAGTCGATTAGAGTTAAGTCCACAAATTTTATCACCGCTTCTTTCTTTTATCTTAAAAAGAGGCTGTATTTTGCTTTAAAACCTAAATAAATCGCCAGTAATTTACAATCGCCTGATATGTTGCAATGATACGCATCGAAAGGCGACTTCAATTGAGTAAAGATTTTTACATGTTTTTGATGTAATATCCTAAAATAAATAATATTCCTCTACATTGTATTGAGACCTCTTTAAAATTAAAATTTACGAAAGTTGGAATTGTACTCTGTTCGTTCTTATCGTACCTGGATATATATATATATATATATATATATATATATATATATATATTATTATTATTTTATTATTATTATTTCTATGATTTAACAGCAACTTTAGTAAACAGACTTTCAGTATCTAAATAGGCATTGGTTAGTAGGTTTATTAGAATGTATTATGTCAAGGAAATCATCGTTGGAACTGACGCTATATTCCATTTATGTTGTGGGTTAATACGAAGATGTCAATATATCTGGCATATATTGAAGGTTTGCAGAAATTATTACCGAACTTGTTTTCTACATTGTCCCTGTAGAAGTCAGCGAAAATAGAACCCAGAGGCCAGTCTATCGCTACACCGTCAGTCTGTGTATAAATATTTGTATAGTGATCGTAAAATGCTACTTGTGTTGCGCAAGACATTAGATTGTGTATATATATATATATATATATATATATATATATATATATATATATATACTCTATCTCACACCTCTGAGTTTTATGTACGACACAATTTACGGTTTGAAGGAAAATATATCTGGCTATCACGACGCTCATGTGGTGAAACTTAATGTTACACATTTTTAATATTGAACCTACAAAATTGTAAAGTTAACAAAAATAAGTGGCCGAAAAGAAAGTAGATAAGTAAATAATAAGTATGAAAATTAAATTTCAAACTATGATAAAATGAAAAAAGGAAATGGAGGATAAAAATGGAGGAGAAATAGATAAAATGGAGAGAAAAAGATAATAGTGAAAGGAGGTAATGATAATGATCCAGAAACAACGGTTAAAAAAAAAGAAAGCCATACATAATAAACTGGAAAAATAGAAAAAAGTAGAAAAAATTTAGAAAAGAAATAATAAATGTTTTAAGAGCTAATCTGGTGTAGTGTATTTAAGGAGATATTTATTTTTATGTCTGTAAGTAGTAATTAATTCACTCCTCCAGTTCAATAATTTAGGGCTGTTTAAGTTTTTTAGAATAACTTGGTTTTCAGCTGAATAAAGACAACAATTGTCACCTTTCCTTTTCAAACCATTAACCCTAGAAACATTTTCCCGGTTAATAGATAGCGAAAATATTTCAATTGGCAGAAATATTTAGAGGAAGCAGTGACATGTTTATATTTTATGTTTTTTGAGTTCATTTTGTGAGGGCAAACAAATTTCCAAGTGTTTTCTGTGGAACCAAAGTAGAATTTAACATCGTTACCGGAATTTATGTTCGCTCGGTATATAATGTTATTGGCCATACATTGACCGTTTAGTGGGCATATCGTATTTCTTCTTATTTACATTTACATACAGAGATATTAGTGTAATTATATTTGGGGAAAACGTTTGTTTAATATAAAATGGCTGCATTGGACTTGGTGTTATTTTACACCGTAAAGTTAACCCACAGAAGACTGATCGTTTGAGAAATGAATTAATTAAACTTCTTAAAGATCGCGAACTATTACTCTCGTTTTCCGAGCACATCCATGTTCTAGGGCGACTAGTGAATTCCTGTTGCTGAAGCCAGCACGATGACTTGGCTTCATGAGAGCACAACTATCGACGACTTCGGAACAGGCGCGTCTACCCAACTTCACTCAGATTTGCGTCAACCTGTGGTATAGTTCCCAGGATCTTTCCTAAGGTGCTGTGCTATGAGATCATATCCCCAGACAGCGGGAAAATTCATAAAAAATCGACAATGGTGATATTTGAACCCAAGTCCCATGATCAGAAAGCGAGTGTTCGTAGCATTCGACTATGCAATATATATATATATATATATATATATATATGTGTGTGTGTGTGTGTGTGTGTGTGTGTGTGTGTGTGTGTGTGTGTGTGTGTGTGTGTGTAATCCAAATCCATAAATAATTATATCGGGTATACTATAACGTACTTAATAAGAAGACTCATATTACATGTCTCTGACCATAGTTCAACTCGGTCTCATTTAAATATACATGGAGACCTACAATTTCTATCCCAACATACTCATTGATAAAACAAATATAATAGTCTCTGTCCACATGTAAAAACGGCTAAAAATAATGGAAGCATTATTAATAAAAAAAAAACACTCAATGATATCAGCTGTGAACACGGCCATAATGTGCTGCCCGTGTTTCGAAAAATAAAACATTCCTATAACTCTAGATATATACATAAAACAACCCATACATTCAGTTAAAAGTAAAAATAAAATCATCCTTGATAATGGCTAAAAGTATAGCTGAAAGCTATCATACATACAAAAAATTGGACAATTTCTACATAAGTCCAGAAAAGAAGAAATTTATAAGAACACAAGAAAAATTAAATAAAAAACTTAACCACAACGCTTTGTAATAACAACATGTACAGTAATCCAAACTTGCTAACCAGACGCTTCCTTCGTAGCAAAATGGGATACCACGTCAGTATATGACGGTTCCGTATAGGATACAAGTTCGATTCCTGTCGGAGGACGAATATTTTCTACGAAATTTCTCGGTCATTCAGGCTGGTAAATGTTGTTAATACTGTTTATTATAAATAATAAACAGTATTATCATAAATAATAAACAGCATTATTATAATGTTGTTAATACTGTTTATTATATATATATATATATATATATATATATATATATATATATATATATATATATATATATACGTATGTGTGTTTGTGTGTAAAAAGACTACTATATTGCGAAATGTTAAGGAATACAATGCACAAACTATTGGAATGAAGTGGTCTTTGTCGATTAAATGCTAAGACAACTCCATTATTCCGTCAGTTCCTCTCAGACAGTCTGTGGGCACCTCTCGTCCGATATCTTTACTTTACATTCTCCATATTTAGTGTGTGAGAAATTTCCCTAGACTGCTTTGTGCTTTTGCTTATACCTCCATCTATCTAACATAGTCGTTCTCGCGCTGTCAATACCGGATACAGGTTTGAGTCACGTGCTTCTGAATTCGGTGGCTGGAGCTGATCTCTTGTCAACCCTCTTTGTGCATTAGGCCTCCTTTGACGGTCCGTTGTTAAATTTCAGTGCAGTGTCTATTCAGGCCTAAAACCATATTATTCTGACGAAACCAAAAAACAAATAAATGATCAAATAATATTTACAGTGGTAAAAACAAGCAAGTGTTAAGTGTTGGAAGTGAGATATTTGGTTTTATTTAACCTGAAGTAACATTTTAAAACGAAAAATCTTTTAGCAATATAATATTTTTAGGATTCTAACTTCCTTTGTTCACGATTGCATCGTAGTTGTCCATCGTCTAAACAATTATTAAACAGAATACAAAAATATACAGTTCATGATTCTACATTTAGGTGAACAGTAGCAACTATGACGGGATGGTTTGCTCTTGTTTGTCAGGTATAAAGAGTTATATGTCGAATCCTTCCAAACGCATTTGCTGTCTACTTTAGGCATTTCAGATTGTGAACTAGCATAATTTATTTCCTGCCATGATCTTGAACAAGTTTACTTAGTATCTGCCACGCATTAGTTGGCAACCAAAAAAGAATCTTTGCCCTTTTAGCTTTCCAGGCACCCAAACCTCAAGACTTAATTTAACGAGCCCTGCACTAAATCTTTTAATGCGTTCAAATAGTTTCAAGGATTTGTTATGGATGATATTGAAGAGTGAAAGCAAATTGGTCACATTTCTAAGACTTCAGAATTTTTTTTAACATTTTCTTTTTGTCTGCTTGGGATCTGAGATTTTGTGCATGATATGGTTTGGAATCCTTCAATTTGGGAATAATTTTTTTTTAATCCATTTCACTCTATTTAACCTTGGATGTGCGGGTGGTGTAATGGATAATGATTCTTAATTGTTAATCGGAGAGACGAGTTCCAATTGGGTTCGTAAATGTCCCCTTCTCCTCCTCCCGCTGTGGCCTAATTAGAAAGACTTGTATCACTAAACAATTATTATTTTAAAAAAAAAAAAACAGTATAGTGGAACACACCTATCCTATAGTTAATAGACTCTCCCACCTATAATAAGTAGGAGTAGTAAGAGTCAGTCGCGAAGTTGGTCAGTCAGTCGATGCCTGACGACCGTTAGTCGGATATTAAAGTATCAGCCACCACAACTAGATTACTGCGTCATTACCTATTATATCAAGTTCCTAACGTTTTGTACGTCGAACCTATTTTAGGACCGGCTTAGTACAAATACAAGCCTCCACTGTGAAACCACTCTACAACAATATCTTACAATCTAAAAATATTTTCTGGCTTTAAATAACCTGCAAAGGGTTGATAAGCCGTAGAAAACGAATCAATCAATCACACCATCTAAACAATATTAAACAAATGGAGGAATGTATATATGTAATATTTTCGTTTTAGTGTGAATTGATATTCTTGTTGGCTTCAGCTTTCTTTACATTTCACAAAAGCGGCCTACCCAAAGCTTATTTGGTGTTTTGCTACAAATACTTGGACGTTCTTGGACGTTCTTGAAAGATAGCAGATAAACCGAAACAGTCAATAGATCAATTTTTGTTCCGTTTATCTATTTGTTGTATATTTGTTGTTAATTTAGAATACTAGAATTTTTTACAACACGCTGATGTGAGTTGAAATCCTCACAGTATTTAATATAACAAATCGCTAACATTTTTTGTCGAGATTTACAAACTCTACGCTTCGTTCAATTTCCCAAACTAATCGATGAAAGCTGATTTGTTTGGAAAATACTTTGACAAATTCTACTTCACGGTTTAATAATTTCATTAATTTTATAGAACTTATAACAATATTTTTTAAGAAAATTTATTTTTTCCTTTTTAACAGTGGAAAATAAATTCTCATGGTTTCTTACACTTGAGCATGCAACATACAACTGATCATGCCTAAATATTTATTTCTGAAGTAAAATTCCAAACTTTTTGAAGCGTTTGGCATTGGGATTTGTTTATAGCTCTCAAAAACGCAGGTTAAAATGAAAACTAGATTCTTTACATAAAAACTTAAAGAAAAGATATGCAAAGCACAATATTACATTTTTATTAAATATTTGTTATTTTAATCATTAAGTTGTTTTTAAAACAGTTGGAATATTTTCTATTTTCATTTTCATTTTTAAAAAAATTATGAAAATTTATTGTACTAAGCTATGCACCCTGGTAAAACCAACTTTGTACCCCACATACCTGTTTGCACTTCTCTTGAAAATTTGGTTGCGATTGGTCAATGTATGTCTATTTCAGAGGGCGTGAGGCACTGACTAACAGAAGTTACATAATTTTATATATAGATTAGAAATGCTAGAATCCTTAATGGCGGTATGTGGAACATTTTAGGTTCATACTTTTATTATGGTCTGTTATCCCTTTCGAATTAAAAAGTAAGATAAATGAAAAAAAAAATAGTGAATTTAAGGTGTTCCTGCAGCACGTCGACTCGCCATCCGTGTGTTGAGTTATTGCAAAAAGAACCAATTAGCGGAATGAATCAAAGGTTTGGTGATACTTTGAAACAACAGGGGATACATCAGCAGAGACGAGAATATTTGGGCAAACCGGTTGATACGTTCCAGCGAGGAGAACGATGGCAGGGAAGGAATGATATTTAATGATATTTATATAGAGATTTACTTTAGTTAGAAGTGAGGAAAGAATAATAAAGGAAAAGAGTTCCGTTAGACAGAAGATAGCGATTGACGTTGCATTTAAATTTTTGAAGATTCTAAGTTATCAGGGAAGCAAGAAATCAGAAGAGAGTTCCGCAGAATCTGTCCAAATAGAAGTGGCAGTTGCATCTATTAGGTTGGTGCAAAAATAATGACGTAATGATGTCGTTTTTTGACGTTAAAAAATAGTCCAAAAACGACATTATTGCGTCATTATTTTTGCACCAGCCTAATAGTTCAACAGTAAAACGGTGAGACCGAGGAGCCAATCTAGTAGCACATTTAAATTCATGCTGTCGAGACATTAAGGAAAAAATCTCACCAAAACAGTTGTCATGTAAATATTTGTCAAAAAAAAGTCAAGGAAACCACGTCGGTGAGAAAATGAGTCGAGATGCCAGGTCAGGATCGATTACATGACAGACCATTCTTTGAATTTTATCAGGAACCTCCAGATATACAACAGAAACACCAGACGAGATATGGCAGTAGTATTCAATACGCGAACGAATGGTAGATTTATAAATGTGCCAAATGGATTCTGACGAGAAAAATGTTCACGCACGGCACAGTGAACAAAATTTCCCTGCAGTAGATGTAGCAATTGATTCAATATAGTTGCTGCACTTCATGTCAGTGAAAAACGTGAACCCCAAAAGGGTGAATAGCATTGTTCTTCTGGAGTCTAGCACCAGCTATACTGATGGCAGACCGGAAAGATTCTCTGTGGTGATTAAATGAAAGCAACTTTGGTTTGGGAATTGCTATCAGCCATACAAAATTAAACGGAATTAAAGACGGCAAAAGCTTTAAAATGGCCGTCTATGATAGTTTACTAAAGCTGTGGCATATTTCAGTTGTATCGAAATGTATATACAGATTCTTATATCCCAAAACTCTGCACTGGTTTTTCTTTCGAGGTACCGTCTACCGACTTTATTGTGCACATATTCACAAGCATTTCTGCCATCCATTTACATAAATTCGTTAGATAGATACTCGTTGTTTTCGTCTCACTTTCCTATGAATGACAAATTCTTCAAACCGTTTTATAGTGATTTACTAAGCGAAGCTTAAAAGTGTCACAAGGCCGAAAGTATGAAGCACCTAGTGAGGATCGAACTCATTATCCAGTCGTAAGTGATCCAGCGAAACAAGCATTACACCACATCGAAGTACCTTTTCAAATATTTTTATACCCTGAATCATTTGCCGGCTCTGTCTTGTAGGTTTCTTTTCTTCGCTATATCGGTTTGTCCAGTGCCACAATATATCCAATTCACCTCAAGCAAAGGCGATAATGCCATTAAGACACAAGGGACTACCATGACAATTTTCCAATCAATTATTTTTTTTATTGTTTTACAAGAGGGAGATTATTAGAGAACGCAATCCTGAAGGTATGACTGCATTGTTGGGCTTGTTTTGAAAGCCTACCAGTTAAATATTGAATTTTATTATTTGTGACCCTCGAGCGAGTGAAGAATGTAGGACCAAAAATAAAGTACCATCCTTCTTTCAACCTCATGGATCGTCGTTACAGAATTGCAAACTGTATCAAACAACAGGAACAAAACTCGAGAACTTTCAACAGACGCAACAAATAAAATGGATGACACTTGTAGGGAGAAAAACTGGTGTAATCAAGATGCTGACGTTCTGCCCTATTTAAAATAAAAGGTTTGAAAGGACAGAAAAAAAAACATTATTTGAAAAAATTATAAGAGTTAGTGGATTTGAGAAACCAATTTTTATGAAAAAATGTTTTAACAGAAAGATTTTCTAGGTTGCAATTGTATGTAGTACTGGCTGTTCTGTCAATGAATGTCCAATGTTTCCTAAACGACTAATATTACTATTTCCATTACAATTTAAAGTTAATGCTTAAAAAATAAACTTGTTTTAATTTACGCGACTAACTGAGTACCACTGAGTACCAGTGAGCTTGCAAATGCAGCCAAGTTCGCTACTTCCAGCTTAGTTAGACACGCATGGATTTGATTAAGATAAACAGGGTGGTATTAAATGATGTATCACTTTTGTCTTGTCAACAAATTTTAAATAGATTTCCGTAACATTTTGTTATAGCAGATTCCCATAACATTTTTACGAAAAACAACATTGGACGATTAAAACAAAATGCTGAGCAAGTTGTAATAAAAATACTAGTTTGCACCCACATGTGTACCAGTAGTTGATGTTTTGGAGAAAATATCTAAGTAGCAAATGCGTTTTGACATTTGTATTCATCGTAATATACTCCTGGAAGTTAAAAACATTTTTGGGGCCCAATACGTTAATGTTTTTCACACTTTATATTAAGCATTTTTACACCATTGTTCATTCAACACAAGGCTCTAGAGTTGGACAAGGTAGAGGGTTACTGAATGAATTTGTTTTATAAACGTAGGAAGAATTAAGAGATGCAGATTATGAGAATATGTAAAATACATAATGGTTGCCCTAGATTGAAAAGATGAAGATTGCAGTGATCGGATAAGCATCCCCTCGGGAGCCTGTTCCACAAAAGAGGAGTTCCGGAGAAGAATTTGTTTGAATAGAACTTCCTTCTTATTAATACGAAGGAAATGAGAATGATTCGACTTTATACACGGTATGATGCGTCATGGCTGGAAAGGGTTGAACTAGTAAAACCAAGAAATGTTGATCATCTTAACATTTTCCATGGTACTAGCGATAGAATAATGAGAGGCTTACGACGATTCACCTGTTTCTAGCGTGGAAAATAATTTTATCACCCACAAGGATGCATAGACGTATTTGAAATCTATTAAAGCTGGAAAGAGAGGATTGTGTAGCTCCAGCCTAGATATGGTAACAATACGCCATTTTTTGTTTTGATCTGATAGAACGGGGCAGGATATAAGGAACCGGTATTTTGTCCATAATCTTTAGCGATGGATCGAATACATGAGTTCCATTTTAGGTCAGGGTGAGTTCCAACAGACTTTCAAAACAAAGAGCATCTTTAAGATCCGAAAAGACATAGGCTGGGAGGTAGATAGATATAAGTTAGACGGAATACAGCGATAGACAAAGCGAGAGTTAGAAATATAAATAGACACTGAATGTATTATTTTTTTAAAGACGGTTTAAAAATGGAATCGTTTCATAATTTTCTGATGTTGTGTGTTATAGAGTGGTTTCACAGTGGAGGCTTGTATTTGTACTAAGTCGGTCCTAAAATAGGCTCGACGTACAAAACGTTAGGAACTTGATCTAATACGTAATGACGCAGAGAAATCTAGTTGTGGTCGCTGATACTTTAGTATTCGACTATCGGTCGTCCGGCATCGACTGACTGACCGAAGATATTCAGTCACCCCCACCCCACGAGGGCGTCATGTGGCACAAGGCCTTTTTAACGTGGGCTCTCCGAGCCCGTGGTCTCGGCCAAAAATATGCCCATTGAATCCGTATAAACGGGTTCAGGGTCGGTTTACCTCCCCGAAAGAGAATCCGCCCTTCGGCGTAGCCTCTTCTGGTTCCTCCCCGCCCAAAGGCAGAGAGTTCAACTGATCAGCCAATCGACTGACTGACCAACTCCTACTGAGACTGAGACTCCTACTATTCCTACTTATAGGTGGGAGAGTCTATTAACTATAGAATAGGTGTGTTCCACTATAACATTGTGGTACACTTCTGTCGTATCCAAATGTATATAAATTTAAGTTACCACAAACGTCAACACTTCATTCGTTGTCCTTTGAAGACATCATTTGTCATCTTTGCTTTTGGTTCAATTGTATTCATTAGCATAAATATTTTATGCGAACGCACACGATTCTCCATGACGTCCTATCCTTTGTAGCTCTAAGAAATGCTTACGGCTTTGCTGTCTCTTAAGGTGGTAGATATGGACACACACAAGCACTGCCATCCAAATGGGCGGGCGTGCGCACAAGAACACGCGCATATATATATATATATATATATATATATATATATATATATATACCGTCATCCACAGACAGACTGTTTCGCTGTTTCACAGCTCATCAGTGTGGCTAGACATCCGGTTGCTCCAGCTAGGTCGAAACCCGACTGAACTGGTGTCAGTCGAGATTCTAACCATTAAGCCATCGGCGCACGGTAGGAAAGTGGATTTTTAGTGTGTTTATCTTTATAAACACGCCCAGAGTCTCGCTATATAGCTATAATAGTCACTGTTTACCAACCCACATCTCCTCCCCAGGAGGTAGATATATATATATATATATATATTCCTACTGTCTTGCACCACACAATTAGCATTTTACGATCACCATACAAACATTTATACACAGACTGACAGCGTAGCGATAGACAGGCCTGTGGCTCCTTTTTTATCTAATTTCATACATACACACACTCACATAAGATCACACGCATATATATATATATATATATATATATATATATATATATATATATATATATATATATATATTCAAAGAAAGGCAATAGCACCACTAAGACGCAAAGGGTTACTGGAAAAGAGATACTTTAGAAGAAATTGTAAAGAGATAAACCTGTTCAAAAGACCGGGAAGGTGTGCGGAACCGGATTATAGGTGAATCTATCTACTCCTATTCAGGAGAAAAAATAATTATATAAGTCGCGCGCTAATTTTAAACGTAAATTTCTAGAAGTAAAAAGGCAAAATATTTACACGCATTTTAGTAGAACAGAAAAAAAGATACCAAATTTGAAATCATAAATATTTAACTTAAATCATATATATATATATATATATATATATATATATATATATATATATATATATATATACGAGGATAAGTCAAAATTATCCGCACTTTTGCCAGAACATACCTTTAGATTTCTTACACTGCGTTCTGCTCATCCGATTTCTCTAGTCGGAAGGTGTGTCAGGGGCTGAAATGCATCGGAGACTTTTAACACAATACGGCGACAGTGCACTACCGCGTACTGGTGTGTATGATTGGACGGAAAAGTTGAAAAGAGACCGACCAAACGTGACGCGCGAATAAGGAGCAGGACGCCCGCCAATCTCCACCACTGACGCGAAGACTCAACAAACTATACGGCTGATAATGGCGAACCAGCGACTTATCATCGATGAGGTAACATGTTCTCTGTAGATTTGGATAAATACTCTTTGTTCCTCCTTGGTGTACACTGTTAGAGTAGCGACCATGTTTACACTATAACCGTATCGAAAAAAGATGGCGCAATCAGACTCAAACTTTGATCACGTGATTCAAATAGTATCAACTATAAACACACATGATCAGAAGGCAGCGTGACAAACCTTAAGATATATTATCGCGAGAGTGTGGATAATTATTAACACTCTCGTACATATACAGGGTGTATCAAAAATACGTTTACAAACTTTGGGTGCGTGTCCATCACGCCAATACAAGGACAAAAGACCATATAAATATATGTCCGAAAATCCTTCGTTTTTTAGCTATTAATTTTAAATTTTACACTAGACGCTGTTAAATAGATTCCAAAAAAAAATTTACAAAACTTGTGGGCGGGTTCGCAGCATTAAAATAAGGTAAAATGTCCATATAAACATATTGTACCATCATTGTACCTCAAAATAGGAACTCATAAAAAATGTTCAAAATGTCCTCCGCTTACTTATATACACGCATGCACCCGTCGGATCATTGACTGGCGGACCCTTTCAAATACTCCCACATGGTGTCGAATGGTTTCGCAGGCCCCCCATGACACGTTGATGAAACGTCTCTGCATTATTAATGTCCGCTGCATAAATTAATTATTTTAGATGTCTCCAAAGATAAAAATCCAAGGGTTTGAGGTTGGGGGAATATGCAAACCATGGAAACAGTCGTCCCCTACCTTTTATGGTAGATGTCAGTGCATCACGAACAATGTGTCTAAAATGGGCTGAAGCCTCATTATGCATGAACCACATGCGTCTATGTATTAGCAAGGGTACATCCTCTAGCAGGTCTGGAAGTGTGTTCGAAATAAAGTCCCTGTAGACGAACTGGGAGAACATATGAGCATACCAACCAGTCACCAATGATTCCAGTCCATACATTAATCGTAAACTAATGCTGGTATCTAGCCTGTATTGTACCATGGGGATTCCGATCCACCCACAAAAGCTCGTTGGGTAAATTTGTTATTCCATCTCTTCCAAATGTTGCCTCATCCGCAAACAAGACTGAAGAGACAAACAACGGATCGGCAGTTTGTGCAATAAACCATCGGCAAAAGTTCTCCTGTGATGAGTGATCAGAGGGCGAACGACCTTGCACACGTTGCAAATGATAGCGATATAGGAGCTGCTCTTGAATTACCATCTATGCGGTATTATGAGATGTATGACATGACGTGTGCTGATACCAGGATCGTCCCCGACAGCCTGAAGAATGTTTTCTTCGTGGTCAGGCGTAGGAGCGGATTTCGATCTTCTTCGATCCATAGTTTGTGGTGCCACAGATACTGTCTCAACAACGCGACTATAAATAGCAATTTCGGTCTGGAAACGCAATCTGATCCAGACGTGCAGCCTCGCTTTCATTATCATTCGCGGGAATATGCAAAAACCATATCTGCCTGCTCACGATATGAATATCCTGCCCTTCTTAAACGGAACACTTATCAATTAATTCACCGCTATATATGTTAAACGTTGAAGACAAAATAGCCCCAAATGTACACGAATGACAAATGTAACCTAATCAATATGGTCATAGTGCTATCTACCGCAAATTTTCTTTAAAATTAATAACTCAAAAATGAAGGATTTACGGACATATGTTCATATAGACTTTTGTTCTTGTTTTGGTATGAGGAACCTGCCCCTAAGTTTGTAAGGGTATTTTTAATAAAGCCTTTGCATATTTTGTATAGAAAAAAAAAACGTTAATATTCCTTTCCCTTCTGCTGTGCGACGATGACCTAGGGGTGACTAATCTGACTAATGTCAAATCAGTCAGGTTTCCATCCTGGCTTGAAGCAATCAGACCTCTAGCCACACTGAGGAGCTGTGATACAGCTAAACAGTCTGCCTGTGGATGACAAGATATATATATATATATATATATATATATATATATATATATATATATATATATATATTATCTGTGTCCATTTAGGTAGCAATATTACATGTTTCTAATGTTACTTTTCGGTTTCAGACGATTTCTGTACTTACCGGTGCATATAAATTTGCATATAAATGTAGGTTTATATATATATATATATATATATATATATATATATATATATATGTATAGATAGATAGATAGATAGATAGATAGATAGATAGATAGATAGATCAAGTGAGCCAGACAAACCTACCTAGGTTTCACCTAAACGGATCGTCAGGAAAGTAAGGCTAACGAAGCAAAGAGAAACGCCGGTTATTTTTATCTGGCTCACTAGGTGTATCTAGGTCTGCTCTACGGTTGAATTGAGCTCTTTTGTTAGTTAGTTGTTTACTCGTAGCGGGGTTTTTTCTTTGGGCTTCAGACCTGCGTCTGTGCGTTTTTTTGTCGACAGAATTTCATGTTTGTAGCTCTTTCTTTTTTTAAAACCTTTTTTTCCTCGAGATTGATTTGATTATTAGCAAATCAAAATTCGAGGGTTTTTTCGAAACGAGTCTAGTTATATATATATATATATATATATATATATATATATATATAACATGCGAGACGAAAATGTAATGCAAGTCGAAATATGTTTATAAATATATATATATATATATATATATATATATATATATATATATATAATTATTTATTTAAAAATATGATTCCAAATCGCTACATAAGAGGTCTCATGTTTCAAAACAAGAGCCGAAAACTTCAATATTCAAAAAATCTGATGATGCCTACAAAAAAAACCGTTAACTCGTGTCTATTATTTAATAGATTATTATTATTCAGAAGTTTAATAATGTGCAATTTTTCATGGAGGCACAAAGGGCATGGGTCATCCCAAGCTTTACATATTCTAGCCTTGTCAATAATTTTCCAATGGCACATTATTAAACAGATTTTTGGTTTGAAATAAAAAAAAAAATTAAAAAAAATTTATATAACTTGTTTAACAAATAACCCAATCATCAGATTCATAGTAGAAATTATTAACTACAAACTTGCATACAACATAACACCCTTCATAATCCATAGCCCAAATTAGTAGTTTAAACACCTTACATAAAAGATAACCCTTTATGAAGTCGTCAAAAAACAAACGTTACGAAAGTCTTTCTTTTTATATGCACAATTCCCTTTCATAATAAAATAAAATAAAATAAATAAATAAATCTCCATAGACAAGCCACGTTTCATTTTTGACACCGTCACCTTCCCCCGACTTGACACCTTGAAAGTATCTCTATACCGCTACTTATCATTAACACCCTACACTCGCCTACCCATTTTAGACAATTCGCCCAAGCTGTTACCATGGTGATTTTGATTTCAATTTTTAAAACAAGTAAATTTCAGATATACGTTATTCCAACAAAAATTTCGCTTGAAGATGGAACGGAGCCCTTTTTAACTTCAACTCAATTTAATTTAAAGGATTATATTGAAGTTTTCGGCTCTTGTTTTGAAACATGAGACCTCTTATGTAGCGATTTGGAATCATATTTTTAAATAAATAATTATATTTATGCTCTACTTTTGTATCGAGCACTATTTTTTAAAATAATAACTAAAATACTAAGGAACTTTGGACTATTTACCTAACCAGTTCCTTCCTATTTTCTATATATCTTCACACACACACACACACACACACACACACACACACATATATATATATATATATATATATATAATTATGTTTCAGAATTTTCGTCTTTCATAATTATCAAAGTTTTTTTGCTTGTTTTTTTTCTTATATTAGTTTCATTTTTTTCCGATATCGCATCCCCCAATGTCATTTCAGCTTTTTTAAGGTATCGTATTTTCAGGTGTTAATACGTCTTGTTGCATCGTGTTTTTTTTTTATTTATGAAATATATTTAGTAAGCGTGTTCCTAAATTTGAAAACATTGTATTAATATTGGATTATACACACTCCCAAACACAAATTTTTACCGTGAATGTCTATTTCACGTGAAAAGTAATCTTCCAACAGGTCACATTGTGTTTCCGTTCTTTTTCTGGACCGTGTTTTTTTTTTCTTATTTCCATTAGAAATTGTCCTATGTCTGCGTATTTTCGATTTTCCTTCGCCATTATCAAAATGTTCTCTTTTAGTAGTTCAGTTTCATCGTTTATAGCGTCTCCGACATTTTCATATCGTTTTAAACATGTCAGCTGGTGTTCTAGTGGCATCCTTCGGCCTGGAGAAACCTTGGACCCCTGCCCAAAGTGTTATACCTCAGCTGCTGATAGCGGAGTCGCATCAGTGTCTATTCCAGGGTGCATGTCTAGACATGGTTTGATGAAAGATCGGTGGTTGCCTATGCAGCACGTCTCCCTCTCCACGCTACCGATATTGTCCAAGGAAGAAGCAGTGGCCAATACAGCTTGTCACTAGTGTTGTCGCAGGAATTGCTAGAACGAAGTTGATCATAACATCGGACTGTCTTAGGGGAAAATATAATACGCAAACAGTATATATCAAAGTAATGTTTAAGTAATTGAATAATGATTTAGAAAATATCCTTTGATGCGCGTTTTTTTTGGTTTTTTAAGGGTATTTTTTTTTCGAAGGGTGTCTTAATATTAAATAATGTTTGTATCGATGGAAGCATAAGTGTAAAAGAGGAAATGAAATACAACAAATGGCGGTTATAATTCTGTATCAAGAAAAGTGCTGAAGATCCGTGGCCGCTTAACTTCAAATTTAATTTTTAAATTAATGGCTTCCGATTTTGCGTATAACAATAAAAACACTATTCAAGAAAATATTGCCAAAGAAGCAATAAAAAAAACTACTGCAACTAACGTTAAAGTTGAAACAGTAAAAGAGTTAACAAAATTAACGTTTGAAAGACTGATGAAGGTTATAGAATGTCGAAGCGTCCATATTAACAAATCTAAATACATGTTTCTGTGGCCTTATATCTTTTGGATTTTGTTATGACTAAAAGGTTTTGTTATAAATAAGATGTTTTGGATTTATTTATAAATAAAATATTTTGTCATACGTTGAATAATAAAATCAAGCAAACACCCTTTTACTAAGGATTGATATTTTTAGCGGCAATTCACATAATGAATTGTTATTATAAATTATAATTATTTACCAAGAGCATTTGATGAATAAATTTATTATAAAACATTAATGGCAAAAACCCTCAACGTTTTACTGTTTAACTAGATAGATATAACGCCAGTTCTATTATAATGGTTTTTCTCGTACTTCTCGCCTGTGGAATCACTTTCGGTTTCATACATTAACATTTTCTATTTGCCGTGACCTTCCAGGACGTTGACTATCATAGCTCTCCATAACTTCCTGTCATTTGTAACTCTTAATAAATTTTGTCTTTATGTTATCTCCAAAAACTTGTTCCAGCATCCATTTACTCAAGTTCACTAGATAGATTCTGCTTTGTTTTCCTTTGCCACTCTTGCCTTCAATCTACCCTGCAAGTATCAAATTTTCCAAGCCCTCTTTCCTCATTATGTAAATTTTAATTGTCTCTTCCTCATGTCAAGTATAAGTGTCCATTTTGTTTCCATTTTCTCTGACATTCCACCGTTGTCCGGTTCATGGTATTCTCAGTATCCTTCTGTAGAACCACATTTCTGTTGCTTCAAGTTTCTTCTTCATCTATGAGGCGAGTGTCGAACATTCACTGCCATATAGGAAGACTGATATTTAGATAAGTGTTCAGTACTCTTTTATTTGTTTGTAACGAAATTTTCCTGTTTCTTAATACTTTTCTTAGCTTTTGGAATGTATCTTTCGCTAACCCAACGCGCCTTCTGATTTCAGTATTCCACTCTCCGTCCTCTATTGAAACACCTCCCAGATATTTAACTTTTTGTACTTGTTTGATTTTGACATCTCCACTTTGTAATTTGCATTTCCTGCTCTCCCTTTTGCTGACAATCATCCATTCCCTCTTCTTGCAATTGATGTTTAGTCCTGTTATCTTTTTTTTAATTCTATGAAATCTCTATCTTCTGTTTTCCTGGAAACCAGTTCTTTTATTGTCCCTTCTCCTTAATAAAGTCTTCACTCCCAGTAACATCTTTATCGCTTCTGCGTAGAATTATCGCGTTGCCTGAAATGATTAAATAAGTAACTTGCATAATATAATGTGATATCATGTATTGACTCAAGAGATAGTTACAAAATTCATATATTCATATTTTACCATCTCAATTATAAACACATTTTTAATAACGATGTATTGTCGCAAATCATGGCATCCGTTAATTTCTTGAAAATTCGGATGGACGCGTCATCTCTCATTGAATTCGGAACGCCAAAAATTCTACTAACTATGGCTTAAAAGAGTCGAATGCACGTGATACATGATTGACCAATGAAAATCAACCAATGCAAAATTATGCTCTTGCGGACAGATTTATTTTTACTCCCTAGGTAGTGGGTTATTGAGAAAATAAAAGAGAAATTACATATGGCTCAACCAAATAGCATTATGTCTTCTACCAGTAAAGTTCTGAACTAATGGAAATAAAGAAAGGAGCTCATCTGAACATTTGTCATGGAAATCGTGAGAAGTACCGAAATACTTACATCTGTGAGAAAGTAATTTAGATTGAATGGGCTGTACAAGCTTAGTTATGACATAATTTTGTTTTAATTTGATACTTGCAAAGATAAAACATGGCGGAATGAGTCAGATATTTCCTGGATCGATGTAGCACACAAACCATTTTTCTTAGTTTCTTAACCCTTAGGAGATGACAGGGTGGATGTGTCGGCTGAAAAGTCGAATGACGAAGAAGACGACTGGGCCGATCCGTCGACCCGATAATACAAGTCTTGTGGTTAGCTGGCTGGCATTCTTATCGGCCATTCAGATATCTTCTTGCATTTCTTGCACATCTCGGCCTTTCAATGTCGGTTTCTATGATAGTTTGCTGTAATCTGTGATTTTACATCGATGTTTTTGCACTTCAAGTGAGGGCCTGTGAAAAGGGCTCCGTCTTGGCACTAAAACTCCAAATGACGCACCGTTTCCAAAGGGTTAAGCAATTGATTGTAAATAAAAGTCCCACTTGAGGTCTGGAGTAAACTTAAAACCAAATAAACGTTCAAAGTATGAAGCCTCATTAAGTGTGAAACGGTTCCCTATGACTGGGAAAATCTTGACGTCTGAATGTTGCTGATTAAATAATATTAGCTTAGATTTTAAGGTATTCAAAGTTATAAGCGAATTGCTTCAACATCGAGTTGTTGAAGCTAGGTCTCAGGACATATCTGCTGCAAGTCTTTGATATTCATTGTTTGCCTTTGGGGATAATAATGTAGAATAAATGGCAGAATCATTTGGTTTAAATGGTCGGCTTTGTAGCAGAATCTTCAGAGAATTCAAGGAATCTACAGGGAAGGCAGTTTCTGCATAACTTCAGCAGCTGCTAACGGCTGTAAACGCAATTCTGGTATCAATAGCAGAATACGAAAACAATCTGTGCCATATATTTCTGCATGTTACTATAATGTGCTAGACTTCAAACAGATCATCTCTCAACTTTTGCATTTATTAAACTAGTGAGACCTCCCCTGTCAAAATTCAGCAGTCAACCCCGAAAGATATGCGACGAGCTGGTATCTTAGTGTCAGAAGACATGTTTGAAGAAAAGATGTGACAGAGAAAAAAATGCAAATCAGATACCATTATGGAATATTGCGTTCTATATGGAGTTTCATTTACTTACTGGTTGCGTCTGTTCATTAATAAATAATATTTTAGGCTGCGTCATAAATGAGTTCAACATTATTCTTCTAAAAATGCAGTATAGTTAACATTCAGTTATAGACTTAGGGCCATAACGCTTTCTAACGCCGGTTCTCGTCCGAGTGTCGAAGTTAAGCAAGGTCGAGCCTTGTCAGTATTTAGATGGGTAACTGCTTGGGAATACCAGGTGCTATAAGCTTGGATATGTGAGGGTGTAATTGATAACAGCTCGAAATTTTAGATCGAAGAACCGAGTTCCAATTCCCATCGAGTTCATTATATTCACTTACGCTCAAATACCACTAGGAAAGATATGAATCCATCTCTTTTTCCCCAACTACGAGTTAAATAGAAGGACTTGTGTCAGTAAATCATTATTATCTCCCCCAAATCCCTACAATACAAAAAGTATTTTATAGTTTTAAATAACCTGGAAAAGGTTTGATTTTGCAGTAAAAAAAAAGAAGAAAGAAAACTGTTAATCGGTATTGCATCCTTATGATGAACAAAATTTTCCTATTGACGAGAGCAGGTCACTTTTCGACCAAACCTTTGTGGCTTCCCCGAAAACTACAATCTTAACCTCTTCGAATCAATCGTTATCTATCCTCCTTATCCTCATAAACGTCACTTTCTACAACTTTTTAATTCCTTCATAATTACTATTTAAATATTAAACCTCTACTTTGAGTGGCTCTCAAGTTTTGTATAAGATTAAAGTTGAAGAGGTCAGCTCATTAGAGCGGTCAAATAATCATTAATTTAAACTAGAAAGATAAACGGCTTTCTATTTTAATATTCTGATGAGTCTTAATTCTTAAGTTAATGATTGAATAAGCTAATGGGTTCTATGTGTTATAGTCCAGGTTAGGACCAAGGAAGAATAACACGAACATAAGAGTAGAAATAACGAAGGTATATTACACGAAATAATAATACAAGATGTGGAAGGTGTTGGTATGACTGTCAGTCTGGTTTGGAGTGAACTACTATCGGCTCGTCTCGATTCGGTATCTAGCCACCCCCACCCCACGAGGGTTGCATGTGGCACAAGGCCGAGTTTAACGTAAGCTCGGCCAAAAAAAGCCCGTAGAACCCGTATAAACGGGATCGGGTTGGTCAACCTCCCCGAACGAGAGCCAGCCCTTCGGCGGAGCCTCGTCCGGGTTCCTCTCTGATCAGAGGCAGAGAGTTCGACCGTCAAGCCGAGCTTCTCGGCTTGATTCGGAATCTAGCTCCCCATCCCACGAGGGTTGCATGTGGCACAAGGCCGAATTTAACGTGGGTTTCCCGAGCCCGTAAGCTCGGCAAAAAAATGCCCGTAGAATCGGGTTGGTCAACCTCCCCGAACGAGACTCTTCCCTTCGGCGGAGCCTCGTCCGGGTTCCTCTCTGCTCAGAGGCAGAGAGTTCGACCGTCAAGCCGAGAAGCTCGGCTTGAATCGTCCCTCTCTCTTGAGAGGCGTAGTATACATAGTGTTAGGAAGGGTTCATTCTGTAGTTATAGGTAAGGACCCATGACACTATGACAATAAAATAATAATCGTTAAATAACAACTTTGACAAAATTTTGCAATAACAATCATAAATATGAATGCTGGTCGTTATTTGAAGAAGTAAGGGGATACAAATGAAAAGATGTTTCCATTTCACTGAAACAGACTTAAACGCTTATAACTCCCACCCTTTCTTTCTTTTATTTTCTCACTAAAACGATGTAGCGTCTCTGATATATCGTTTCTGTGTTTCCACGCAGTTAAAACGGAATAATCCATTAATTATGATATATTTGGTAGGCCGTAACGTTCATGTGAATTAACTAAAGAACTGACTAAAAAGTGGGGGACAAACATACTTATAATATAGACGTTTCAAACAAGAAACCAGAAGGAAATACACTCCAGTTTCAAATCAGTCGCGCTCACCGGGTCATTAAGCGCGTCCAACTTGCCGACTTAGTGGGATTACAAAAGCTGATACCCTTATCCAGTTGTGAAGATGTCTCGTCGAGTTCCATGGCTGCTTGGTGGTTGATGTCTCGCATATTCCCATTTAATTGCACAGAATAACCTCGGAGGTCCAAGAGGGCTAGATTAGCGTAGACTATATGTGCGAGCAAATTGCTAGCGCGGCAGACAGTCCGAGCATCGGCGCTGGAATGACGAGGCACATGCATCAGAGTCAGATCGAGGCTGGCAGTGTGCCTAATATGCAAATTCTCTGGCTAGGCAAGAACATATAAAAAAAAAGCGAGTTCTTGTTGAGTCGGCAGAAGAATTTTGTGCGTTCAACACAGTTTGGTGCGTACTAAACCAGAATGTATTGCGATGGTGTTTCCAGTGTCTGTGCTACAGAATCCCGGCTTTCCTGCAACATTAATTATATTCGATCGGCTTATTCAATCCAGTTTTGGAATTAATTGTTAGCAGAAGGGATTGAGAAAGCATCAAGCAATGTCGACCTGTGTTCTAGCGTTTATTCCGTTTTGCATAAAACTGATTTGTTGATATTATGTACTTTTGGACAAAACGTTGTGATAATAAGAAATAAAGATGAGGAATTAATGAAAATAAAGAGAAGTTCAAAACAGAAAAGTAATTTACTTTTTCTCCACGTTCGTCTACTTTATCAATGCAGCGACTAGAAAGGTGACAAAATTTGGTAGGATTTTCTTTGTACGTCTCGACAACTGAGAAGTAAAAACAAGACAAGCAAAGGACAGAGGTTGCTTTAGTGCACTGCAAAGAACTGAATGAATCCTCCGGTGATGCACATTATATGATAGTTTTCAGATAAAGACATAACTTTTGTGAAATCTTCAGAGAATATCTTTAATTGCAGAATTTCTTTATAATGTGATATTGTTTCGCTAGTTCGAATCCCTTCTGCTTCGATTTCCGTTCTCCAATCAAGTGACCCAGACGATGTCTCCTATTACCAAATATGCTTATCTGAACTGCCACGGAAGATTTTCTTCTTTCGTTATTCAGACACATCCATATTTGGGAATAAAATTATGGGTTGTGAGGGAGCATTATGCCCAGACGTCACCACGAATTCCATATTTCAATTCATGTAATTATACAGAAATAAATCTTAACACATTTATATATAAGCACATAGATTTGTACAGGGCGCGATGGGTAAATTGTCGCCATTTTATATTCTTAATATGCTTGTTTTTGTTCTTTGTTTTTTTTATTTTATGACTTCACGGTATAGTAGAGTCATTTGGGCAGTGTCTGTAAGAAAAAGAGCACCATGACGTAATTCACTTCGCCCACAATTTGGGTACGGCATGCTGTACTTCTTGGCATTCGCACCAGAAGCTCCAATACGAACATTTCAGAGTGTTTGGGTGTCACACTAAGGATAATGCAGAGGATTGGGAAAGTTGGATCAGTTCTGATTACGAAAGTACAGCCACTCGGAAAACTTACTCTGGTCATTCTAATAAGAAAAGAACTCCCGAATTCGTTGATGGGGCCCTCAGGCTCAACAAGGAGGCCTACATCAAGTGCCATGAGTATGTAGTGCTATCCTGGAGCAAGAGTGTGGTCGCTGGAACACTCTATATCTGGTAACAAGAATCTGCACTATACCACACAAGCAGGGTATCCCAGTTATGCCTGTCAGTCAATTTCTGCAACCACATCACCCATTACATTTGGCCACCTAACTCCCCAGATTACAACCCCCTTTGATTATTGTGTGGGTCACAGTTGAGCGAGAGACCAACTAAACTCCTTTAACACCAAAGATGAATTGAAGGCAAGGATACGGCCGCATTCACTCACTTAAACAAGGAGGCCGTCTAGAAGAGTTGCAGGAGATTCCGAAATCAACTGGAGGCCATGGTTGAAGCTAATGGCTATTTTATTGAATAAATTTACTCTTTAGTACATTAGCGGCCATAATATAAGGAACGGAAACAACAAAGACATAAATATGTGTATTACTTAAAAAGTAATGCATGATTAACAATGAAATTTTTACCGAATAAAGATTAGGGTGTAATGCATAAATATTATACAAAGTTACAAAAATTTACATTATAGTTTTTTTTTAAATAAAGATTAAATGGAACAAAGGAAATAAGCTACTGAACAAAAGTTAAGGAACGATCTTGTTAATACTTGATTGTGGACAAAATATCAACAAAATTTAATTTTTGGTAAACATCCCCCTATTTTCAATGACTTCTCTGCATCGTAGACCACATAATCTAATTAATTTCTTGCAAAAATCAGCAGTAATTCCCTCCCATTCATCTTTCAATAACTCCCATAGGTGATCCTGGTTTTTCGGGTTTCTTTTCTGAGCCCTTTCTCCAATTATCTTCCAAACATTTTCTATTGGATTCAGGTCGGGGCTCTGGGCTGGCCAATTCATTAGGGCGATTTCTTCTTCTTCATATAAAGCCATAAACTTCTGAGCCTTGTGGCAAGGTGCATTGTTCTGCATGAAAATAGGAGATTCATAAAGATTATGGTGTAACCTTGGTACCACATGCTGCTGAAGAAGCCTTTTGTAAATCTCAGCATTGATATTGCCATTTACGCAGATGATAGGGCCAACTCTTGCAGATGAAATCATTCCCCACACCATCACACTGCCGCCACCAAACTTAACGGTTTTCTTGACACATTGAGAAGACAGTCTTTCATCTGTTCTACGGCGTATGTAAGTTTTGCCCTCAGAATCAAATATAGTAAACTTGGACTCGTCACTGAAATGAACTGTATCCCATTGTGCGTCGGTCCAAACAACATGTTCTCTCGCATACTCCAGGCGTGCCCTTTGGTTTCGGTTTGAAATGAGAGGCTTCGAAGCTAGAATACGGGCATGCAATCCTGCATTTTTTAACCTGCGAGCAACCGTTTTCCTTGAGATCTTATTACTTGTCTCTTCATTAAATTTACGGGAAATTGATGTAGCAGTTTCAAAACGGTTTTTTTTTTTTTTTGTAGATATTCTAACAATTCTTCGATCTTCTCTTCGCGATGTTTTTGGAGGTCTGCCGGTTTTTGGTTTTGCATCTAACGTTTTATCGGTTTTATACTTGTTAATTACACGATGAACGACACTTTTAGACCTATGAACATTATCAGAAATTTCTGAAATTGACTTTTTTTCTTGATAGCGATAATGAGTTTTTTTTTCAAAAGAGAGCGTTTTGCGTGTAGAATTTGCCATATTGCTTAAAAATAAAGTCCTAATGATAAATGAAGTTTTACTTATTGCTGAAAAGCTCCATCGAGTTTTTTAACAATGTAAATTAAATGCTTATGCAAATTATTAACATCGTTCCTTAACTTTTGTCCAGTAGCTTATTTCCTTTGTTCCATTTAATCTTTATTTAAAAAAAAACTATAATGTAAATTTTTGTATCTTTGTATAATATTTATGCATTACACCCTAATCTTTAATTGGTAAAAATTTCATTGCTAATCATGCATTACTTTTTAAGTAATACACATATTTATGTCTTTGTTGTTTCCGTTCCTTATATTATGGCCGCTACTGTATTTCAAGATATTTTTTTGTAATTTTGGTAAATGTATCTGTTAAAATGAGATGTCAGTGTTATTTCCATTTTTGTGGAATTTAGACGACAATTTATCCATCGCACCCTGTATGTATAAGTATTTCTTAGCGCGACTGAATGTGATTCAAAGTCGAAGATTAGAGTGGGTGTACATGGAAGTACCGTAGAAAAAATGCCCCCTCAGTACTTCCCCTTTTGAGGACGCCTCAGGCGCCGGACAATAAATCAAGCCCCCTCCTGCAGTAGTAGACTGCCTGGGGGGAAGGTCCCCTGGGGTTTAGACTTGTATGTATAGTCATTTTACTACATGATGAAAGCACTCATCTACACAATCTTGTCTTACACACTTCAGCATAATTTATTTACTTATTTCCTTATTTATATGTCTATTTTTTCGATTTTCTTAACTAAATTCTCCCTAATTTTTAACTACTCCAAACCTACCACACAACTACTACTTGCTTGTAAAATCCTGCTTCTTTTTACGATCGTCCATCCAATACAAAGCCCAAGAGATACTCAAAGTAGAGGATTGCAAAATGCTGTCGGAAAGGCGTAAAAAGAGGGAGAAAAGGCTGCATATTATGAGGATATCTACTATAGATTCAAGTGTAATGTCAATCGACATCTTCTGATTCCTTGCTCCCGTCCTTCTCTGTGTCCTTTCCTCAAACACGCCTCTTTGCTCTTGTTCTCGATCCTCTGTAACCCCTTGCGTGCTAGTGGTACTCCTGCTTTGCATGGGGTGAATTGCTTAAAAAAAAAAAAATGAACGGTTGAATTTCGATTTGAAGACGCAAAGATTGTAGTGATCAGGGAAGCATCCTCTCGGGAGTAAATTTTAAACATAGTCTGTCTATTAAGCTTAACTTCTTTGTACGGTGTAGTGTTAAAGAAAAATACGAAAATAATTCTCTGCCAATTATTTTTTTTTTAAATTGCTTACTTGCCTACTTAGAAAATCAGCATTCAAAATTCTGGACATTTACCTAGATTCGAACGCTAACATCAGTAAAAAATACAACACACTCTCTCAGCTAGAAGGCGGAACGCTTTTATGTACTGTTTCCTAATAATGTCGCACAATGAAGCAGACTTTATTCTGCCGATCTAAGTAGTGGCGACTGCATGATTACTTATAGCCCAGTCTTTATATAATTTACGCGACAGCCTACCAACCTCTCACCTAGATGGAGTGGACAGAAATATATTCGACGAGATTTAAGATCAATACATCTCTACAGAAGTTAATGAAAATGGCAAGTTAGTGTGGCTATTCAAAGAAAATATAATAGCAATAGTCATTTCTTATCAGAGCTTGGCCACTTACATACCCAAGGTTGTAAAAGATTAAAAAAAAAATCGCTATAAAGCATATTCGTCAGAAGTAATAAAAATTTTGAAGACCACATATTTTGGGGTGCATAAATATCAGTAAATGCCGAGCAAGCTATCCATTAGAAATATATTATTAGAACTACCTCGTCTCAAGTAATGATTTACTGGCGTAAGAAGTTTTGTGGTAGACATTAAATGTTTCTATTATATTGGTTATTACGCCCGGAGGAGTTGCCTTGTTTGCATGACGTTTGCAGAAGGCGCACTTGATATTAACAAATGTCTTTTTGAAAGATAATATCCGTTTGGTGCGCAACTTGGCATATTCCCATGACAAGCGAAAGAAACTTGTCTTCAAGTGTTCCGTCTTTACATGCAATCATAATCAGATTCACATACAAGCACTTGCAAAAACACACACACACACTCACACACACACAGACATATATATATATATATATATATATATATATATATATATATATATATATATATATAATATGTATCTACACATCTATACTCAATAAGATTTAACAAACGGCCTTATATGCGTGTGTGTCTATGCGTCTTTGTGTCTGTGTTTGCATTTTTGTACGCGAAGCTAAGTATATATTTATATAAGCTGTGTGTAAAATTTCACAACGTTGTATATTTTCACTTAATATATATGTGTATGTGTGTGTGTGTGTGTGTGTATGTATGTATAAGGGTATTGGATGAGCTTAAATGCATTTTAATGGGCATATATATATATATATATGTATATATATATATATATATATATATATATGTATGTGTGTGTGTGTGTGTGTGTGTGTGTGTGTGTGTGTGTGTGTGTGTGTGTGTGTTACGTTAATGGCTGGCCACTGATATTCGAGGATACCCGTCTACTATGGCGGATAGTTAATCCCTATTGCAGACGCTATCTCAGACGCATTTTGTGCTTGTTCAACACCCATACTGCAACTATGCTGAGCAAACCTTACTTACAGCTTCTGGTAGAGAAGCGTGTTATCTAGCGTGATCAACAATCTGAAAAAGGCCATCACGCTGAAGCCCTCGGTCACGATGACTTGTGACTTCCTGCTAGCACAGCCAACGACACTCCCTCCTCCAAGGGCGCCGTCTACTCACTCACAAGGCTTGGTCAACCTCTGGTATGGTTTTCAGACACTTTCCAAAGGTGTCAGACGCTGGGATCGCCTTCTCCATTTCGATAATATATAATATCAAGAAGTCACCTTCCTGGCAAATCCACCATGGTGAAATATATATATATATATATATATATATATATATATATATATATATATATATATATACCTTCCTGACAAATCTACCATGGTTAAATATATATATATATATATATATATATATATATATGAAGAAATATAGTCTTAAGGTTTGCTATATTTATGGGATAAAATGGATATCAGAGATAGAGGCGTGTGAAATATAAAAGTGAACATAAGTCAACACTTAGAGGCGACAGTCTGTTTCATGCTAGACGCAATCGTCAGGCCTGACGATTGCATCTAGCATAAAACAGACTGCCGCCTCTAAGTGTTGACTTCTATGTTCACTTTTATATTTATATATATATATATATATATATATATATATATATGTGTGTGTGTGTGTGTGTGTGTGTGTGTGTGTGTGTGTGTGTGTGTGTGTGTGTCGGGGAGTGTATGTGTGTGTGAAGAAGAGATGTCGTTTTAAGTTCTATTTATTGAATAAAAGTGATCAACATAAGTACAGAGCGTATGTAAATATAAATGGACAAAGTTATGAACACTGGGTGGCAACAGCCTGCTTCGTACTTAAACACAAACACGTCGGCCCATGTTTAGGGTAAAAGTAACTCCTCTGATATATGTATACATATATAGGATGGTCGGTTATTTCCGGAATATTATGTTATTTTATTGGCTACTGTTTTAAATAATATGAAATAAAATGCCAAAAAAAAAAACAACTTAAACTTACAACCAAACTTACAACCCATCACCGAATGATTTAATCTTATAAACTTCGAACTTATGAACCATTCCTTAATGATAATTAATAACAAACAATTCAACCCAATAGACGTCATGAAAATATAATCAAAAGGAAATAGCCATTTTCCCTCTTATAAGTAGTCTTATATGGTAGCCGTTATAATGACAGAATAAACCGGAAATAACCGTCGTCCTACCCATAATCCCCTAGTGTCAAATATATATACACAGTCGAGCTACACTTCAACCCACATAGCCTTAAGCATGAAACAGGCCGTTGCCATACAGTTTAATACATATATCCAAACAGCTGTCTTCCTCTCTATTTCTCTGTCCCCCCATATATATATATATATATATATATATATATATATATATATATATATACAGAGAAGCATCTGGTTAGCAATGTACGAATTACTATCTATAAACACACATCTTCGACGATTTTTCCAGCGATTATTTCCGCTCACGAAACATATCTTAACGTTCTATATGGAATATATATATATATATATATATATATATATATATATATGTCATAGAAATTAAGAGGATTTGATGTAATTATAATTAAGTAATATATCGAGTCTAGAAGAAACCTCAACAGAATACAGAAAGCGATGAATTACTTAATTATCTCAATTCCTCCTAATTTCTACCACTTATGTATACTTGCTTGAACCGGATTCTAATGCTCTGGATGGAGCGGCTTAAGGATAGTCGTTGTGGCTCGTAGGGGGGGGGCACAGTCCAATGGGTAAAATAGAAACTAGGATGAGTTCCACCACGGAATATGTGATCGAGCGGCGCTATACCGAGTCTAATTCGCTACCTCTTCGTCGCCGAGGCCCGTTGACGCATGACGTTTGCCTGATAACGTAACGTCCGGGTTTCAATTCTCGGTAGTGGATGCGCATTGCTGATGAAGTCCCATATGTAGGACGAAACGGCCGTTCAGTGCTTTCTGCATTCTGTTTATTTATATATATATAACAGACCATTTTAAGGTACCATTATAATAATTTATTTCACCAAAATCCTTTTTAAAGGACTCCGGATCATCAGGTAACAATTCCAACAACGAAATGAAAGGAAAAATGGGATTAGAAATTGATGGGTAGTGTAATTTTTGTAATTTAACAGGGTGGGGTGATATATATATATATATATATATATATATATATATATATATATATATATATATATATATATATGACAATAGGAAAACTGGTAATTGTTGACGCGTTTCGTCCAATGTGGACTTTATCAAAGCAAAAATACGAAAAAAAAAAAACAGGGGGATTTTTCTTTTTTTGGACGAAACGCGTTAGCAATTACCAGTTATTGTCATTTTATTCATAAATATTGTCTTCTCTACTGGTTAAATCGGAGAAATTTTCATATATATATATATATATATATATATATATATATATATATATATATATATATATAGACACTTCTAGTGGCTGAATATATATATGTGTGTGTGTGTGTGTGTGTGTGTGTGTGTAATTATAATAAATTGGTGTTCGTCATGGCTGGCTACCAAATACTAATTATTTTATTTATCGGAATTATTTCTTTTGTCTACATATCATTCCCCAATGAATGAGTGATTGAGTTCATGTGTGTGTGTGTGCTTGTGTGTGTGTGTGTGCTTGTGTGTGCGTGTAATGTATATAATACTATCCGCGAAACTAAATATATTTTAATACTGATATTGTATTGAATATATTGTATTGAATATATTGTATTGAATATATTGTATTGAATATATTGTATTGAAAATACTGAGACAAAGTGGAAAATCTATAAAGAAAGAAAAAGGCAGATAAACATTTTCTTGGGTCTGAATATTGGATGCGATGAAAAAATTCAATTTCATTTAAAGTCCGTATTTTTGCTCACATACAGTGTTGTCTTTCTTTCCTTCTAACCTGAAGAAAATAGAGGGAACAGAAGCTCTCGGCGAAACGTATCGTTTAGAGATTTTCCACTTTCTCTCAACATCTTCATATATATATATATATATATATATATATATATATATTTATATTTGGTTGGATAGATGTGAGATTGTGACCCTGGGTTTCACGCTTTTAGCGATCGTCAGACAAACTGATTAATGTTTTTAAAAATTTGGGTTTATGTAGATTGCGCAATAATCAGTTTGTCTGACGATCGCTAAAGCGTGAAACCCAGGGTCAAAAACTCACATATATCCAACCAAATATGTTAGCTCTATCTCTGATATTGAGCGCTTTCTAATAAGTACCGCGCATATAATATATAAATAATTATACATATATATATTTATTTATATTTATATACATTTTCACATATATATATATATATATATATGTGTGTGTGTGTGTGTGTGTGTGTGTGTGTGTGTGATAAATGTATAGTTTTAAGGTAGGCTATATTTATGTGTTAAAATATGTGGAATAAACGATGACAAATGCTTTTATTCTGCTAGTGAAGCCGTTAACGTCTGCAGGATTTGAAATTTACCCCTTCTTTATTGATCACTGTCATGTTTTTCTTTATTCGTTAGTGTGCCGCATCGTGCTACTAATGTTTTTGTAATGATCAGCGATTTTGTATATGAGCCAGGTCTGCAGTTGAAACGGAAGAGCAATAACAATAAACCAGATGCACAATATATACAAGATAAATATGACAAAATGACCAATGACATGCACCCAGAAAATACTATATGAGCATCGCAAGAATCTATATCATAATCTATATCATAAACATTTTAAAAACATTGGTAGTTCACAATAATATATCTGACGACAATTTCGACCTAATAAATTCTGATGGAAAAAGAAGAGAATTAACTTAGAAAAATGCATTGAAATTTGTTGCATAACTGACCTCATAATTCTACATAGAATGCTAGTTAACTTCAAAAGACATTGACATTTATATACATTATATATATATATATATATATATATATATATATATATATATATATATATATATATATATATATATATATATATATATATATGAATTTAATTTATACATTATATATATATATATATATATATATAGTGAGAGAGAGAGATTTAAATAAAATCAGATAGAGATTCAGATAGATAGATAATCTGGACAGACATTAATATATATATATATATATATATATATATGTATGTATATACAGAGAGAGAGAGACTCGGATAGATAGATAGATAGATAGATAGATAGATAGATAGATAGATAGATAGATAGATAGATAGATAGATAGATAGATCAGACATTAAAACACAAGCACATACACATATATATATAAACTGAAATGAATCGAGAGATAGATACGAACAGGCTGAAATAGATAGATAGATAGATAGATAGATAGATAGATAGATAGATAGATAGATAGATATGAACAAAATTAAATAGGATCAGAAATACTCATGACTGCGTGCAATATTTTGTAATATTCTTCTAATGTTTGCGTAATATTGTGCAAACGGTGACTCTGGAAACTTTTGCATCAATCTCATAAAAAAAAAAAGTCCGCCGCAAAGATGGCGTTGGCATTGATCAAAATGCATTGAAATTTGTTTCATAACTGACCTCATAATTCTACATAGAATGCTAGTTAACTTCAACAGACATTGACATTTATATACATTATATATATATATATATATGAATTTATATATATATATATATATATATATATATATATATATATATATAGAGAGAGAGAGATTTAAATAAAATCAGATAGAGATTCAGATAGATAGATAATCTGGACAGACATTAATATATATATATATATATATATATATATATATATATATATATATACAGGGAAAGAGAGAGAGACTCGGATAGATAGATAGATAGATAGATAGATAGATAGATAGATAGATAGATAGATAGATCAGACATTAAAACACAAGCACATACACACACATATATGTATATAAACCGAAATGAATCGATAGATAGATACGAACAGGCTGAAATAGATAGATAGATAGATAGATAGATAGATAGATAGATAGATAGATAGATATGAACAAAATTAAATAGGATCAGAAATACTCATGACTGCGTGCAATATTTTGTAATATTCTTCTAATGTTTGCGTAATATTGTGCAAACGGTGACTCTGGAAACTTTTGCATCAATCTCATAAAAAAAAAATGTCCGCCGCAAAGATGGCGTTGGCATTGATCAACACGACGCCACCGCTATTAACACGGGTGACGCTGAGCGAGAGACGATCTTGTTTCCCTAAATATTCAAAGTCTGGAAAACCATGACGTGCATTTCTTCAGATTCTTTCTTCTTTATTCCCAGTGAGAACGATAAGCACGTCGGTGGTTTGATATATGTATAGCCATTTAAATGACACCCACAACGCGATAAAACTAGTCGACCAGTAGAAGGTGCTCCCTTCTCACACGTATCTAATTACCGTAAAGTCATAGTGCACTGTTACAACTTGGCAAATTTTAACCCCGAACAACCCTGACTAAGGAATTTAGTAAGACGTCTTCTGTAAAGGAAATACTCTCTCTCTCTCTCTCTCTCTCTCTCTCTCTCTCTATCTATCTATCTATCTATTTCTCTCTCTCTCTCTCTATATATATATATATATATATATATATATATATATATGTTGTGTATCTGAAAGAGAGGGATGGGTGAATGCTACACGGAAGTATGCCGAAATTTGTATATGCATACAATAAATCGCATATTTATCCTTGTGCATCTAACTAGGTACTTACAAAGTTTAGCTTCGTTGTGCACAAACCCACAAGTATCAAACAACATACACATGGCGATATATGAACGGACCGAGATAGATAGATAGATGGATAGATAAGAATAACTTGAGATAGGGAGATATGAATGGATTAAGATAGATAGATAGATAGATAGATAGATAGATAGATAGATAGATAGATAGATAGATAGATAGATAGATAGATACTGGAATAGACAGGTGAATATGAATGGATTGATATCGAAAGATTGCTGATATATCAATAATCGATCTTCATTACCATAAACCTCTCTTAGTTCACATGTCTTTATTTATGTATTTATTTATTTCAACACACACACAGATTTATAGAAAGAGATAAAGAGAGAAAGACAGACAGACAGAAGTGTGGACACAGGAGCTAGATATAAAGTAAAATATATTAGAAGACTCTTGCTATATTTATGCCCTAGCATGCATTGAAAAGTTAATCTCAACTATATATATATATATATATATATATATATATATATATATTTTAACATACAACGTGTGTTAGCACGTTGTATGTTAAATATATATATATATATATATATATATATATATATATATATATATATGAATAAAGACAAAAGGAAGATTTATCTTAGTCGATGCGTTTCGTCTCTTCTGAGCCAAATGAAGGAATTTGTTTTATATCAAATATAGTATCCTTGCATTTGTCTTGTAAAAGTAACTAAATGGTTGAAACATGTCTGCTAAGATAAGTTTTCCTTTTGTCTTTATTCATATTGTCCTTTTACCGATATACTCTATCTGAAAATTTACACGCGCGCACACACACACACACACACACACACACACACACACACATATATATATATATATATATATATATATATATATATATATATGTATATCGTTGAATATGTCAGACAAGGAAAATTTTATTAAATTTTTATTTAGTTTTCCAGCGTTCTTACATTTTCCTGTTTGCTGGAATTGAGACTGGACAAAAGCTGTTCATATCGTCCATTGTCCCAAACGCTCTTGGCTCATTCCTTAGCCATTTTCAAGGGAGTGTTAGCTTCTTTTCATGTTTTCACTGTGTGAGCTGTATTAGACGTAGGCTTGGAATAAACGATCCTACTAGTATTCAAAACTACACAAATAATACAACTGCACAAATAATACAACTACACAAATAATACATCAACCTCACGACTAGTTTCACAGCTTGAAACCTGTAACATGGCTACTTGAAATTTCGAAATTCGGAACATTTCATACAAATATCTATCTTTGTTTACATTGATGCAAAAAAAAAAATGAGATCATCCTGACAACGCGTATCAGCTATTACATTACAGTCTTCTACTGGACAAAGATATTTTTTAATCATTTTACCCCAAGCAAGGCAACAAAGACACTAAGACGCAGGAGATGACTGAGTGTGAAAGAATATAATCAAAAGAAAATCCTTATTAAGGAACGAGACCAATAAAAGAACAATAATTAAGAAAATTAGAAGATAACGATTGACGTTGCAATTAAATTTCTGGCGATCAAATTTGTATGTAAAAGCAAGAAGCCGGAAGAGAGATCCATAAGATAGAAGTTCTATAGAGGAAACTCTTAGCATAGAACTTACGGTTACATCTAGCCATTTCAACTGCAAAACGATAGGATCTTGTCGTCAATCTAATACTACTCTTAAATTCATAGACTCTAGTTAACATAGGGAAGAGTTTTATTTATTTGTATTTTTATACAAAATCCATCACAAGGCCAAAATGGGGATGGAGGAAAAGGACGGTCTTTTTTCTGTCTTAACGTTAAACTTAGCTAGCCACAAACACTGACCCAAGCATACAACAATATTGCTTACACCACAACAACACAATCTTACTTACCTTACTTACTACATCCACCGTAATACCGCAGTGTCTCTATTAAAGTCCTAACTAGTCCCCATAGGTACAATTCACTGTCTGTGGCGTGGGGATAAAATAACAATACCATAGAGAAGAGTTCATCAAAACATTTACCATGAAAATATTTATATAAAAGGCACAGGGAAGCAACATTACAGTGGTGGGAAAGTGAATGAAGCCGAGATTCCAGGTCAGTACCAATGATATTGCAGATCCTTCATTTGGATTTTATCCAGGAACTCTAAGTATATAACAGGAGCACATTGTGGTACCAATACTCTAAGCATTGACGAAAGATAGACATATAAATATGTAAGATAAATTCGGGTGAGAAAAATTGTGTATCATGACACAGATAACCAACTTTTTTAGCAGCAGACTTAGCAATTGATTCAATAATCTTTCATCTTCATGTCAGAGGAAAACATTAGTCTGAGAAGGCGCAACGAGTCGCTCTCCTGGAGGTTAGCATCAGCCATGCTGATAGAAAGGGTTATCTCAAACGATTGATCGAGAGCAGTTTCGTTTTGGAGGTGTTAAAATTAACAAGCCATTCCTTGCCCCAATTAAAAACACAATGTGGGCCATTTTTTAGATGTGCTGCCAATTTGACCTTATCAGACCGAACAGACTTACTATTAAAACAGGAGTAAATAGTTGTGCATATCAACATTCTTTCTTTCTTTTCATGTGCCGTGTCTTTTCAGGACGTCGGTGATCATGGCTCTCTACTCCCACCCCCATTTCCTTTGTGGCTCTCAATAAGTTTCGTGCTTTGCCAATTCCCCCAGGCCACGTTCTGCCATCCATTTGCTTATGGTATTTATCAATCCACCTACGGGGATCGAATGTGGCACAAGGCCTTTTTAATGTGGGTATCATTTGCTTATGTCCGCCAGTTATGTCCTGCATTGTTTTCCCTTGTCTCTTTTTTCCTCTATTCGACCTGTGAGTATCAGATTCTCCAGGCTCTCCTTTCTTGTTACGTGTCCCAGAAATTACATCTGTCTCTTCCTTATTTTAAGTATAAGCTTTCTCCTTGTTTGCTTCCTCTCCAAGACCTCATCGTTGCTCACACGTTCGCTGCATATCCTTAGCATCCTTCTGTAGGATCTCATCTCCCCCGCCTCGAGTCTCTTTGAGGAGACCGTCCAAGATTCGCTGCCGTATAGGAGGACAGATGTCACGTAGCAGCTCAGTATTCTTTTCTTTGTCACCAAAGAATTCATCCCGTCTCTCAGTACTCTGCCCATCTTTTGGAATGCATCCTTGGCGATTCCAATCCGTCTTCAGATCTCAGCGTCGCACCTACCATCCTCCGTTAAAACACTGAATCTATTCGTGAAAAACGGATTTCTTCATATAGCTCGTGTATAATGCTACCCCAGATTCTGAGCAATACTAGTAGGCTACTGTAGACATATATAGCAGTATGGACATCGTCCTGCATATGTAGAACCACATCTCCTCTGCCTCGAGTCTCTTTTTCATCTTTGAGGAGACCGTCCAACATTTTCTGCCGTATAAGAAGACAGATGTCACGTAACAGCTCAGTACTATTTTCTTTGTCACCAAAGAAATCCGCTCGTCTCGCAGTACTCTGCCCAGCTTTTGGAACCCATCCTTGGCCATCCCAATCCGACTTCGGATCTCAACGTCGCACCTACCGTCGTCCGTGAAAACACTTCCCAGATTTTTAAACTTCCGCACATGCTTGACTCCCCGACTGCAAGTCGCACTTCGGGCTCACCCTTTTAGTAATGACCATGAATAAATTTCTTAACTGCAAATCTTATCTTTTCATTTTTTTTGTCCGTTTTTTCCCCACTGTATTTACAAACATGAAACAGCCAAACTTTTGTTCTATCTGTTATCATTTCTTCTGCTTGTTTCCGACAAATATCAGTTTGTCAAAGGACGAATATTTTCTATGAAAATTTCTCGGACATTCAGGCCGGTAAATGTTATTTAATACTGTTTATTATAAACAGAGCATTTACTTAAATACTTGTATCTATAAAAAAAATGTTAAACATAAAAATGTTTTTAATAAATTGTCGGACTTTGTCCAATTCTTAATGTATATATATATGTATATATATAATAAAGCCATAGCAACAGTTGTGTTTCTAGAGCACGATAGCCCTTCACTCCTCAAGTAGATTTTTTTAGTTCAGAGAATTCCTTTTTTTTTAGATTTTTTACCACCTGAAGGCAAAACAATTCAATTTGTTCTACTATTTGAGCCATAGTTGAAGAAAGTTGGATTTAAGATAATTCAAAGAGGTCAACATCAATAAAATATAAGCAAATTTAAAAGAACACACATACTATATTTCATTAATATAAAATATAAGCAATAACACGAACTGCCACGTGAAGACACAAAGAAACTATATTTGTAAATGACGAAACCGACATAATATAAAAATGAAAGCTGAAAGTACTCGGACCTTGGACAATTTATATTTAAATATGCACCGGAAACCAGAAAATATAGACAAATAAATTTAAGATCTTTAACAGAGGATAAATATAAAGGGTATATAAGAAATATTTTTACAAATTTTTGGGAACGGGTTCCTCACACCAAAACAAGGAAAAATGTTCATATAATCATATATCCACAAGTCTTTCGTTTTTGAGTTATTAAGTTTAAAGAAAGTTACGGCAGATGGCGCTGTTTTGCTATGTAGGCTAGGTTACATTTGTCATTTGTGGCTAGACTGTCTAATGTTTAATGTGTGTAGAGGTGAGTTAACTGAGAAGTTTTCTGTTTAACTATGACAGGATATTCATATCGTGAGCAGGAAGATCTGATTTTTATATACGGTCGCGCGAAGGGTAATGGACGTTTGTATCATTGCTTTTCCAGACCAAAGGCAGCTGAGTCATGCAACCATTGCTGTGTTTATCGTCGCGTTGCTGGGACAGGACCCGTGGCACCACAAACTATGTATCGGGGAAGACCGAGATCCGCTCGTACGCCTGACCACGAATAAAGCATTCTACAGGCCGTCGGGGATGATCCATTCGCAACGTGTGCAGGGTCTTTCGACCTCTGATCACTCACCACAGGAGAACGCTTATTGCACAAACTGCCGATCCGGGGTTTTTCCCTTCAGTTTTGTTTACAGATGAGGCAACATTTGGAAGAGATGGAATTACAAATTTATAAAACCAACATTTGTGGGCGAATCGGAATCTCCAACATCTAGAGACCAGCATCAGTTTACGATTAATGTGTGGGATTGTCCCTGTTTTGGTCTGGGGCGGGGAACCCTCCTGTAAAAGTATTTTTGATACACTCTGTATATAAAGACAAAAAGAAAAAATTTTCTTAACCGACGCGTTTCGCTCACTGAGGGACTTTATCAAAGTAAATATTAGGATTTTATTTTGCAACATGTATTTATAAACAGAAGTAAAAAAAAAATACCGTTAAGTTTTTGTTGTGGCCTTGTTAGGGGCCAGAAATAAAGACATAAGAGAGGAATTGAGTTAAACAAATATATCAACAGAAACAGTAATACAAACATATACAAACGAGAGTGTTACAGCAAGAATGTTCGGTCTGACTGTCAGAGCTGACTGCTAGAAACTTCCTTCTCCAAAAGGCAGTACCTGCTCCTATTTATAGCTGGGAGAGTCCATGCGTGCGTGGGTAAACTACCATAACAGCTTTTCAAATTTTAAATTTAAGAACGCTCTAAAATATTATTAAATCTATGTAAGAAAAGGTAAATTATGGAGGATGCTAAAAGATGGAATTTAATACTTAGCAAACGAAAGTTAATGTTGAATATTATTTCCTTGTTTGTTTATATTTATTTATTTATTCTATTAATGTAATTATTATTTTATTTTTAAATTGTTAATTTTAAATTATAGAACGACCTTAGCTGTTTTCTTTCAGTTTTTAAAATATATAATTATATGTTTTTCATATTTTTAAACATATATGATGTCTCTGTGTGTGCGTGTGTGTGTGTTTGTGTGTGTGCAAATAATTAGACAAGTGTTAGATTAATTGATTAAAGACAGATCGATCGCCTGATCGATAAATAAATTGACGTAAGGGCGTATATGTGAAATTAGCCCAAACCTTGTGGGTCTTTTAGCCTTGATTTCAAGAGAAAAATGCGCAGTCCGCCTGAAAAGGATTCTATTCAACGAAACCTGTCATGTGCGCGTCCGTAATTATATTTTGCTCCAATAAATAGTTTTCGGCAAATGCAATCTCTTTTCCGTCGTTTTCTCATTCATGGCGTCGATCGCTACCAATATCGCCGGTGAATTCGCTTTTATCAAGATATTTTCTTTCTGATATTCCACAGGAAACTTTTAATCGATCTATCTCTGCCTGCTTTTTTGCTGTTTTTTTTTAGTCCCATTTTCTTATTGGTTTCTTTCTCGTCTCTTGCCGCTTCTGCCGCTGCAATTTCTGCTTATTTCATCTCTTGTGGGAATTGCATTTTTACTCTCCCTACTTGCTCTCCTATTTTTCTTCATTTTCTTTTTGCTATTTTTCTCAATTCTTTTTTTTTTTCTTGTTATTTTCCTTCTTTCTATTTTTCCTTCCTATATTATTTCCTTTTGCTTCCTTGGTATTTTCTTGTTTTCTCTTTTTTTTTTTTTTTTTACTTTCTTCTATTTTTTTTTTTTTTTTTGCTTGTCCATTCTCTTTTCTTATATATATATAAAATATAAAAGGAAACAAATATACAAAACAAAAGAAGGAAAGAATCAAAATTCTTTCCTTCTTTTGCTTTGTTTCCTTTTATAATTTTTTTTTATTTTCATTCCTTTTCTTTGCTAATATTTTTTTATTTTTTATTCCTCCTATTTTCTCTCGTTTTGCTTTCCTTCAAGTTGAGTTGCTTTTCCTTTATATCTATTTTCTTTCTTTCTATTTACTTTTCCTTTTTCTGTCTTCCTGTTCTTTTTTCTTCTGTGTATTTTCTTTTTACTTGTCCCCATTCTTTTCTTTCTATTTTCTTTCCTTTTTCTTTCCTTCAACTTTCAACCTTTTTATTTCTTTCTATTTACTTTCTCTTACTTTTCTTTCTTTTTACTTTCCCTCTGTTTTCTTTTTCCTTTCTTTTTTCTTTCCTTCTATTTGATTTTTTTTCATTCCCCATAATTTCCTTCCTATTATTTTTCATTTTTCGTTTCTTCGGTTGGTTTTCTTTTCCTCTTTCTTCTATATTATTTCCATATATCTTTTTATTTTCATATTTTCTAAACAAATATTTCATATTTTGCTTCATTTTTTGTAAGACATGTTCGCCTTCATTTAAATTTATTCATCTTTCTCCTAACTATGCTTATGTTCATATTCCTTCATTCCTCCATTCATTCATTCACTCATATTCCTTCCTTCATTCATTTATTCATTCATTCCCCGATTCTTCCATTCACTCATATTCCTTCATTCCTTCATTTATTCCTTCATTCCTCCACTCATTCATTCACTCATATTCCTTCTTTCCTTCATTTATTCATTCATTCCTCCACTCATTCATTCACTCATATTGCCTCTTTCCTTCATTTATTCATTCATTCCTCCACTCATTCATTCACTCATATTCCTTCCTTCATTTATTCATTCATTCCTCCACTCATTCATTCACTCATATTCCTTCTTTCCTTCATTTATTCCTTCATTCCTCCACTCATTCATTCACTCATATTCCTTCTTTCCTTCATTTCTTCTTTCATTCCTCCACTCATTCATTCACTCATATTCATTCATTCCTTCATTTATTCCTTCATTCCTCCACTCATTCATTCACTCATATTCCTTCTTTCCTTCATTTATTCATTCATTCCTCCACTAATTCATTCACTCATATTCATTCATTCCTTCATTTATTCCTTCATTCCTCCACTCATTCATTTACTCATATTCTGTCTTTCCTTCATTTATTCATTCATTCCTCCTCTCATTCATTCACTCATATTCATTCATTCCTTCATTTATTCCTTCATTCCTCCACTCATTCATTCACTCATATTCCTTCTTTCCTTCATTTATTCATTCATTCCTCCACTCATTCATTCACTCATATTCATTCATTCCTTCATTTATTCCTTCATTCCTCCACTCTTTCATTCACTTATATTCCTTCTTTCCTTCATTTATTCATTCATTCCTCCACTCATTCATTCACTCATATTCATTCATTCCTTCATTTATTCCTTCATTCCTCCACTCATTCATTCACTCATATTCCTTCTTTCCTTCATTTATTCATTCATTCCTCCACTCATTCATTCACTCATATTCATTCATTCCTTCATTTATTCCTTCATTCCTCCACTCATTCATTCACTCATATTCATTCATTACTTCATTTATTCCTTCATTCCTCCACTCATTCATTCACTCATATTTATTCATTCCTTCATTTATTCCTTCATTCCTCCACTCATTCATTCACTCATATTCCTTCTTTCCTTCATTTATTCATTCATTCCTTCATTTATTCCTTCATTCCTCCACTCATTCATTCACTCATATTCCTTCTTTACTTCATTTATTCATTCATTCCTCCACTCATTCATTCACTCATATTCCTTATTTCCTTCATTTATTCCTTCATTCCTCCATTCATTCATTCACATATTCCTTCTTTCCTTCATTTATTCCTTCATTCCTCGACTCATTCATTCACTCATATTCCTTCTTTCCTTCATTTATTCATTCATTCCTCTACTCATTCATTCACTCATATTTTTTCATTCCTTCATTTATTCCTTCATTCCTCCACTCATTCATTCACTCATATTCCTTCTTTCCTTCATTTATTCCTTCATTCCTCCACTCATTCATTCACTCATATTCCTTCTTTCCTTCATTTATTCATTCATTCCTTCATTTATTCCTTCATTCCTCCACTCATTCATTCACTCATATTCCTTCTTTCCTTCATTTATTCATTCATTCCTCCACTCATTCATTCACTCATATTCATTCATTCCTTCATTTATTCCTTCATTCCTCCACTCATTCATTCACTCATATTCCTTCTTTCCTTCATTTATTCCTTCATTCCTCCACTCATTCATTCACTCATATTCCTTCTTTCCTTCATTTATTCATTCATTCCTCAACTCATTCATTTACTCATATTCCTTCTTTCCTTCATTTATTCATTCATTCCTCTACTCATTCATTCACTCATATTTTTCATTCCTTCATTTATTCCTTCATTCCTCCATTCATTCATTCACATATTCCTTCTTTCCTTCATTTATTCCTTCATTCCTCGACTCATTCATTCACTCATATTCCTTCTTTCCTTCATTTATTCATTCATTCCTCCACTCATTCATTCACTCATAATCCTTCCTTCATTTATTCATTCATTACTCTACTCATTCATTCACTCATATTTTTTAATTCCTTCATTTATTCCTTCATTCCTCCACTCATTCATTCACTCATATTCCTTCTTTACTTCATTTATTCATTCATTCCACCACTCATTCATTCACTAATATTCCTTATTTCCTTCATTTATTCCTTCATTCCTCCATTCATTCATTCACATATTCCTTCTTTCCTTCATTTATTCCTTCATTCCTCGACTCATTCATTCACTCATATTCATTCATTCCTTCATTTATTCCTTCATTCCTCCACTCATTCATTCACTCATATTTTTTCATTCCTTCATTTATTCCTTCATTCCTCCACTCATTCATTCACTCATATTCCTTCTTTCCTTCATTTATTCCTTCATTCCTCCACTCATTCATTCACTCATATTCCTTCTTTCCTTCATTTATTCATTCATTCCTCCACTCATTCATTCACTCATATTCATTCATTCCTTCATTTATTCCTTCATTCCTCCACTCATTCCTTCAATCATATTCCTTCTTTCCTTCATTTATCCATTCATTCCTCCACTCATTCATTCACTCATATTCCTTCTTTCCTTCATTTATTCCTTCATTCCTCCACTCATTCATTCACTCATATTCCTTCTTTCCTTCATTTATTCATTCATTCCTCCACTCATTCATTCACTCATATTCATTCATTCCTTCATTTATTCCTTCATTCCTCCACTCATTCATTCACTCATATTCCTTCTTTCCTTCATTTATTCATTCATTCCTCCACTCATTCATTCACTCATATTCATTCATTCCTTCATTTATTCCTTCATTCCTCCACTCATTCACTCACTCATATTCCTTCTTTCCTTCATTTATCCATTCATTCCTCCACTCATTCATTCACTCATATTCATTCATTCCTTCATTTATTCCTTCATTCCTCCACTCATTCATTCACTCATATTCCTTCTTTCCTTCATTTATCCATTCATTCCTCCACTCATTCATTCACTCATATTCATTCATTCCTTCATTTATTCCTTCATTCCTCCACTCATTCATTCACTCATATTCCTTCTTTCCTTCATTTATTCATTCATTCCTCCACTCATTCATTCACTCATATTCATTCATTCCTTCATTTATTCCTTCATTCCTTCATTTATTCCTTCATTCCTCCACTCATTCATTCACTCATATTCCTTCTTTCCTTCATTTATTCATTCATTCCTCCACTCATTCATTTACTCATATTCCTTCTTTCCTTCATTTATTCATTCATTCCTCTACTCATTCATTCACTCATATTTTTTCATTCCTTCATTTATTCCTTCATTCCTCCACTCATTCATTCACTCATATTCCTTCTTTCCTTCATTTATTCCTTCATTCCTCCACTCATTCATTCACTCATATTCCTTCTTTCCTTCATTTATTCATTCATTCCTTCATTTATTCCTTCATTCCTCCACTCATTCATTCACTCATATTCCTTCTTTCCTTCATTTATTCATTCATTCCTCCACCTGCCAGACCAACTTTTCTCTATCTGACCAAATGACCCAATATCATAAATTCATTTCGAAGAGATTCTTGGTTAAACCAAGAAATTTGAACATACCATCGGGTGAATAGTTAACTTTCGAAATGCTTTTTCGTTTCTAGCCTTTCTTCCTTTTCATTTTTTATGTATTCTTTCATTTTTGATCACCCTTTTTTTTTTTTTTTCGAGTCTCTTTCTGTCTTTCTCGATTTATTTACCTATTTTTACATTTTACATATTGTCTGTTTTTTTTTCTTTTCTCTTTGGCCTCACATTTTTTTATTTTCTTTTTCTTACTTAATTCATCTTCCTTTCATTTTGCTTTTTTGTACTATCTATCTATCTATCTATCTATCTATCTCCATAACTTTTTTTTTCTTTCTCTACCTGTTCATATCATTCTATATTATTGTGTCCATATCTAGCTAGTTGTCTTTTACTATGCCAGTTTACATGGAAATCTATTTATATCTGTCTCATTTTGTTCATATCTATCTATCTATCTATCTATCTATCTATCTATCTATCTCAGTTTGCTCATGTCTATCTATCTATCTATCTATCTATCTGCTCATATCTATCTATCTATCAATCTGCTCATAACTATCTATCTCACTCTGCACATAACTATCTATCTATCTATCTCAGTCTGTTCATATCTATTTGTCTATCTATCTCAATCTGTTCATTATCTATCTATCTATCTATCTATCTGTCTGTCTGTCTGTCTGCTCATATCTATCTATCTATCTATCTGTCTGCTCATATCTATCTATCTATCTATCTATCTATCTATCTGTCTGCTCATATCTATCTATCTATCTATCTATCTATCTATCTATCTATCTATCTGCCTGTCTGTCTGCTCATATCTATCTATCTGTTTATCTATCTATCTCAGTCTGCTCATATCTATCTATCTATCTATCTATCTATCTATCTGCCTGTCTGTCTGCTCATATCTATCTATCTGTTTATCTATCTATCTATCTCAGTCTGCTCATATCTATCTATCTATCTATCTATCTATCTATCTATCTATCTATCTATCTATCTATCTGCTCGTAACTATCTATCTCCATCTGCACATAACCATCTATCTATCTATCTCAGTCTGTTCATATCTATCTATTTGTCTATCTATCTCAATTTGTTCATTATGTATCTATCTATCTATCTATCTATCTGTCTGTCTGTCTGTCTGTCTGTCTGTCTGTCTGTCTGCTCATATCTATCTATCTATCTATCTATCTATCTATCTATCTATCTATTTATCTGTCTGTCTGTTCACATCTATCTATCTATCTATCTATCTATCTATCTATTTATCTATTTTGGCAAGGCTCATACTCAACAGAATCATAAAACACATTGTCGACCCCATCAGCCCACTCATTCATTCACTCATATTCCTTCCTTCCTTCCTTCATTTATTCCTTTCTTCATTTATTCCTTCCTTCCTTCATTTATTCAGTGTGGATTTCGCTCCGGTCGTGGCACTATTGACATGATTTTTGCCCTTCGTTAGCTTCCAGAGAAGGTTCGTGTGCGAAACAAGAGCTATTTATGGTATTCGCGGATCTTACCTTTTATACTGTAAAGTGAGAAGCACTCTGGAAAGTTCTGAAAAAACTTGGTATTCCTGACAATATATTGAATGCCATCATTTCATTTCATGTCAGTATGCAAGCTAGTGTTATATCTGATGGTCAGCGTTCTAATCCATTTGATGTCACTAATGGAACTAAGCAAGGCTGTGTCATGGCGCCTATTTTGTTTGCGCTGTTCTTCTCAGTGATGCTAAGGTATGCTTTTTCGTGGCACAAAAACTGGCATTAAATTTCATTTTCGAATTAATGGAAGACTGTTTAAATGTCAGCGATTTAAGTCCAAGACCAGTATTATACGAGGTCTACTATCTGCAGACATCGCTATATATATATATATATATATATATATATATATATATATATATATATATATATAGATAGATATATATATTTGAACAATTTCAATCCTTCATGAGCTTACGATCCTTAGCTATGATTAATTAATGATGAATATGTCATTTTCGTTTATGATCGATTTCATCACGATTCTTCTGTTAAGCTTGGAGATTAATTATAAATTCTTACTGCTCAAAGTAGAGTCTAATAGGGTTATAAAAACCTCGGAGAATTCCAGTAAGATATCTTTAATCATTTCTCAGTTACAACGGTTAAAACTTAATTGGACATTTTTTTTTCTTTTTCTGCTGTTACACTATTTGGACAAATTTGCTGTTACACTCGTTATATATATATATATATATATATATATATATATATATATATATATATATATATATATATGTGTGTGTGTGTGTAAAATGTATATATATATATGTGTGTGTGTGTGTGTGTGTGTGTGTAAAATGTATATATATATATGTGTGTGTGTAAAATGTATATATATATATATATGTGTGTGTGTGTGTGTGTGTAAAATGTATATATATATGTGTGTGTGTGTAAAATGTATATATATATGTGTGTGTGTAAATGTAATGTATATATATATATATATATATATATGTGTGTGTGTGTGTAAATGTATATATATATATATATATATGAAATTTTTATTATATTATTTATATATTATATATGCGCGGTACTTATTGGAAAGTGCTCAATATCAGTGATAGAGCTAACATATTTAGTTAGATTGATGTGAGCTTGTGACCCTGGGTTTCACGTTATTTGCGTTATTAATTGATTAACTTTTAAATTTTGAATTTATTTATGGTTGCGTATGTCGGTGTTTTTATGGTAGTGGTAGGAAAAATTGTTGTCGGAACGCACACATACATACACGCACGTTCACACAGTGCAACTCACACAAACATAAACATATATGAACAGTGTGGGACTGGGCGTATATGCGGATCCATGTGTCGTTGTGTGCATACGTACGCAATTGGTCGCAGCAATATTATTGGTCCTGATCTGGCAGCTCGGCTCCAGTCACTTTTCCACCGTCGTAAGGTTGCCTCTCTGTGTCTTTTCTATAAATACTTTCATGGTAATTGTTCGGATGAGCTCTTCGCTATGTCACCGAGACATTTTTTAATTTAAGCATAGTACTAGCGTTTAGATGTCATCAATTTACAGTTCAGCTGGTTAGATGTAACCGTAAGTTATATGCTAACAGTTTCTTTTCTCGCACATCATGCTTGAGGGACTTCGTTCTGGCTCAATGCTTTCCAGCCAACTTTAATCGGTAAAAATTTAAATGTCGCTATCTACTGTCCTCCTGATTAGTTTTTCCTCTTCCCGCTCAATGTTTTTGTTCTTGATTCTTCCACACCCTGTAACCACTTGTGTCTTAGTGGCATTACTGCTTTACATGGGGTGTTACCAATTAAGAAAAAGAACGAGCAATTAATATAACTTACTTTAAAAGATTCATAACGCTCCATTGATTTTAAACTACAAGCAACGCTCATGAAATAAAATCAAACAGTTCTACCAGATGAGCCACGATACTTGCCCCCCAAATTCCGCTCAAGTTTTGGATTCCCGCAAGCGCTTTTTCACCGCTAACACATAAACCATCCATCATAAACAACTGCGGAACAATAACAAGATAAAATAAAAATCGACTTTTAGCAGCGAAACAAATTTAATTTGATCAAGCTGTTGATGTTAGAACACTTAATCTCATAAAACAATTGCTTCTTTTTGTCCTTTCTTTATTTCGAGTTTTTTCTTTCTTTTTTGTTAATTCGGTTCGTTCTTATTCACTTATATAAACGTTGTTTTCAGGATATATTTGTCTTCATGATACTTTTTATTTTATTTATTTATTTATTTATTTTTTGGTTCATTTTCTTTTTAATTTCTCTTAGCTTCTACGTTTGTGGGCGCATTTCAAGTATCTGCGAACAAAATAATTTCTTTTTCATTCGATTTTTTTTTTAAATTCTTTTCACCGTTGGCAACCCTCTTACTCTTCCTTGTTACTATTTTAGCCCTTGATATGAATGTCTTCTTTGTTTAACTTTACACCTCGTGGTAATAGTAGCTTTTACAAACACCAAAATAATCACTCCAGGAAAGAGGTTGCCTCAGATTGAAAATCAGATATTTTAAATATTATATTAACTATTTAATCAGGGATATCATCAGTTTATTTAGGGAATTATTAAAGATTAATTGTTGAAGGGTAGGAAAATAAATGAATGATAACATTTAATTATATTAATTAACATTAATTTCTTATATGCATGCACAAGTACACTCACATTCTTGTTTGGTTGATTTTGTTTAGCGGCATAGCAAAATTTATCGATTATTTAATGCCGAAATCTAAATGTTGTGAACACAATTTTATGGCTTCAACTAAATATATTTTGAACGTAATTGTATGCCTTCAACTACAGATAAAATGTATTGTTGGTAATTTTGATATAAAATTCTATTGGTGGTAATTCTACTAAAGATATTGTTGGTAATTTCTTTTACATAAAAATGTATTGCCAGTAATTTTACTATAAAAATTTATTTTTATACTTTCATAGTTTTTGTTTGCCACTGCAGTAGCAGGTCAATCAAATCTTGTAGAGTTGAGTTAAAGGGAGATAACTTACACATCCGGAAGAGGTATGCCACGTGGAACTAGAACAATCTACACCGGTGGATGAAATATAGGGTTCAGTCCAAAATTCCAGTCACCTGAAGATAGCCGGAGCATACAACGACCGCACTGTCGTGAATATAACAAGAAAGATGAGGATAACAGTCGGAATAATGTCAATAATTACAATTCCTCATCTCAGAAATATAGACAAACTCCTGAACTTGTTGGGGAGGGCCTCAGGCTCAACACGGAGGCATACAACACGTGCCTTGAGGAGATAGAGTTGCCCTGGGCCAAGAGTGGCTATACTGGATGGCCCTATGTTCGGCAACAGGATTCAGTACCATGCCACCCATGGTTGTCAGAAAATTTCTGCAACCACCTCACCCCTTACATCTGCTCACCTAACTCCCCAGACTGCAACCCCTTTGATTATTATGTGTGGGGCACAGTTCAGCGAGAGATAAAAAAAAAACTCCTTGTAACACCAAAGATGAACTGAAGGCAAGGATTATGGCAACATTCACCGACTTAAATAAGGAGACCGTCCAGAAGAGTAACAGGAGATTCTGAAGTCATCTGGAGGCTGTGGTTGAATAAAATGGAGATTTTATTGAATAAATTTACTCTTTCATATTTCAAGATATTTTTGTGTAATTTTGGTAAATGTGTCTGTTAAAATGAGACGTCAGTGTCCTTTTCATTTTTGCGTAATTTAGATAATAATTTATCCATCGCACCCTTTATAAGAGGATGTGATAGGAGGTGAATATTTGGAGGATTATTACGATAGAGAATGACCGATGACTTGAAGAATTTAAAGTTATAGTGTTCAGGGAAGCAGCCAAACAGAAATTAGTGGGAAAAACTGCCTGAGTGGAACTACCTACTTACAATTAGAATATATGGAAGAAATGAAACTGTTTCGACCCGGGGTTGTGGCATGGCGTAAATACCTAAATTGGTGGTAGTAAAGAACAAAGCGCTTATCTGAGCATATTCTATGGAGATAGGGATAGAGTAACGATAGGCTGAGAACTTTGCGTCTTCCACCAGAAAAAAACAAAACATTTTGAAATGTGTCAGGACTGGAAAGTTAGGACTGAGCAGCTGCAGCACAGATATGGAAGCAATACTCCATTTTTGGTCTCATTTGTACAGCAGAAAGAGTCAAATAATGCGGTATTCCATTTTTCCCGGCATCTTTAGCGGCGGATCAGATTGAGGTCAAGTGTGAACTTGAGTCCCAAAAGACATTCAAAGAAGTTTCATTAAGAAAGCAGCCGTTCATCAGAAATTGAGAACATTCCGTGTCTGCTCGGTGAGGATGAAACTTTATGAGCTTGTTTTTTGAAGTGTGGAAAGTTACAAATCACTATTCACCCATGCATAGATATTTACTAATCATCTAAGAGTGTTACTAGCCAGTCAGTCATTTATGTGCCATGCGTGATACATGCTTAGGTATCTTTCGATACATGACTGACGAGGCAGAAACCGGCCTGTCCTGTTATTTACAGCTGAAGAAGAAGAGGATTAATACCAAGTGAATAAGTGAATGTAAAGGATTCTTCAATCCGAGCCGTTATCCATTACATCACCGTGCCTTCCCGAGTGTTACTAGGCAAATCATACTTATTATAAAACCCAGGTTGTGTGTGAGTGTGTTTGTCTGTACGTTTATATATTGGATCGGATTTCCTACATTTTTCAACCGATTTCAACAAAACTTCACAGGACTACGCGGTGATTCTGACAGCGCCAAAAATTGGAAAAACAATTGTTTTTGCACGAAATCAATTTGAAAACACGATTAAGAGGCATCGTTGTCGTGAGAATGAAAGGGGGACAACTCATATCGAGTTATACTTATTATAAAACCCAGGTTGTGTGTGTGTGTGTGTGTGTGTGTGTTCGTTTATATATGGGATCGGATTTCCTACATTTTTCAACCGATTTCAACAAAACTTCACTTTATTTTTTTTTTTTGGCAGGTAGTGTTTCTTATTGTCTTGCACACGTTTTTATTTATTTTTACATTCAGAATGCTTTAAAAATTCCATTTACAAGGCAATTGTTTATAATAAAATTCTATTCAATCGGTAGATTCATAACGATTGAAAACAATGTTTTGTTTGATTTGGGGTTTGACCAATTCAAAAAAAAAAAAAAACTAATTAAGACATGCGTGTCCGTCAACCTTAAACAATAATCTTTGTCAATTTTATTTTTCAGTCTTTATGATGGTCGATACTTGATCTATCTTTTACTGTTACATCCCCGGGCAACGCCGGTCTCTACTGCTAGTCGTTAATATAATGCAGAAACTTGATTTTGTTAGGAAACCTTTCATGTTTTATATGTGGACCAGCATGGTCATCTTGGTCAGCCGTTGTACTCCCCGGCCTTTACTCTCTGGTAAAGTCGTACTTGCTAACCTTCTTGACATTTGCAACCGAAAATCCTATTCAATCCACGGGTATAGATTTTTCTCACTTTGTTTTCATATTGAATATTTCGTTTCAGTTAATATTTGCCCGGTTTATTCACTGCTGTCAAGGAACGGCATTTGATTTAAATAACGCTTTAATCTACTCGTCTATAATTCTTCGACCGAAAGTTCAATCCCTGGGACATCAGTCTACTAACTGATTTTATATCAGTTAGTAGACTGATGTCTACTAACTGATATAAAATGCCCATTAAACGGAATGAGAAAAAACTATGCCCGTGGATTGAATAAAGAGTTAAGTTTGAATTTTCAATAAGGTTAACGAAGACGAAAAATGACTATTTAAGAAGGCTAAGAGTACAAAGCCTGTAATGTAGGTGTTCTATTGATTCGAAATGCATGAAGTTTAAAATGAATTTTTAAAAAAGAAAAAGTTTTCTTGAGGCTTTCATTTTAGCTTTAATTGAAAGCGAAAAGATTTGAAATTTACTATTTCCAGTAAGTAAAATACTCCGTGGTGTATTTCAAACAGAAATTAAATTGAACGGAATCGATTTTTTCGGTAAAATCTTGTAAAAATTCATTTTTTATCGAATAATTTTTTCTTCAGACAGTATGGTCTTTAATAGATATTATTGATAAAAGCGATTAAAAGCTTCTCTGATTAAATAATATTTTAGTTTTATTGTTTTTTTTTTAATTTTTCGATTCAGAACAGATTTTCGATAAGACGGGGTCTGATTTAAATTCTTCAAAGAATTCTGCTTTTAACTAATATAGTCACTAAAACTTAAAACATTAAATTTCTCAAATTTTATAAAAATTAACTAAAGGTGTGAAACAAATATAAAAATATTTTTACCAAGATTTTCTAATAAAACTTTTTTAAAAATAATTTGTTTCATTTGTGAATAAGTACTGGAAATTTCATTAAGATCCGACAATTATTTGATTTTTACACATAATTTCCAAATTAATGTGTCTGTTACCACAAAAAAAGAGACTATCTGTCTATCTATATTTCTCTCTCTGCCTATATATATATATACAAGTGTCATTCAACAAATAAGGTGAATTTTTCGGTATAAGGACTTCTAATACAGATAGAAGCTTACTTTTTTTATTTATTTTTTTGTTTTACTTCTTTTTCACATGGATTTAATTTCTTTTGCAGATTAAAAAAAAACTTTCAGAGTTTTGACGATTAACAAAGATGGCCGACCAAGAAGCATGCTCCAGGATTGAACAGTGGTCAGTTATCAAGTTTTTGGTTGCTGAAGGGTGCAAACCACTTGAAATTCATAGGAGAATGTCAACTGTGTATGGTGCCACATGTGTCGGCGAAAATAAATGCCTACAAGTGGGCTAAATTGTTTAAAGAAGGATGGAGCAGTGTTAAGGATGAAGACAGGCCTAGGAGGCCTACAGTAGTGAGGTCTCCTGAGGTGATCGAATCAGTCAATGAACTCATTCAGAAGAACTACTGTGAACTGCTGAGGCAGGTCAAGAAAGACATAAAGAACAAACGCAGGGGTCATCAGTCAGAAGGAGTCATCTTGCATCATGACAACGCAAGGACTCACACAGCAGCCCAAACGGTGCAGACCATCAACGAGCTGGGATGGGAACTGCTCCCTCATCCCCCTGACAGCCCAGACCTTGCCCCTTCAGACTTTCACCTGTTTGGTCCCTTGAAAGCGTTCACGAGAGGCACGAAGTTTAAAAGTGATGATGAAGTCAAAAGTGTTGTGAGCGACTGGCTGAGACATCAGTCCAAAGATTTTTACGCTGAGGAAATACGGAAGCTTGTGCACAGATGGGAAAAGTGTGTGACAGTGCTGGGAGAGTACGTTGAAAAATTTTAAAAAAGTAAGCTTCTATCTGTATTAGAAGTCGTTATAGCGAAAAATTCACCTTATTTATTGAATGACCCTCGTATATATATAATATTCGTTCAGGTCTGTTTCAATGTATCACAACTCATCTCAGCTAGACATCCGATTGCTGCAAGCCAGAATCGAAACCCGAACGATTTGCATCAGTTTCTACCCCTGAACTATCAATGCACGGCAGAGGGAAAGGGAAATTCTAGCGTATTATTTTTTTTACAAATGTAAACAAACGACAGACAGCAATAGTGGTCGATTCATTTAATTTCCGTGAGCGGAGACGGCTTCTGTTGAGAATTACCCTCTCTCCTAACAATGCTTAGCCGAAATAAATTAAAGGTTTATGGTCAGAGTTAAATTAGACCAGGAAACAGTAGTATTAAAAGTGCTCAATAAATGTGTGAAAGAAAATATTTTTTTTTTTTTTTTTTTTCACACATGTATTGAGCACTTTTAATACTACTGTTTCCTGGTCTAATGTTGAGCTTTTAACTATGAAAATTATGAGATCAATTGATTTCTTTGGTTTCCACCTTACGTAATCCTCAGGTGATTGTTATCAATATCCCAACGTTTTATTTAAAAAAACAAAAACAAAGAACGCTATATTATTTAAAAAAAAAAAAAAAAAAAAAAACGGCGTTCGGTGTGATAGAAAGGGAGGAGGAGAATGCGAAAAAGAAAAGAGAAGTAGAAGGAGGTGGAGGGGAAAAAGCAAGGTTATTCTAAATGTATCGGTGGGATGTTAGTTGAAGTGCATATACTTTTTAACCACCCTCATATGAGCTTCAGAGTAATCTGTGTATGTATGCAACGGCTCACGACTTCGGATCTCTGGTTCAAAATGATTTTGGGAACCGGAAATGTCATTATTGCTAATTTTTCCTATTGATAAATGTTGCAAATGTTATTGTAGGCTTCGACTTTTAAAAAAATATCCGTCTTATTTCCATCTTTTCTTTTAAATTTTACACCTAGTAAGGCAGTTTGGTAGAGCTCCTAAGATTTACTAGTTTGAATGACGACCTACGATTGTACCATCTTCGTTTGAAAGAACCTTCAGTACATCCTATATACGTTTTATTCTGACTATCAATATCTATAATTTCTGCTTTATAGATTATTGCGTTGGTTTTACAAGCTCCATCTAATGGACATCTATCAGTTATTTCCTGTTAATTCACTTCTCCAAGTTTTCCACTGCCTTAACCAGGTATTGAACTCACACCTCTTTGGGTCCTGTCACTAGATCTAACGAACGCCTTTATCCACTGTGCCATGTATCCTTAAGGATAACTCACATGGCACGTGGAACTAGAACAGTTTAGTACAACGGCCGAAACTTTATGATAAATATGGCAACAAAGATGAGGACAATCGTCCGAATAATGTAAATAGTGTACATAATACCTCATCTCAGATACTGTTTAAGATATATTCCATTTTGAGGTTGTTTTCAATTCTAGTAGGAGAGTTAAAAATTGAATTCTCCATATTCTGGTCATATTTAACGAAAGATTTTAAAAAGAAACGTTGCTGCCTATATATATATATATATATATATATATATATATATATATATATATATATATATATAATAAACATAAAACATTAGGCAGCATATTTACAAAATAATCACACATAGAATTAATCAGAAAAATTAATGCGATTATTGACGACATCCATCGCTAGAAAACATAATATATGCATTAAAATCCTGTTCATCCATAGACAGTAAGTACTAGCATTTTAACATCAAATAAACTGAAAAACTGTTCAGACAACAAGTTTTCGTCAAGGATCAAAACTCGTTCTATGGATGAACAGGATTTTAATGCATATATTATGTTTTCCAGGGATGGATGTCGCCAATAATCGCATTAATATCAGGATTAATTCTATGTGATTATTCTTGTATATATATATATATATGTTTGTGTGTGTGTGTGTGTGTGTGTGTGTGTGTGTGTGTGTGTGTGTGTGTGTGAAGAAAAATATACTGAAAAAACAAATAAAATCCTAATATGCGATTATGCTGTTTTTAATGTTTAATGTCAATTGTCGGACGTTTTCTGGTCTAATAGACCATCTTCAGGACATATTCATAAAACATAATTAACATAGACCATATACAATTCAACATGAAAAAGACGATAGACATAAAAGCAATACCAATCCAAACAGATAACTGAAATCTTTCTTTGAATCTTTGACGGAGGTCTTCCTGGACTGAAGTCAACGCCTAGGACGGAATCAACGGCCACGTGTGCGTTATCAAGGTGAGCTTTCAAGTTGTAGGACATCGGCTGTGGTTTGACATGGAGAAGGATGGGCTCCGCCAGGTCTAATTGCCCCAAGTCACGCTACACATTAACGAATACTTTCAATATAGATATATGGAGAGAACTGGTCAGGGGCTTAAAGCTCAGCTGCACAGAGGACCTATGACCACACCCAGTTATGATTGATGAAGGAGATATAAATACGATAACGGGATTATTAAGTAAGATTATTCTCAAGCGCTTACTGCTTGATGAGCCAAATCTACGAAACTATAGTAGCGACTAACTATTATATTTTACATTCATTTAAATGAAATCAAATTAAACACAGATAGATTACACTGGGATAGATATATAAATATGTAAAAAAATTGTTTGTTCTCACGATTTAATCCTTGTTGATTTAATTCAGCATAACATTTCAGCCGCTTTATCTTCCAGCTCCCCTCAGGCGTCTGCCGGTTTCGTAACCTTCAGGGAATTTAGAATGAAACTTTCTTTCGTCCAGTCGGCTATTTTGTTCCTATCGATTGCTTCCTGTCACGCCCAGTGCCCATCCTAGAGATTAGTGGACTCAGAATTCCCAGTGTTTCTCTTTATAGTGACGTTCCGGGCATATGCCAAGCCTATGTACTCGCTCACTGGCATGCCCAGCAATTGAAGTCACGACTTCCAGGGAATTAGACGAAAATACACAATATGAATCAGAGCATTCATCCACTAATACATGTCCCTGGGGTTACGCAGCCGGCAGAATTTTAGATAGAATTGGAATAGACTAAGGTTGATATAGAAATACGAAGTGAATGTTATAAATTACTAAAAAGTACAATTATCGACACATATGAATGAACTGGGATAGATAGATAGATAGATAGATAGATAGATAGATAGATAGATAGATAGATAGATAGATAATGAATGGGAGAAAATGATATATAAATGATTATATACATAAAAAATATAGGTAAAATTAATGATATATATATATATATATATATATATATATATATATATATATATATATATATATATATATAATTATTTCAGTTTCGTTTTACAACATATTCAAGGTGATGCCCTCTCTAAGTCTCTAACTTTCTGTCCTGGAGTAGTAAGGTGCCTCACAAGTTTTATTTTCAATTCTTTTTTTCACTACTCTTTGGACTGTCATAACTGAAACTCCTCTGTCATAAGTCTTATGGATTGAGTTGGATCTTTTATATTGATCTCTTTTGCCCTAAGTTGAAATGATGATCACTTTTCCTGTTGTCACCTCCTAATCAAGTTTTTACTCTCTTCTGTTCCCTTATTTTTAAACTTATTCATCATTCTCTTGGTGATTCTTGAATAGTCTTTGAAGATGGAAAGCCAGAGTATGAATGTTGATACCATTTCTGAGGGCCTGAATTATTTTTTCCTCTCAACATCCTTCAGTTGAGAAGACAGTGGCTCTGACTCAAAACATTTTAACCTGTTCCCTTTCTAGATGAATAATTCAAAAGGGTTTATCAGTGATTCTCACTAAAAATGGTGTCCGGATGGCTAGATGTCTTATCTGAAAACTTAGAAAAAAGAAAATAAAAGAAAACGTGTTTTTTTAGATATTAAATATTTTGTGGGTTTAACCATTATGCTGTTACACGATTTTGTCAATTTTACTGTTACACTGTTATATATATATATATATATATATATATATATATATATATATATATTAGTGAATATACATAATTTCCAACGTCGATAACACTACTTGGAGTTTCATAAAGATAAAGATTTGGCCATTCTCCAACACTGAAAAGATTTTCAACAAAAATAACATTAAGTTAAGTTTTTGCCATACAAAATGATAGATAATTACATATCCCAACATGACAATAATTTATTAATCAAGTTCCCAGACAAAACAGTAAAAAAATAAACCTATTAAAAGTCAATGCAACTGCCGTAAAAACGCATCTGCCCATTAAACGGCCAGTGCATGACCGAAGGCATTATATACATAGCTACCATCAAATCAGACGATGATGTGAAATATTACTTTGGATCCACTGAGAATAACTAGAAATCGCGTTTCTACCACCACAAAATGACACTGAGCAGCAAAAACTGTACAACGCTTTCAATGTATGCTTGGCGATAAAAAGCAACGATAAGAAACCAACCATTAACTGGGAAATAATCGCTAAAGCTAAGCCATTTAACGGAAAGGTAGACAGATGTAACATATGTTCGTTGGAGGAGCTTATTATATTAAAGCACTTAAATAATGCTAACTTAATGAACACGAGGTCCGAATTAATGTCTACATGCATCCACAAATCCAAGTACCTGCTCAAAAACATTGACCGCCATTAAAAGTTATTGCAAAATTGATTTTTCAAATATTAATATAATATGCAACAACATTTAATATTCTCAGAACTCATTATCTATAACTTTACTTATATACCTACACGCACGTAGAATGCAATATTACTGTACTCAGTCAATTTATAACGTGTGTGTACATATAATAATTTCGCCGTTATAAGTATATTATAGTACGTTATAGTTTACGTTAATAGACATAAGTTGCGTATCTTATTTATTTAACAGAGTTACCCCCTTGATATATTGTTTATTTTCGAATCCAAATTCAAACTTAAATATTTTTTCATCATTTATTATTTTTTAGTTCTTCGAAATTCGACCTTGTGAATTTGAACGATATGAATTATTAATAGTTAATTCTATATTTTAAAGAGACAAGTTTGTACAGACAATTTTGAATCATCATCTCAAGAACTCGATAGATAACGGTTAGAATCCACACCTGAAGATTGCATTTACTGCATGAAACTCCAATTAGTGTAACCAACTCTGAATATTATGTTTATTCACTAATATATACCTCTGTTTTTATTACGTTGACTATTTATTTATAACCACCTGAGGGATAAATATACTTACATATTTTAATTATTCGTGCGTGTATGTATATTTTAACCTATCCATTTATTCTTTATACATTTATATATATATATATATATATATATATATATATATATATATATATATATATATACAATATCGCACATTATGCTGGTGTTAATGAAATAGTTTCCGATGCAATATAACAGAGCTATAAACAGTATATTAATAAATATACATTTTCCTCAACGGTAGCATGACTCGGAGTTTCATGCACAACGCAGTCTTCAGGTATTTAATTGAGACTCTCTCCCCCTCTCCCTCTCTCTCCCTCTCTCTTTATATATATATATATATATATATATATATATAGATAGATAGATAGATAGATAGATTGTTTTCGTATAATCTATCTAACAATTCCTTAAAATTTCCTTGACATTATGAATCAACATGCTGTACAAGGCCATTATAGTCTTACCAATATTAAGCAGATATAAGCAGAAAACACAAATATATTGTGAAACATAAATTGCAAAAATATCCACACAACGCTTGGAGCAATAAGAAGAAGAACCAAAGAAAAACGCATTAAATTATTTTTCAACTAAAAAGCAGGTGTTTTAAATATAATCAATTATTTATAAGCACATATGCACAATGGAGATAATACTGCAAACTGCTTTTCTTCTTCTTCTTCTTCTTCTTCTTCTTCTTCTTCTTCTTCTTCTCCTACTACTACTACTACTACTACTACTACTTCTTCTTCTTTTTGCGATATGTCCTTTCAAGGTGTGGTGGATTATGGCTCTCTACGTATTGCATTCCAAAAGCTAGACAGAGTATTACGAGACAGGATTTCGTTGGTAACAAAAAAAAGAGTACTGAACTGCTGCTTGATATATGTCTTGCTTTATGGCAGCGAATTTTGGAGGTCTCCTCAAAGATGAAGAACTCGAGTCAACAGAGGTCTGGTTCTACGGAAGGATGCTAAGGATACTGTGGACCGAACATGTGAGCAATGACAAGGTTTTGAAGAGGATGCAAGCAAAGAAGAGATATATTCTCAACATCAGGAAGAGGTAGCTGAAATTTCTGCGATACGTAATGGTAAAGAAAGGCTTGAAAAATCTGATACTCACTAGACGAAAAGAGGGAAAGAGTGACAAGGCAAAGCAATGCGTGACATACTTAGCGGGCTTCAGCAAGTGGATGACGAAACAGGGTCTAGGTAAAACGCAAAACATTGAGAACTACAAGGGATACGGGGAAGTGAAGAGCCATGATCGCTTACTTCCTGAAGGGACACGGCACATTAAAGAAGAATACCACTTCCGCTCCTTTGTAGCTCTTAGCTTACCTCTCACTCCCACGTTCGTTAGGTAGATAGCGGACTGACTTCTGTCCCTTTAGCCTTCGAAAGGGACACATCATATAGAAGTTTAATATAAAAAGTTTAATGTAATATATTCAGAGTTTAATATAAGAAAACTTACAAAGCCAGAATTTGAATTCCTCATTAATTTTTATTTGAAAACTGAACAAAAAGTTCAAATATTCGTTGCAGTCTTTTAAACTGGAATTCCACGCTTTCATTATTGCATCCGATTGATTTTTTTTCATTCATTTTATCCCTAAATACATAGCAGAAATAATATGAGAGCAATATTCATTTGTTAAACATGGTGAAAAATGTGTTTTGCATGTCATCAGAAAACGAAAACTACAGAGATTATTAAAAAATGTGAAGTTAATGCCAACAACAAAAAGAAGTTTCCAACTACACTAGTTCTTGTTTTGTGTTCGATGGGCTATAAAAGGGGTCGACCGCTACGAGATAGTAGACTCTTGAAGAACAAGCTACCATAGACGTTTATTGTCAGAAACTTGATAAGGTAAACGAAGCATATTTGGCATCTACAGATTTTCATTTCATTTTCTAATAATGTTCACCTAATACGAGACTCGAGAGCCAGTCAATTCAGAACCTGACTGAAGGAAGCTGTTATAAGAGCGGTAGGAATTAAGAAGTGCAGTTTATGGGCATGTATGGCGAAGATAACGATTAACCCGGAGAGCTCAGCTGCGATCTGTCTTTGAATCGAATAGTTCCTGGAGATATGAAAATGGTAACAAAAATTTTGAGATAAAAATAAAATTTTGGCTGAGTTGTATAGTCACTTTTTTTTCCTTTAAACCAATTAAATACAATAGATCACGGATATAAAAAAAATTAAATTTTTATAAAAATTAGTAGTGGGGTCCAGTTTGCATTTTAAAATTATACTGTTATGGCACCCAAAACAAAACATGCTTATAACACATTAGTTCTTAAATGTTCTTATTAGCGATTAAGAACTCGATCTTACGGTCAAAGTTAGGATGCTTGCCTCTCTTGTTGGTAGTTTCATCTTACTTATTATAAAACGCAGATTGTGTGTGTGTGTGTGTGTGTGTGTGTGTCTGTAACGTTTATATATTGGATCGGATTTCCTACATTTTTCAACCGATTTCAACAAAACTTCACAGGACTACATAAAATTACCTTGTGGTGGTTCTAACAGCACCAAAAATGGGGAAAATATAATTGTTTTTGCACAAAATCAATTTGAAAACACGAGTAAGAGACATCGGGAAAATGGAAGGGGGACAACTCACATCGAGTTGTTTGTGTGTGTGGGTTCCTTTAAATATGGGATAGGATTTCCTATATTTTTCAGCCGATAAAACAAAACTTCACTTTTTTTTTGTTTTTTTTTTTGTTTTTTGGCAGGTAGTGTTTCTTATTGTCTTGCACACTTTTTTCTTTATTTTTAATATTCAGATTGCTTTAAAAATTCCATTTACAATACAATTATTTATAATAAAATTCTATTCAATCGGGAGAATCATAATGATTGAAAACAATGTTTTTGTTTGAGTTTGTTGAGTTTGACGAATTCGTAAAAAAAAAAAAAAAACTAATTAAGACATGCGTATCCGTCAACCTTAAACAATAAACTAACGATCTCTACTGATTGTACGAATACAAATATCGGATAAATTCTTTATCTTTAGGGAAAAAGATAATGAAATCTAAACATACACAAGTCTAACTAAAAATAATAACCGAACGAAACTACTTTAAATACACATGGTGACCAATTTTTTACTGTATTCAATAAGTAAAATCATAAATTGTAAAAGATTATTATTACAGAAAGGCTACTAAATGAATAAGATTTGTTAGATCCCAATTAATAAACCCAAATAAAGTTAATATTTTTTGTATTAGAAACAACAAGTGGAAAATATATTCAAATCAGAATTCTAATTATGAATCACCACAAGCAAAATATTCAATTTTTTTACTGTATTCAATAAGTAAAATCATAAATTGTAAACCTAAAAGATTACAGAAAGGCTACCTACATTTTCAACTGATTTCAACAAAACTTCACTTTTTTTTTTTGGCATGTAGTGTTTCTTATTGTCTTGCACACTTTTTTCTTTATTTTTTACATTCAGAATGCTTTAAAATTCCATTTACAAGACAATTGTTTATAATAAAATTCTATTCAATCGGTAGAGACTCCTTAACGATTGAAAACAATGTTTTTGTTTGAGTTTGGGTTCGACCAATTCGTAAAAAAAAAAACTAATTAAGACATGCGTGTCCGTCAACCTTAAACAATAATCTTTGTCCATTTTATTTTTCACTCTTTATGATGGTGGATACTTGATCTATCTCTTACTGTTACATCCCCGGGCAACGCCGGGCTCTACTGCTAGTAATTAATAAAAACTTGTAGTTCCAACGATTGATTTATTTCATGAAAATATTTCAACTAGACTCGGTCACTCTTTTAATTTAAATTTTAAGTTTTTCTTTTAAATTCGATCTTACGATATTTAAAAAAAATACTTTTTTTACACTTTAAGAAATTACATGTTAATATAATATTTTTGGACTTTTTAAAATCAAATTCACGCAATGCAAGGAAGTAAAGCCACTTAGACACAAGGGGTTACTAAGTGTGAAAGAATTAGAAGACATTATGAAGGAGAGGGAACAATAGAAAAGTAATCAGGAAGACAATAGATAACAATTAATATTACATTTAAATGTTTGAAGATCAAAGTTGGTCAGAAGGCATGGAACCATAAACGAGAAGTGCGAGAAAGGGAACTGCTGACATAGAACTTACGGTTCAACTGTAAACTGATGAGATCTTGTTGCAAATATTATATATTAATTTCCTCAAGTCTAAGTACCATCATCCGAAGAGTTGTCACAGGGAAGCAACTGCAAGCCGGTGCGAAATTGACTGAAACCGAGACGCCAGGTCAAGACCAACAATATTGCTGATTCTCCTTTGTATTTTATCAAGAATTTTTAAACAAATAGCAGTAGCACCAAGCATGGGCAAATGATAAACTTACAGATAGGTAAGATAGATTCTGGAGATAGAAAATACTGTCTACCTCGACACAGTGAACCAACTTTCTTAGCCAGTGACTTAGCAATGGATAAAATGTAGTCTTTCCACTTCATTTCGGCCTAAAATGTTAACCCGAGAAGGCGCAACTACTCACTCATCTGGAGGTTAGCATCAGCCATGCTGATGGAAATCAGATGATTAACAGTGAGTAATTTAGTTTTAGAGGCGTTAATAACAAGCCATTCTTTGCTCCGGTTAACAACAGACTGTAGGTCATTTGTGAGATCAGCGGCCAATTTGACTTTATCAAACTGATGTTCCCAAAGAAATCAATTTCCAAGGAAGTTACACAACGAAATGCAACCCCTATAAACTTTTGAACAATTGAAAATTATATTAGTGATTCGGAGTACTTAATCTACAGTAATATTTTTAAAAAATGATTATTTCTGGTCGCAGTGCCTATTGTATAACTCTTCCAAACTTCTTGGCCAAAGTTCCAAAGGGGGATTACATCTAGAAAATGTCATGCTCTTAATATGATGGAATAAAAAGGGGGCCATTCATTATGGCCTTATTAAAGGAAACTTCCGTAAAGTACTGAGAGCAACTTGATAAAATTGTTCGGAAAATCAAGAAAACATGCCCAGGCTTTGCCAGCAGAAAAAAAGGTGTCATTCTCTAGCATCGCAACGCGATGGCACACGTTTCTTTCGTAACCCAGAAAAAATAGCAGGTCTGGGGTGCAAAGTCTTGACAGCACATTCTATCCAGCAGAAACTCCTCTTATCGGGTGACTGGTGGTTCTTGAGGAGCATGGAACCACCTCTTGATTGTAGTTGTTCCCAGGTCTCCCCTGACCCGGGGTGGTAGTTTTGTTAGGGTCCCAGCCACGGGCAAATAATGAACCACCCATGAACACCACGAAAGTATAAAAAATACATTTTTATATAAAATGGACCAACAATACATATTTATAGTAAAATGGCCAATAAATACATTTTTAAAGCAGCATAAACAGCAATAAATTTTAACTGTAGTTGAAAGTATACAATTGTGTTCAAAGTAAATTTAATTGAAGCTATGTTCAGCTATGTGTCAGCGAATCCTTTCAGGTAACTTCGAAGTAGTGTTATTGAATTCATTCATGGAAAAAATAACTTCTATCAGCATTCATGGAAGTTTGCAGAGACCAAATAGTGGATGTAAGCACATTTAGGCGGTGGTCTGCAGTGCGCCACCGCCGCTCATGAAAACATTTTCCGAGAGCCGAATGAATGCTCTTGTCTCATTGCTTGTTCTATGTAACCCTGCCATTGAGCTCCCGATATAAATTGTAGTTTCCTTTGTAATAAAAAAAAAGCATAAATTCGTTTATAAAGGATTCATTGTAATAGCTCGTGTGATGTTCCATGTAATGATCTGCTGTTATTTCTGTTACCCATATCTTCGACTGAGTCGGTCGGTCAGCGTGGACGAATGGGTGCAGGTTCTATGTAGGTCGTTTATCGAGAACGAGTAGGTGAAAGTTCCACGTTGGTCTGTTATAAAGAACGCACGGGGGATAGTTTTACGTAGGTCGGTCTTCGAAAACAAGTGAGTGAAAATTTCTCGTTGGTCGGTTAGAGAGAACGACTGGGTGAAAGATCCTTTCGTGGATCATTTATAGAGATCCAGTGGGTGATAATGTTACGCAGGTCCGTTATCGAAAACTAGTGAGTCCTTTTCACCCACTTTCACAATCTCCACGTTGGCCGGTTAGAGCGAATGAGGGGATGAATATTTCTCATAGGTCTGTTATAGAGAACGATTAGGTGAAAATTCTACGTTGGCTGGTTATCTAGAATGAGTGGGGGAAAATCTCACGTAGGTCGTTTAATTAGAACGATTGGATGAATTTCCCACGTCGCTTGGTTGTCGAGAAAGGTTAGGTGAAAGTTCCACGTAGGTTGGTTATCTAGAATGAGTGGGTGAAATTTCTACCCAAGTCGGTTATCTAGAACGAAGGTGGGAAAATTCCACGTAGGTCGGTTATCTAGAATGAGTGGGTGAAAGTTCCACGTAGGTTGGTTATCTAGAATGAGTGGGTGAAATTTCTACCCAAGTCGGTTATCTAGAACGAAGGTGGAAAAATTCCACGTAGGTCGGTTATCTAGAATGAGTGGGTGAAAGTTCCACGTAGCTTGGTTATCGAGAAAGATTAGGTGAAAGTTACATGTAAGTGAATTATGAAGTACGATTGGATGATAGTTTTATGCATGTCGCTTATCAAGAACCAATGAGTGAAAATTCGACGTTAGTCATTTAGAGAGAACGAGTGGATGACAGTCTTATATAGGTCGGTTATCAAGAACTGGTGGGTCAAAGCTCTGCGTAGGTTGGATATCGAGAAGAAAGTGCGTGAAAATTTCACGAAGGTCGATTATTGAGGATGATTTGGTGAAAATATCTCGAACTGAATTTCATGAGAAATAGACTAGCAGTTGTTTTCTCATGAGTGGTTCCCAAAGGAACTAACTGATGACAATCCATTTTGGCAGCTTTTGTATGAAAGGTAAATTGGCTTCAGAGTTACAGCAAATAACTGATCGGTTGAACCTATATTGGTTTCGAGCCGATATCTGATTGTCCGAGTCTATAGTCCGTCAGGATCCTCTTAAGTCTTAAGGAAATAAAACAGATTGAGTCTCGACCCGACTTAGCAGAATCAGGTGGAAAAATCAAACGGAAAACAGAATAAAAATAAATTAAAGCAGAAAATATAATCAAAAGAAAAAGATTAAAAAGGAGAATAGGAAAAACGAAGTGCTAAATGAAAATAAAAAAAGAACAAATAAAGAATGAAAGGCTACAAAAAATAAGGGAAAGGAAAAAATGTAAGGAAAAAGTAAGAAAATGAAACTAATGCAAAAAAAGCAGAGTAAGACAGAAATAGAAAAACTATTAACGGAAAAATAAAGAAGGGATGACAAAAAACCGGAAAGAATGATAGAATAACAGTGAAAACATTCATAAACACGAAAGCAAAAGTGAAAGTAAAAGTGAAAGTAAAAATGCTAAAACGTAAAAATAATACAAAAGCGAAAAAAAACAAGAGACGAATATATCATAAGCCCTAATATTTGTATGGACGAAACGCAAATGAAAGATCGAATTGGAACTTTTTCTAAGTTGAAATGGCCGGAGAGAGATCATTGCTAATTTCTTCTCGCTCTTTCATTGTTCAAGTGCACGCTCATCGATTCAATTTCCATCTAAAGCGCGTCTTTTTTTATTATTTCTTACCACCCCACTCAGCTATCAAGGAATTTCTTCGGTTCAGGTACTTACGTCTCTGCTATCAAGATTTCCCTTTTTCCCAATACGAGTTATCTCCCCTTCTATCCAATCTCCCTTTTCTTTTTCTTTCAATTTTTTAAAGATTCTTTTTCCTAAAATCTTTCAATTTACCTGACTCTGGGAAGATACGAAACTAAGTTTTATCAACCCTTTTTCTCTCTGTATTATACCCAACCGATGTTAAAGATGTTTCTTTATTTTATTATAAATAAGCCCACCGGAAAGATTTTTTTTTTTACCGTTTTTTAGAATCGAAAAACATGACCAATGTGGAATATTCTCACCGCGTTAACCAGGTACTGAATTCACACTCTTTGAATCCTGTCACTCGATCTAACTAAGGCTTTTATCCATTTTGCCATGTGTCCTTGAGAACTTGGAGAGGGGGAATTAACAGGTGATAATTGATAACTTATATCCATTAGACATGGCACGTGGAACGAGAACAGTCTACTCCAGCGAGCGAAATAAAGGATTCAGTTCGATATTCCAACCACCTGAAGAAGGCCGAAGCGTACAGTGACAGAGACGTTGTGATAAATATAGCAACAAAGATGTGGACAATAATCCGAATAATGTAAATAGTGTACATAATACCTCATCTCAGAAATATAGACAGATATTGGAATATTCTGTTAACTATTTTTTTTTTGAAAGAAATAATCACAATTAGAGTTTAACACCCCTTTCTACTTTATAGGAAGCTTTTCAATACCTTTCCTGAAAAATGTAAAATATCTCGTTTTTAACATTCAAAAAATCTTATACCGATCCTTTTCATCTCTTCATCATTAACGTGCGTTCTTTATAACAGGCCAACGTGGAACTTTCACCTACTGGTTCTCGATAAACGACCTACATAGAACCTGCGTCCGCGCTGACCGACCGACCGACCGACTCAGTCGAAGATATGGGTAGCAGAAATGACAGCAGATCGTTAAATGGAACATCACACGAGCTATTACAATGAATTCATGCTTTTTTTTTATTACAGAGGAAACTACAATCTCAATCTCTCTGTCTACCCTGACTGACTCTGAGTATTTAACGGCAGCAGTCCAAGTACACACTGGTCGAGTCCACTTGTATGAAAAAGGGGTGGACCCCATAACACATTATTATTTTTTTAAATTGTATTTTGTTCATTTTCTATTCGCTTTTATCGCAGGATTTTTTTAATATTCTGTGATCGCAAAACCGTATGGATCGGATAAACAATAAACTGTCAATAATTCAAAATAACTTTCCTTATCCTGGGAACCTATCTAAATTTTCTGTAACTTTTATTTTATTCCTTAACTTAGTTTTTTGCGTCTTCTTTTTAGAGAGTTTAGATTTACTTCGGATTTCACCCGAGAAAAAAAAATCGCCGTTTAAATGGAAAGGATTCCACACTTTGAACGAGATTAAGGAGTACATGACGGGGTAAATGCTGAAATGTTCATGAAAAGTTTATGTATCGTGTTTATATATATATATATATATATATATATATATATATATATATATAGAGAGAGAGAGACAGACGTATATGTCATATGAGTAAATTTGGAAAATTAATAAGACTACAGATATATATTTATATATTAATTTTCGTAATTTATTCGTATAAACGCCAATATATTTGTGCAAATATTTGCACACACGCACTCATTCACACAAAGGCACAAACACACACACACACACACACATATATATATATATATGTGTGTGTGTGTGTCTGTATGTTTGTAAATACATATATATGCATATAGATATAGGTATATAAATTGCAAACATACTAAAGGTATATGTGCGTAAATCTGTGCATATATTCACTTAGATAGATAGATAGATAGATAGATAGATAGATAGATAGATAGATAGATAGATAGATAATCTGGTGATGTACGTCAATATGAATATATATACATATATATTTGTTCTTATAAACGTATATTTCCTTGAGTAATGTAGGCACATACAAATATTGATATTAATTGTACATACATGATTATACAAACACGCGTATACATAGGAATATCTTTAAATATATACAGATATATATTTCCTTATTACACACATTTTAATAAATTTATGCATATAATGGAAACATACGAAACCACGTAAATTTATATATTCTTGTCTGTAAGCATATATATGCATATGCATATATAATATACATATATACAGAAAGCGTCACACACACAACACACACACAGACACACACACACACATACATATATATATATATATATATATATATATATATATATATATATATATATGCAATATATGAACGCACATAATATGGCTTAAAATTATTTGGGCATATATATATATATATATATATATATACAGACGCACAAATATTCTTATATATATGCATATCAATATACTTCAAGCGTCAAATTTATTACGTATAAATGCATATATACATGTAGTTATATATATATATATATATATATATATATATATATATGTATGTATGTATGTATGTATATGTATGTATGTATATATACAAATCTATACATATCTTTTAATATATAACTTTAAGATCATATATATACACATATATATATATATATATATATATATATATATATATATATATTTATTTGATGTTCGCACTGATTCGCTGCCGCCCTTCTGCTTGTGTGCACTGATGCGTGTCATTGGCAGGCCGAGTGTAAGTCTTTATTACGCATGCGCGTCTTACTCCATACGCTATGCACTTGGTTTGTACGAAATGCATTTATTTCTACAGGCCAAGTGATTCTGCTCCGTGATTTCAGTGCCTACCATAATTCGTTTTAAGATCTTTTCGCTTGCTTTCTGAAATAATATACGCTTTTCTTTTGTTTTTGTTTTTGTTTTTTTACTGTTTTTCTTTTCTTTCAGTTTATTTTTCTTGACTGCTTTTCTCCTCTCCTCCCCCACCTTTTTATTTTCTTTTCCTGAGTCGTCTTTACTTTTTGTTTTCTTATTTCCTGCTTTTCGTGGCCAATGTTGGATTAGTCGACATTTGATCCCCGTAGGATATGAAGATGTCGCCGACCGAGCGAGGAGACAAGACGAAGTTTACACGGATACACATTTCGGGCAGAAGGACGTCCATATTTTGGTGGGAGCAAGTTAGTTTGCGAGGTTGCTTTTGAAGACTTCCATATCCTTATCATTTGGATGTGTTTAGTTCTTATAGGCAAACTGATATAGAGATAGAAGCAAATGGAACGACGAATATGAAAATATTGAGATAAATATATACACAGAGACGAACACTGATTTTTAATATATATATATATATATATATATATATATATATATATATATATATATTACTAAATGTTAAAATCAGTCTCTGTGTGTATATAATATAATTTCACCCCAAGTAAGACAATAAAGCTATTTAGACACAGCGGAGTTACTGAATTTGAAAGAAATTAAGAAGACAGAAAATAACGGTTGATATTGTATTTAAATTATTGAAAATCAAACAGACTGGAAAGCAAGAAGCCAGGAAATAGTTTCAAGTGTAAAATGATGAGACCTTGCCGCCAATCAAGTACTGTGCTTCAATTCATAAAGTGTACATACCATACCGAAAGGTTCATCAGAACAATTATCATGAAAGTATTTATAGAAAAGGCACAGGGAAGCTTTATTGCGCCGGTAAAGAAAGTGACTGAAGTTAAGATGCCAGGTCAGGACCAAAGACATTGCAGAGACAGAGAAAAAAAAAACGGGTATGCTCGGTCTCATCAGAAGCGTGAATCTTATATTCTCGTCTTTGATGTCTGAGAGACTGCCCCCTTTATCGCTGGAGTGGGCATTTATATATATATTTCTGTCATTCCGTTCTGTCTCACAATTACAACCCAGGTGCAGCTTTTCTGGGCGCCAGAATCTGCTCTCGACTGGGGTGGGGGTCTCATTTCAACCCTGAGCCTGATCTCTCTAACCTCACTCGAAGTGCAAAATCTTCTCTGGCATGAACTGGGGGGGGGATACATACTACAATTAGTATGAAAACTTATTTTATTATTGATATACTGTAAAATATTCCAGTTTCATGCATTTCCTATTAATTTGAGATTTCTCTTGATTCGGTTCTGACGGTGTAATGGATGGGAGAAATCGAAGAGCCGAGTTCAAATTACGGTCGGATACGTTACATTCACTTACGCGCAAATACCCTTGGGAAAGGCATGAATCCATCTCTTCTCCTCCCCACACATTAACTATGTGCTGAATAGCAGGACAGGCTAGGTTCTATAGCCTTGGTTTGCAACCAGTCTACCGCAGAAAGAAACGGCAACCTACTGCGGGAAAATCTTCTGCCTAGTCAGTCATGAACCGAAAGAGACCCGATTGCCCAAGTGTGTATTACGTATGGCACTATACCTGACAGACTGAAATATAGAAACCATATTGAAAGAGACTAATCTCAGTCTATATTTTGATAACATTCCAAAGACTCTCCTCTTGGAGGAATTGGCTAATGACTGACAAAGCAAAGAGATTAGATACAGGAACACCTTGAATAAAAAAAGAAAACATCGATTGTGGAATCAGCTAGTGCCAGGACCTTCCAATATAGAAAAAGTCAAAAATTTATCCAGTGGAACCGAGGAATAAAAAAAAATGTGACAAAAGATGATTATTGAGTGGCATTAGAAGCGTTTAATTTGAAATAACCGCTTTTAAAAGGATCGCTTTTTGATTGTATAGCTTAGAATCAAATTGGCATGATTTTTATTATTGATCCCAAAACAAGGGACATTTTCAATACATTCTGGAAAAAATAAAACTAAGAAAAAGTTGCGAATAAAATACCAAAATGATTTGTGCAGCTTGTAAAAATATGCGTGATCGATCAAAAATGGTTTGCCATATTTCATACTGAAGATTTTAGCTGAACGGTATTCTACGGTTGAATAGATCTTTTAGACTTGATTGTGATCAAATGAAGGCATTTCATTATGAGAATAATCATCAATTTCACTCATATTTATTTGCTAGTTTTCCTCCATCTCATTAGTGTTGCCTTTTAGTTGAAGCGTTTTCATTATTTTATTGTTTTACTCCCATATTTTTGTTGCATTTATAGCGTAAGCATGTTTTCAAATATTGTTTTATTACAAGTTTTCTTCATATTGTTGCTTTTTGTAAATGACACAGTCACACTATTATTAATGCGTTACATTTTTACACCATCTTGTTATTCTGTTACTTGTGTTACCATCTTGTTATTCTGTTACTTGTGCTATCATCTTATTCTGTTACTTGTGTTATCATCTTGTTATTCTGTTACTTGTGCTATCATCTTATTCTGTTACTTGTGTTACCATCTTATTCTGTTATTTGTGTTACCATCTTCTTATTCTGTTACTTTTGTTACTTCATTTGGTTAGTGCTGGTTCATTGATCAGACATATTCTCAAGGTGTAGCATGCAAGTTGAATTTTTTTTAACCATTTCACCCCAAGCAAGGCGGGAATGCTTACTAGTACGCAGGGGTTACAGAGAATGAAGGAGAGAGAAAAGACTAGGAAAAGCGGGGTGGGGTGGCAGGGGTAATGATAAAAGATGAACGGGATTCAATAAGATAGAAGATGGCGATTAACGTTGCATTTGAATTTTTGAAGATTAGAATTATCAGGGAAGCCAGGGAACGGAAGGCGGGAAGTGCAAGAAAAGAAACCCTCGAAGTAAAAATGGCGGTTATCTTTGTCTAATTCAGCAATAAAAGGGTTGAACATCAATGCCAAAATAGTAGCACGCTTAAACATATGTAGGTGCCATGAAAATATTTGTAGAATAGACAGAGCGAACCATAACATGTCGGTGAGAATGTGACTGAAGTCGAGATGCCAAGTAAGGATCGATTATATTGCAGATCCTTCTTTGGATATTGTCAAGAACCGCGAGATGAATAGCTGGAGCACCTGAACAGATATGGTAACAGTATTCAATTCAAGGACGAATCGTAGATTTGCAAATGTGCAAGATGAACTCTGAGCAGAATAATCTTCTGGCACGAGTCAGTGATTCAATGTTCCCATTTCAAGCTAGTTGAGAATGTGAGGTCAAGGCGCACTGTGTTGCTCTCCATTAGTCTAGTATCAGCCATGATATGGTAGTTAGATGAGAACAGTTTTGTTTTGGAGGCATTCAAAATTACGAGCCATATCCTGTCCCAGTTAACCACTTAGTGGAGGTCATTTTCAAGAGAGGCGGCCAGGTTAACTTTGTCGACTTTGACGGATATGCTATTGAGACAGAAGTAAATGCTAGTGTCAACAGCATGAATGGCTACTTAGGAACCAATGACATGGGGAAGATCAGAAACAGCGTAGGACCCAGAATAGAGCCTTAGAGGACACCAACTTTCGTGTGAAAGGATCTGGAAACAAATCCGTTCAAAAGAGTCTTCATTTCACGATTTGATAGAGATAATTGGGTTAAATCAAACAAAGGTCCAGTAATATCGTAGCCCTTGAGCTTACGTAGAAGACTAGCGTACCAAACCTGTCAAACGACTACGAGATATCTAGAGCCACAGCACGTGCTTCGCGGTTATTATCAATAGCTTGAAATGCATGTTCAATGATGAATAATACATCAGCTGTTAATACATTAGAGCTGGCAAAATATCATTGGTTTGTCAGTGTATTACTGCTACTGCTACTACTGATGCGGCATTCACCCTGGGCGGATTGAGCCGGCTTCTTCCTGTTATGAGAAGAAGATTCTTGGGATAAATTACAGAAGTAGGGTACCCAGGCCTACTCGGATAAGGTTCTTGCTTGCCGCGAGGTTCCCACAGACGCAGAGACAGGAACGACCAGAAGCCGCCGATTACCGATGCAGACGCTCCTTGGATTTTCACAAGAGCCCTTGTTAGTCGGCGTGTGTGTCAGACTTGTCCGCCTTGGGTGGCCCTACCAGGAACGAAGTTCCGGGCGGCATAGCTCTGACACTACCGTTTACACCACCCCCACCGACTGTGAGGTAAGGGTTGGACTTTGGACTTTGTCAGTGTATAGGTCGTGAGAAGTAAGATGCTTAACCACGTCAGCATTTATTAAAACCTCGAATACTTTGCCGAAAAGCGGTAGGAGAGAGACTAATAAGACGATAGTTAGAGGGGTCAGAAGGTTCTCCAGAGTTCTTAAAAGTGGGAACTACAGAGGAGGCTTTACAACAAGCAGGAAGCGGCAAGGCAGTTGTTGTAGAGTTTGGAGAGAACTGGAGACAGCTCGGGAGGACATTTCTATAGAACGATGGCTGGGACCCCGTCAACTCCGCTTGCCTTATAGGAGTCTAATTTAGAAATAATATCTAAGACCTGTCACGGGGTTATGCACATATCTATTGTAAAGCCTCTATTCTAGGAGGGAAATCAGGTGTGGGTATTCCAACGGAGTGTTGAGTTGGAACAAAATTTCTGAGCGAAGCATTCAACCTTTTTGTTTTCCTACAGTGATTAAAGAGTTCGTCAGTGCAAAGTGTTGGGATAAAAAGAAACAATAATAAAATAAAGTAAAATGAATAATCCTCATATGAAAGTACAATGCCTATCCATGTTTAACGTGTGGGTTGGGGGATGTCTCAATGAACAGATGCTACACTTTGTTCCTGTGTTTACTGTTCTATCTCCATGACGAGACAAATCTTTGAAAATATTTTTTAAAGAATTTATTTAAGTAAAGCTTTGTTTTATATTTCATTTTTTTTTATATTCCACCTTATGGTTACTTTTTTTTAAAAAAAAGATAGACATAGATAAAACTTTTTCCCTTCGGACATATAATGAGCATTTCAGCCGATATTTCAGTGAACAGAAAAACACTGCTGGGGAGAACAATGAATTGTGAAACTGGAGTATCATTGTGTTTGATACAGCAGAGAGTAAACTTACGTGTCTCCCTAATGTAAGTGTAAAATGTTAAAATCCAGCTCAGAAGGGGCCAATATGATCGAGATGTTGCTAAAACTCTATCAAAACATCTTGGTAAGACAGGAGGAAAGGGCTGAGACCTTCTTTTCATGTTTATTCTGTTTTCTTATAAAATTCTTCTTTAAAGGATACGATTCGAAAACCCAATCACCTGAAGAAGACTTGGATGTACAACGACCGAAACGTCGTGAAGATGAGGACAATAGTCCGAACAATGCAAATAGTGTAAATGAGTATCTTTATATTAGTTAATTTAATCAACATATTTAATCTAAATCTTTCTTACTAGCTGACTGGAATGAAGATAAAAAAGTTAATTTTAAACGTCATCACATTTACTACACGTTTAAAAGGAAGGCATTTGAATTAATATATTTCTATTGCCTTTCGTTTCCTATGTTATTTGCAAAATAAGATAAAAAATCATTAAGGCTAATTTTTCAAAAGAAATTTTCACCGCAAGCAAGGCGATAATGCCACTAAGATACAAGTAAAAAAGAATGAGAAAACCTTTGGAGAAGGAACCGGAAACACAGTCCTAAACTGGAAAAAAAGATATAGCTATATTTCTGTTCAAAAGACGGGGAGGGAGTACGAACCCATCTATTACTATTAAGAATTAAGTATTTTTATTGCTTATTCCCTATTTTGTGACTCATTTCTCCATATCCCCCCCATACGCACACACCTCGACGGTTGAGACACTAACACGTCATCCAAGGCGAAAAAACCAGATTTGTCCTGCTATTTAACCATAACTGGGGTGAGGGGAGAAGAAGAGGATTCGTAACTTTCCCAATTATTAGCACGTAAAGTGAATGTGATGGATTCGACTGGAATTCGAACTCGGCTCTCCGATTCCTCAATTCATTTCTTCCTTATTCAGTTACGAAACTGTTTGGTTGACGGATAAATTCACGTCGTTGTTGAACAAAACACCTTGCAGACAGTTGTAAAGCGATTCCAAAAATGTGATATTCTGAAGGCGGTAAATCAGTAGAATACGGCGGGTGTGGTAGAACTTCCCAACGAAATATAGAGATATGAATAGTATTTGGTCATATTAGCGGCATAGAAAGTTGGTTCACTCTGTCGTGCGAGACAATTTTTCTCTCCACATCTTACATATCCATAAGTCTACTATTCGTCCGTGCTTAGAAGATTGCTACCACATATTGTCCGGCGCTTCTGCTATTTACCTTGAGGTCCTTGATAAAATCTAAAGAAGAATCAGCAGTATTATTAGTCCTGATCTGGCAGCTCGACTTCAGTCACTTTCCCACCATTGTAAACTTGCCTCTCCGTGATTTTTCGATAAACACTTTCATGGTAATTGCTCGGATGAGCTCTTCGCTAAGGATTGTGGGATGGGAATTTATTACTAACATTATTTTATTTAGTTTCTTGTAAATAGTTTTGCTTTCATATTTTAAATACCCATTGAGGCTATACTTTTTAAAAATCTTTGTTTTATTCCTTTCTCCCCAGAGATAATGAATTGTACATATGGGTGTGGGAATCACTTACATGTGCCACACCTCCGCTTTCTTTAATGTCATTGGTTAATAAATACATGATAATTATTATAGGACAATTTAACCATCGCAAGTAATTCAAAATTTTCTCTAAAATCACGGATTTGTCCATTTCCTGACCAATCGCATATTTTAGTATCTTTTCTGTATTTTTGGCGCCAAGCTATCCGGAGCCTATCCATCGTTATATAAAGACTCGCTGTTTGCCAACAGTCAGTAGCAGTTCAATTCTTAGAAAATAAGGCACGGCGCTTTACTGACATTTTAATTCTTAATTATCACTCAATCCAGTAATCATACTAATTCCTATTGATATCACTCATGAACATTACATTTTTCTACACTGATAAAACACTGTGGAACTATTCTGTATTTAGCTAAGACTTCAATTGAACTTTGTAGTTAAATTACATTCAATTTTGTACTCAACATTTATTAGCTAAACTTACCCTTTTTATTACGGAAAAAGGGGAGCAACTTTCTTTATACTATTGTTGATATTTGTATATCATTGTTAATAATACAATATTTTATTAATGTTCACTGAGCTTGATTATTTTTCTCTCGTGTTTGTTGTGCATTATTCATGTGGGTGTTGTTTTACAAGAACACAGCCTTCCTTCTTTATTATATTCACGGTGACCCTAGCCAACAATACTTACAGCACCACTACATGGGGACTAGTTAGGTTTTTCATAGAGACAATGAGGTATTATGGTGGATGTCGTAAGAAAGGTAGGTAAGAATATGTTGTTTTTGGTATTAGGAATATTGTGGTATGTCTGGGCCAGTGTTTGTGGTTAGATAAATTTAAATTTAATAGAGAAGAAGACCGTCCTTTTCCCCATTTCTCATTCTGGCCTTGTGTTACATTTTGTAAATATTTACAAATAAATATTGGTGTTCGATAAGGTAATAGATTTTTTGAATTTAAACGTAGTACTAGTTTAGTGCCAAGATCAGTTGCGTTGGTTAGATGTAGCGGTATGTTTTATGCTAACAATTTCTTTTCTCGCCCTTCTTGCATCTGGGGCACTTATCCCGCTCTATGCTTCCCAGCCAACTTTAATGTGCAAACATTTAAATACAATATCAATCGCTATCTACTGTCCTCCTGGTTAATCTTTTCTATTCCTAATTCTTCCACACCCTGTAACCCCTTGTGTCATAGAGACTTTACTGTCTTGTATTAGATGATACCGAATAGAAGCAGGTGTCGAAATCATTGATTATTTTCTCCTAGGCCCACCATCGTCATATGTCTGAAAAGTGGTATGATTTAATAATCATAGTAGAGTGGTAAAATTTAATAACCATAGTAGAGTGGTAAAATTTAATAATCATAGTAGAGTGGTAAAATTTAATAACCATAGTAGAGTGGTAAAATTTAATAATCATAGTAGAGTGGTAAAATTTAATAACCATAGTAGAGTGGTAAAATTTAATAACCATAGTAGAGTGGTAAAATTTAATAACCATAGTAGAGTGGTAAAATTTAATAACCAACCATAGTAGTGGTAAAAAACGTATCATTAGTGAGTGGTAAATTAAAACATAGTAGGGATGAAACGTTTTCTTGATTTTCTTGATTTACCAAGCGTTACTTAGATATGGCAAAAGGTCGTGAAGATGGAATTAGCCAGTAAAGTAGATTGAAATGTCAAAAAATTAGACAAAGGGACAACCGTATTCCTCTCGTTCTTCAGTCGAATGCTCTACTACTAAGATACACCCCCATCAAATATGATTTACTAAGCGTAGCTCAGATGCTGCACAAGACCGTAAATATACAGCACTCGGGAAGGATCAATCTCAGTACTTTAAATGATCACGCTAGACAAACTTCCTAGCCATTACAGCACGTCGAAATACAAAGCTTATCCGAGATGCAGCACGATGTCAAAATTATGAAGCATCCAGTAAGGATCGAAGGCACTACTCAATCGTTAATGATCTAAAAGAACAACCGAAGAAAAAAACAAAGCCACAATTTGCTTATATTAAAGAAGGATTGAAAACATTCCAGAAGTAATGTAGCTGCAAGACTGGTTTGGTAACAGTTGTTCCATGACAAGGCCTTTTGTTCCCGACGTTCCATTTTCTAGTGTTTATACCTGCGGTATTTCTGCCCCTCCCACACAAAACTGGCAAACAGGGTCGTAACAACATGAAACTTAATTCTTCTTTCGTTTCTGAAACGAAGTATTTCTGTTTTTATAGCGGACATTTGTCCAGTTTTCGTTGGGCCAAAGCAAGATGGCTGCCACATTTTTCATTTCCTTCTCTCTCTCTCTCTCTCTCTCTCTCTCTCTGCTAAAATAAACTAATTCTCTTTAACCCTTTTCTGCTTAATATCTCCAGACCGATCTTTCAGTGTGTACGTTAATGTAAAGTGAGAGGGCAAAGTACGTAATGGGAGATCGGAATGGTTGTAGGAGTGGATTGTACTCTGACATCGAAAGTGGCCACAGCGTAGGTTTATATCAATTCTGATTGTCATATTTTGGAGTCTTTCTCCTATGCAATGGGGACATTTTATTGTTTCTGTGACGAAAATGCAAAAGAAGGAGATCTGTTTGAAGAATAAAAAGAAAAACGTAGAATCATCATTATTGCTATTGCGGCCTATAATCTTGTACACAAGCATTCAACTTTTCATTTGCAATATGAAAATTTGGACACATATACTTAGGGGAAAGTTTGGACTTAAACTTCACAAAACCATATTTAAATTAACTTTTTAAAACATAAACGGAATTTTATTTTTTCTATTAGGAATGGTGTCTATTATCCTCTTTCTATTTATCTAAGAGAAAGAAAACCATCAATTATCATTCAAATAGAAGACAAGTATTTTTATATTTAAGGAATTCGACGTGCAACCACCCAAAATTTAATAATGGTGTAACAGCAGAATTTCCCAAATCGTGTAAAAACAAAATTGTGCATTTGTTACAGAAACTTTGAACCGTTGTATCTTAAAAATGATAAAAGATTTCTTACTGAAATTCTCCCAGATTTTTAAAAGCTATTGGCCTCTACTTTGAGCAATAAAAATTTACAATATGATGGACTAATGGATAGCGGCTCAGATTGAGGAATCGGAGAGCCGAGTTCGAATTCCAGTTGAATCCATTACATTCACTTACGTGTTAATACCCTTGGAAAAGATATGAATCCTCTTCTTCTCCCCTATAGGGAAATAGCAGGACAGGCGGAGTTCTATAATCTTGGATGGCAAATGGTCTACCGCCGAATGAAATGGCTACCTACGGAGAGAAAAAATCTACCGCGTCAGTATATCAAAAGATACATGATCGCCTAACCGTGTATCACGCATGGCCCATAACTGATTAATTTACCAGAGATATCCCACTGCGTTATATTGTGACACAAGGGTTAGGTTGGGATACAAGGTCTGTTATTTAACGTAGGGAACCCGGGCGCGAACACTCGGGCCACTGGACAAAATTTACCTAGCCCCCGCTTACGCGGGATTGGACACAAAGCTTGTCTTAGCAGGGCATAGCTGGTAAATGCCACGGAACAGATACTACAATATGATCATCGTCTCTGGACCGCGGAACACTGAAATGTATAATTACTCTCTAATTTTACAGATAAAGTTGATCTCCAAGTTTAACGTGATGAAATCGATCATATATGAAAATAACGTGTTCATCTTTAATTAATCATGGCTAAGGATCAGAAATTCATGAAGGATTGAAATTAAGTTCAAATATATATATATATATATATATATATATATATATATATATATATATATATATATAATAAAAAACTTAAACACTAATATTCCATGGTCATAATTTATTCCATTGGAATCGTAAATACGATCCAAATCATCAGACCTACAAATTCAAAATGAAAACAGAAAAAACAACTCCGGAAATCAAAACAGAATTTAGAGAAAGTGTAAGTATGAGGATGAGTGACAGAGAGAATTTTTTGGAGATGTGGTGGGGTGGATTTAAAAGGGGAGAGAAAAGAAAGTCGACGGATGTCTAATACATAAAGATACATTTCGTGGTGACATATACACACCACAGACAATTCGGATAGGAAGGGAAAAAAAAAAAAAAAAAAAAAAAAAAAGGGGGGGGGGACGAAGGAAAATAAAAATTGTGTTTACTTAAAATTTAAAATCAAATATAAATATATGAAGATGAATATAACGATTGTCTCATTTCGCAAGGACCAAATATTTCTATGTTCAAAAAACACATACTAATACACACACAAAAAAAAAAAAAAAAAAAAATATACAAGTAGGTACATACACTTAGGCATGTACACACACACACACACAGACATACGTGTACATGCACATACATACACACATACATACACATATACATACATATATATATATATATATATATATATATATATATATATATATACATATATATATATATACATACATACACATACACAACATACATATATATATATATATATATACAAACACCTAAAATATATTCACATATCCACACATACACATATTCATCTATATTCATATACACACACTTTTCACATACATATACACGCATACATATATATATGTATACATTCATACATACATACATACTTATACATACACATACACATACATATACATACATACACACATACATATATATATATATATATACATATATACATATACATACATATATATATATATATATACACATATACATATATCCACGCATCCACACACACATACACATACACACATACATACATATATACACACATATATACATACATACACACATACACACATATACACACACATACACACATATACATACATACATATACATGCAAATACATACACACCCTTACATATGTATATATATACACACATGCAAATACATACATACACACTTATACATGTATATATATACACCATGCAAATATACATACATACAAAAAAAATACACATGTATATATACATACATACACACATACACATACACACACACATAAACATGTACACACATAAGTACACACATACACACCCTAAATATACATACATATGACATAAACAAAAAATTCCATACGTATCTACATATCTACATACATACATACACATACATACACATACATACACATACATATACATACATCACATACAACGTGTACACACATAATAGTCGATACAAAATATATATATATATATAATTTGAAACCTTTCTTATGTCTAAATCACCTCATTCAAACATCTCGTTTTTGCTTTGACAAAAAATTTTTTAAATAGATATCGATCGAAATATATACATTTATCTAGACATAGTTTCTTTTTTCTGAAATTAATTGATAAACATTTCCACAGTAAAGCATATGTATATATAGACCACTACGTAAAAATTTTTCAATAAAAATTGGACAATGGTCTCTACAAAATTAGTTATTCTCGTTTACTAATGTTCTTCCGTTATTTACCACCGTTCTCTATATTTCTAAATTTTACGAAAATCAATATTCATAAAGATTCAGCAGCTCCTGAAGATTTTTAATTGCAGAATACTTAGAAAATAACTACCACGGTAATGGAACTCAATGACTAGTAACCCTACCTGCAATTGTAGGAATAAAGACCATTGTCCAATCGGGGGTAAATGCAAATCTGAAAATGTAGTATACGAGGCAACTATCTTTCCCGGAAGGAAATATAAACGAAAAAAAAGATACATAACGGTATATCCGCCGGTTATTTTAGCGTCTAGAAAGATCAATACTTGCATACAATCTATATAACCATAGACCCTCATTTAGATATAGATTGTCCAATCGGGGTAAATCAGTATACGACAACTATCTTTCCTAGGGGAATTAAACTTAAAGATACAAACATCTACTGGGAACTGGTGGATATAACCATAGACGCTCTTTTCCTTAAACCCAATTTTGAAATGGAGATTCCTTTTGATTCTAGAGCCAGAACACCTAATAACTTCCGCGATCGGTGTGATCTATGCATGGCGGAAAAATCTTCATTATCAAAGATAAAAAAATCGAGATGAGCTGCTGAATCTTCGGAATGAGGTATTCTCTAAATGTAGACATAAGAAAGGTTTCAAAACTTGAACACCGTTGTGTAACATGTTGTCACTTATGTCATGCATCTCGTCCTATAACATCGGGCATGACATTTTAATTGTATGACTATTATGTTTATCTCTAAATGTACCTTTGTACACGTTTATGTGATGCGCTATGTATTTATATATATATATGTTTGTGTATGTGTGTGCATGTATGTATATGTATGTATATGTATGTGTATGTATGTGCATGTATGTGTATGTAGATATATATATGTATATATATATGTATATATATATATAAATTTTTTTTTTTTTTTTTCATACACGCGCAAATATTTGAATCGTCACTTATTTAGATTTTAACTTTTTATATATATGTACATATGTGTATATCTCTGTGTGTATTTATATGTATGTATGAGTATGTGTATATGTGTGTATATTTGTATGTATATGTATGTATGTGTATATATGTGTGTATGTATGTAAGTGTATATATATACGTATGGAGGTGTTTATGTTATGTATGTATATGTATAGGTGTGTATGTGTACTTATGTGTATACATGTTTATGTGTGTGTGTGTATGTGTGTGTATGTGTATATATACATGTGTGTAAGGGTGTGTATGTATTTGCATGTGTATATATATACATGTATAAGGGTGTGTATGTATTTGCATGTGTGTATATATATACATATGTAAGGGTGTGTATGTATTTGCATGTGTATATGTATGTGTATATGTGTGTATGTGTGTGTATATGTATGTATGTGTGTATATATGTATGTATGTGTGTATATGTATGTGTGTGTGTGTATGTGTGTGGATGTATATATATGTGTGTATATATATATATATATATATGTATGTATATGTATATATGTATATATATATATATATATGTGTGTATGTATGTATATGTATGTATATGTATGTGTATGTATAAACATGTATGTATGTATGAATGTATACATGGGGCATATGTATGCGTGTATATGTATGTGAAAAGTGTGTGTATATGAATATAGATGAATATGTGTATGTGTGGATATGTGAATATATTTTTAGGTGTTTGTATATATATATATATATATATGTATGTTTGTGTATGTGTATGTATGTGTATATATATATATATATATATATATATATATATATATATATGTATATGTGTATGTATATGTGTGTATGTGTGTATGTATGTGCATGTACACATATGTCTGGGTGTGTGTGTGTGTGTACATGCCTAAGTGTATGTACCTACTTGTATAGGTTTTTTTTTTTTTTTTTTTTTTTGTGTGTATTAGTATGTGTTTTTGAACATAGAAATATTTGGTCCTTGCGAAATGAGACAATCGTTATATTCATCTTCATATAATTATATTTGATTTTAAATTTTAAGTAAACACAATTTTTATTTTCCTTCGTCCCATCCCTCTCCCCACCCCATTCCCCCCCTTTTTTTTTTTTTTTTTTTTTTTCCTTCCTATCCGAATTGTCTGTGGTGTGTATATGTCACCACGAAATGTATCTTTATGTATTAGACATCCGTCGACTTTCTTTCTCTCCCCTTTTAAATCCACCCCACCACATCTCCAAAAATTCTCTCTGTCACTCATCCTCATACTTACACTTTCTCTAAATTCTGTTTTGATTTCCGGAGTTGTTTTTTCTGTTTTCATTTTGAATTTGTAGGTCTGATGATTTGGATCATATTTACGATTCCAATGGAATAAATTATGACCATGGAATATTAGTGTTTAAGCCTTTTTATTATATCCTTACTCTGTCTTAGACATTGAGTTCTACCTGGATCCTTCCTCTTGAAAAATTTTTTTCTGAAAATATACATGTATGGGAATTTTTAGATATATTTTCATATGTATGTATATTTTCCACTAATATTATCAATATATATATATATATATATATATATATATATATATATATATATATATATATATATATATATATATATTATTCCAGGATCATTTTCCAACTTATTCAAGATGTCCACCATCTAAGTACTGACCTGGCTCTACGATGCTTAACTTCGGTGATCGAACAAGAACCGGTGTTTTCAGCGTGATTTGACCTTAGGAGGCACGGTGGAGTAATGGATAGTGGTTTGGAGAGCCGATTTCGAATTCCAGTCGAATTCCTTAAATTCACTTACGTGCTAGTACCCTTGAGAATCCTCTTCTTCTCCCTCCAGCTATGGGTAAATAGCAGGATAAACTGGGTTCTTTAGCCTCGGATGGCAACTGATCTAGGAGAAGGAAAACTCTGAATTCAAAACCTGCGGAAGGTCGTTTGGGGACCTTGTGGCACATAGTACACTAGGTCTCTGTATTCGGCCCTTCAAAAAGTGTGGATGGTCCTGCACGAAACCTTCACCACTATAATCAAATCTCATGTGCTATACATGCGGGTTTATCCAAATTCCCATGAAACTTCAATATTGGAGATGGCTCAACCCACCTCGGGTGAATGCCGTTGCAGGTACAGGGGGGGTATTCAAGATGATCTTCGCCCTCTCTAGCCTTTTAACTTTCTGGCAGGCAGTAACAAATTGCCTCACAGATTTCACGTACTATTTCATTTTGAAGTCATTTTTCACTACTTTTTGGACTGTCATGACTGAATTTCCTCTCTCTCATTTGCCATATTTGCTTTATAAATTGAGCTGAATCTTTTCTAATTGATCTCTTTAGCTCTAAGCTGAAATTAGAACCCCTCTTTCTGTTGCGACCTCCTGATCCTGTTTTCCTCGATACTATTCACACTTTTTCAATATATTCGCCGTTCTCTTGATGGTTTTTCAATGGAATTTGAACATAGGAGCCAGATTATGAATGTTGGTACCATTACTGAAGGCCTGAATGATCTGAGGGGCTGACACAAAACGATTTTAATGTGTTCTCTTTTTAGCTGAATAACTCAAAGGGTTTTTCAGTGGTTTTCCCGACAAATGGTGTCACGATGGCTAAACGTCTTATCTGAAAAAAAAACTGGAAAAAATGTAACTGGATTAGTTTTGTGGTTTTTGAGATATTAAGCATTTTGTGGGATGGACAATTTTGCTGTTACACCCGTATGTGCAGTGTTTGGGGTGGGGAAGAAATATTCGTAAACATACAAATTTTAATTTATTGTATTCCCAACTAATAAACATACTTTTCCTATAATTAACTGTATAAAGATGTATAAAAACTAAATATGCATAGAAAACAGAAATTTTTTTTTTTTTTTGGTTTAATAGAAACAAATACCATTTATCCCTTTCAATGAGTGAAAAAAGTATTCGTACAATATTAAAAGTATACATAATCTTCACTTAATACTGATTTAATGTAGAATAGCCTTTATTCACTTCTACAGGAACCAACCTCTTCTTTTAGTTCCCAATTAATGATTTACAAATTTTAGTTGGTATTTTGTTCCATTCTTTTTTGCATTCCGGGGTGTTTTTTGGAGCTCTCGATTGGATTTGAATTTTAAAACAAGGCCACAAATTCTTGATTGGGTTTAAATCTGGCCATTTCAGGATATTTACATTATTTTCAGATTTTTTTTCATTATTTTAGATTTTGCAGTGTGCTTAAGATCATTATCTTGTTGGAAGATCAAATCAAAAGGAAGTTCAACATTTTCAACCGAAATCATTAAATTTACTTCCAAAATATTTTGATATGCTGCGGCTTTCATTCTACCATCTATTACTGATACGTTGCCAGTACCCTTTGCAGAAAAAATATCACCAAACCATGATGCTGCCACCACCAAATTTCACTGTTGGGACTGTGTTCTTTTGCTTGAAGGCATCGCCATCTTTCCTCAAAACATGAATTCTAGAATTACGTCCAAACAACTCAATTTTGATTTCGTCTGTCCATAATATTCTTTTCTAATATGATTTTTCCTTATCCTTATGTTCACGAAAGAATTTCAACGTGGCATCTCTGGGTCTTTTCAATAGCAGTGGAGTTTTCCGAAAGGAATGTACTTTAAATTTTTCCTATGAATTTCGTTGCTTATTGACCGTTTAGTGACACAGATTACGGTTGAAAGCAAATCATCCTGCAACACTTGACGAGTAACCATTGGATTTTGTTTAATATGGAGCATCAATTTCCTCGAAGATCTTGAAGAAAACTTCCGTAGAGCGCCTGTTCTTCTCTCCTTTTTAACAGTTTTAAGTTTTTATACCTTACAATGAATGAACTAATGGTAGTAAATGGAATATTCAATATTCAGGTTGTCTGAGATTTTCTTGTAACTTTTACCTTTATTCCACAACTTAACAATCAGTTCTTTTTGAGAATTTGTGAGTTCCTTACCTCAAGCCATGATGATAAACTTCTTGCACGAATATCATTTACAGAATGTTCTGTTTGTATTTTTTTAGGCTAAAAATAACTACTGATAACATTATTGGAACATTCGAGAATATTCCGCTTGAATAATCTAGAGTATTAAAGCAATTTAAAAGTTTTAAAACCTGAAATTTGGATTGTAAGAATATTTTTCACCCATTAAAATGGAAAAATGAGATTTATTTCTTTTAATTTTTTTGTTTTCTATGCATTTGTGTACAGTCAATTATATGAAAAGTATATTTATTCATTACTAGGAAATACAATAAATTTAAAATGTGTACGAATATGTTTTTCTTCCACTCCCCCTCTCCCTCCCCCTCTCTCTCCATATATATATATATATATATATATATATATATATATATATAATAGCTGGCCACTCGTATTCAAGGATACCGGTCTACTAGGGCGGCTAGCCAATCCCTATTGCAGATGCTCGCTCAGGCACATTTGGGTTTGCTCAAAACCTACAGACCCCACCTGTGGTTTATACTGCAACCTTATTTACACTTTCTGGGAGAGAGCGTGTTATATAGCGTGATCAAGAATTTGAACAAGGCCAGCACGCTCAAGCCCTCGACCACGATGACTTGCGGCTTAGTGCTAGCTATCGACGGCACACAAGAGTTCAACCTACCTAATTTCACTCACAATTTGGGTCAACCCTTGGCATAGTTTTTAGGCACTTTCCAAAGGTGCTTCGACCTCGATCCAGTCCGATAACATCTTCCTGGCAAATCGACCATGGTGAGATTCGAACCCGACTCAGGGTCAAAAGTTTCTAACCACCCTATATATATTTCGACGTCTATGTAGATGCTTTACTTTCCATCATGGAGAATAAACCCAAGATTTCGACAGATGAGATCACTAAAAGTATGAAAGTCTCTATCTCAAAACGATTCCGCCATTTGAAGAAACTTCCGTTCAAGAAAAACAGTCGATTCTAACGAACCTAAAAAAAAAACTCAACCTCAATATAATCTTATATGTCATTCATTTGTGATGGATTGGTTGTATATATATATATATATATATTATATATACCCCCTCTAACCATCACCTCATTCCCCAAGTGAGAGATAATCGTATGCTTTCGGCCATGGAAATCAGAAAAAAAATTCTTCAAAGTCGCCGTAATTGTATCAAAGAACTATTGAAACGAGGTCAGTCTACACTGTCCATAAAGTTTCCAGATCACTGCTACACTACCACACTGACCAGTTACCTTACGAGGAACAGTGTAAGGTTTACCAATTCTGTTACCCCATTCCTATTACCTCCTTTCCCTTCTAATATATTTGAACGTCAGTTAAAAATCGGTGATAAAAAGTTCTATAGCTGCCAAATTAGTTATCTGAATGTTCATTCTTCAAATTGACTGGAAATCAGAACCACGATTTTTTTTTTTTTTTTTTTTTTAAATAGGAATAGAAAGGCTTTCCTATTGACAGGTGCATATTCCTTCCCGTTCTCATGGATAGAAGTAGAGGCTCATACTTTTTTTTTTCCTGTTTAGGAACGAGTTCCCGGTTACTTCCCTTTTCTCTGGCATTAATAGTGATGCTGTCATTAATTTTTGTGATATGTGTGGATGGTGGCAACGTCTCTTCATACTGAGGGTAGCGGGTTGGCAGTTTTTTGTTTGATGTTCCTGACCGGTAGTTAGGAGCCCGAACTCACGCATAGTGTCTTAAGAGTCTGCTCTTATCAACAGTTGCATAATATCAGGGTTCTTGCAGTGCCATGTCGCTTGGAAGGGTGTGCCTACAACCACCTCTCGTGAACAACCCCGAGGTTACACAATGCTGAAGTGTGTGTCTGTTCCCTTCCTGCACATGTTACATTTGACGGTCGACTGCTAATACTGGCCTAGGCCTTTCCTTATTAAAACAACACACCATGACTGGTATCATGATATAGGATATCAAAGATATAAATCTAAACTAGCTAAGCAGAAATTATCTAAACCCATCAACCTTTTTTCTCCAACATTTGTGCTATTCGTATCAACTTCTGCTGTGTGAAATCCTTCCTCTTCGAAAAGTCCCTGTATATCTTAGCTCTCTGTGAAACTAATCTTAACTCTTCAATCTCCTCCCCTGATTTCTCGATTCCTAGCCATCTTCCTCTATTTAGGAAAGACTCTAAGATCCACGTGCGTGGCTTGGGAGTAAACATCTCGTGCTGACTAGGGAACTCTCTCTTGAATCTTCACACCAATCTTACATGTGTCTCTGTCTTTCTCTACTGTTAAGTCAGTTATCTTTTCTTTCTCTACCGTCCCCTTCCTCTCATGACTGTTGCGTGCTAGACAGTTTTTTTTCTGATAATATAGACATGGACATCTCCCTACACCCGTCTGTAAATATATTTGTGTTTGCTAATTTTATGCCCACCATGCAAGATGGCTAAAACACACTGTCACTGACACTGGTGGGACCCAAACCCATAATTCCTCAAACACCCAGTCTCTCACACAAATGGTCGATGTACCCATGCATTTTCCCAGTAACCCTGATGAACACACTTCTCTTCTACATTTTATCTCTATCCCGGAATCATGTCGTACTTTGCAGCTCTGCCCTCTTAGCAACTCTGATCATGCGGTAGTGTCTGTAAAAATTTCTTTCTGCTTCCCTACCAGCCAAGAACCTCATACCAACGGAACGTCTTTCTGTTATCAACGCGCGGATTGGGACTTGTTCCGTGGCTTCCTTCGTGACGCCACTTGGAATGCAGTTTTTAATCATCCTGTTTATAAATGAGCGTCTGGGCTCTGCTTCCGGGTGAAAGTCGGCATCGATGCTTTCATTTCCAGCAAGGAAAATAGCAAGTTAAACCGCATTCATCTTTGGTTCACACATGCATGCGCGGTCGCTATAGCCCACAGCAATTATTTCTTCAAACTGTACCAGACGATATTGCCTGATTGCAACAGACGTCTCTTTGTCTCTGTTCGCAACGAGTGAAACCGTGTCCTCCAATGAGTGAAGTTACTGTTTGCTGATAAAATAAAGCAACATATAGCATCTCACAGGGACAGTTCTAGGGATTATTAGCGTCTCTGCAAGAGTATGCTGAATAACAGCAAATCCTCAATCCGTTCTCTATTCAATCAATTTGAAGAACTGATATCTACAGCAGATAAGTTTGACGATTGCTCGGAAATTCACCGATAATTATTCTTGATAATAACCGCGAAGCTCGAGCTGTTGCTATAGATATCCCGGGGGCTTCTGACAGGATTTTGGCACGCTGATCTTCTATCTAGGCTACGGTATGTAGGAACGTATGTTTGATTTAGTCCAATCGTTCCTATCAAATAGTGAAATGAAGGTTGTTTTGAACTGGCTCGCTTGCAGATCCTTTCACACGAACGCGTGTGTCACCTAAGGCGCTATCTTGGAACCTACGCTGATCTTCATAAATGATCATCCTGATGTTATCAGTTCCCAAGTAAGCATTTATGCTGGTGACACCAGCATTTACTCCAGTCTTAACAGCAAATCCTTCAGAGTTAATAAAGTTAACCTAGCCGCGCTTTTGAAATGACCTCCAGTAAGTTGTTAACTGGGGTAAGAAATGGCTCAAATTTTGACGCCTCCAAAACGAAACTGCTTTCATTTAACCACCATGGAGAAAATGTCCTGCCCATCATGAGCAAGGCTGATGCTTGACTCATGTAGAGCAACACACGGCGCCTTCTTGGCCTCAAATGACTTGAAACAGAAAGCCTACACCGAATTAATAGCTGTATATAGTGCAAGGAAATGTGTCGTGCCAGAAGGTTCTTCCCGTCATAGTCCATCTTGCACATTTACAAATCTATCCTTCGTCCGTGCATTGAATACTGTTGCCATATCTGGTCAGGTGCTCCTTCTACATGTCTCGAATTTCTTAACAACATCCAAAGAATGATCTGCGATGTAATAGATCTTGACTTGGCATCTCGACGTCGTGACATAGGGTTCCCACTATCTTACCTACAAATATTTTCATGACTACTGCTCTGACGAGCTTTTTTTCCCTGGTGCCCGGACTAAGTGGGTTTAAGCGTGCTACTAGATTGGCAACTAGGTCCCACCCTTTTACTGTTGAATTGGGTAACTGCAACCGCCACTTCTACCCGAACAGTTTTTTTTTCTCGCACTTGCCGCTTTTGGAACTCCCTTCCGTTTTCTTGATCCCCTGATAGCTACAATCTTCAAAATTTTAAATGCAATGTCAATCGCCATCTTTTATCTTCTTGAAACCCGTTCAGCTTTTATCTCACCGTCGCTTTCTCTAACCCCCCCCCCGCGTTCTAGTGGCATTTCCACCTTGCTTGGGGTGAAATTATTTAAAAAAAAAGATAGAAAAGGTATTATTTTCTGTCACTAAAAGGCAAGACTGCGTATTGTAAAACTGACCTCGCAACTAGACTTTAGAGAGTTCAAATGGAAATCCTCCAACAAACCCCATATCCGGATGTTCATTTGATCTGGTCTCGACAGAACAATTTAAATGACAATCAATCGAAAACTACTCCACTTCTTCCAACAAAAACGACGAAGCTTCGACGAAAATGGCATCAAAAAGCTTATAAAACAATAGAGACTTGACTAATAAATATTTTTCGTGAGGGCATTTCTAGAAGATAATGCATTTTATTTAAACAGTTTTTGTAAGTATAGCTCTCTATATCTGGACATAGTTAAATAATAAAAAAAAAAAACAAATATAATACAAATTTCAAAAAATCCATCTTCCCAACTTCAGGATACGTATGATATATGTTAATAATATCAGTTACACTATCTAAACCCCTAATGAGCGGATTATATCTGGCAAACTTGAATTCGGGAAGTTAAGTTTTCTAAATTTTTGATTTAATTGTTTACTACATACATAACAAAGAGTCTGCTTCGAACCAACACACTTACGAGAGGTAAGTGAAAATCAATTTTATTCATTGCTGCTTATATATATAAATATATATATATATATATATATATATATATATATATATATATATATATTTATTGCTGTTCATATCTATTATTATTACTGTTCATATATATATATATATATATATATATATATATATATATATATTATTCATATCTATTATTATTACTGTTCATATATATATATATATATATATATATATATATATATATATATATATTATTGCTGTTCATATGTATTATTATTACTGTTCTTATATATATATATATATATGTGTGTGTGTGTGTGTGTGTATGTATGTATAAACTATAGATAGAAATTCAAAATTACCCCATTTGAATAGCTATTTCACCCTACAAAAGCTTCTTTGAAGGATTTGCCAACACCAAGGTGTTAAGAAAGAAAATAAAATGGTAGCTTAATTTTAAAATTAAATATAAAAATGAGGATTCTTCTAGACTCGATGAATTACTTAATTGTGATTATTCAAATCCCTTTCCTTACTTGAAGCTTCTAATGCTCTGGATAGATCGGCTTGGGGATAAAAGAAGACGTGACTCATGGAGACACAGTCCGTTGGTATAAGTAGACTTGGTTGAGTCGCACAACGGAATTTATGAAGAGCAGGTGCTATATCTATACCTTTTCAACTTCAAAATGATAATAATCAACTTCAAAATGGACTTATTTTCAAGTAAAAAAATTAATCAACTCCAAAATGGATTAATCAAGTTCAAAGTGGATCAATCAACTTCAAAATGGTACAATCAACTTCAAAATGGATTAATCAACTTCAAATTGAGAAAATGTCAAAAACTTCAAATTGAGATATTTTTTTGGTAAATTGAAAATTATTTTTTCAATTAATTTACCCCATGAGTAAGGAAATTGACTGTTCGTCCTCATTATATAGATGAAGAAAAAACCAAAATACAAACAACTTAGAGGCCAAGAAAGCATTGGGTGAGCCTACAGTAAAAGTAGGAGAAAGTCCCGTATGGACAAAAATGATGATTGATGATGATGATGCTGGAGAAACCTCTACAAAAGAAGCTGAAGAAGAATTAGTAACAGCTCCAAAGAGGACTTACCTCAATTAAACTGTGGCTGGCGAAAAAAAAGGCCCAGATTTTAGCTGCACATGCCGCAGCAGGAAATTGGAAAGACCTGGCAAGAACATTTGGTGTGCCTCTGCCAATAGCGCACCGTTGGTTAGATCAGGGTGCTGATAAGAATGACTCTAGGGGAGGAGCAAGAAAATATAAAATTACGCAAGAGCATAAGAATTTTACGGCCGAATTAATTGAAAACTCTCCTAGGGTAACTCTTCAAGACATTGTAAATAAATTGGTCGAAAAGTATGAGGTTTGTGTGACGAAAGAATGCATAAGAAAGCACTTAGACTCCATGGCCTTTATTTTAAAAGCGGTTCATTATGAACCAGAAGCTGCCAATGATAATGTCAATAAGGCAAAACGTAAGGATTACGCAGTAGCTTTAGTAGAATTTCAGTCCCAAAGTGTGCCAATTCGTTATATGGATGAAACTAAATAAGATACGAGGTGCACTACAGTCGCGGCCGGATCCAGGGGAAATGTTATTGGATGTATTAGTAATAATGGATTAATTCATCATAAAATTAAAAGAGGTTCTTTCAAAAAAGAGGATGCGAAAGAATGGACCAGGGAGTGCCTTAGAAACGCAAATGAAATTTATGAAGGGGGAGTTGTCTTCAATTGAAGAAGTTGTGGAGGAGGATGAATTTAGGTAACACCAAATTTTCAGACTTGCCCTCTATAGTCCGATGTTAAATCCCATTGAAAAGGTTTGGTCAGTCATTAAAGCTGACGTAAAAAGAAGTATGGCAGACTCAATTGATCAGATTTTAAGAGGTGATGGCCAGGGATCTTTAACTACTAAAGAATTTCGCCTCAGCAAGTTAGAAGCGATGATCTCCGAGGCAATTAATAATATTTCCCTTGAGACTTGCACTAACTTCGTATCTGGAATACAGAGATTACTTCCCTCTGTAATTAACTTAGATGATGTAATCTTTTAAATAAATTTCTTAATAACGTTTATATTTTTTTTGTATCCTTTCAAGTAAAAATAAAAGAATAAATATTAAATTTATTAGTATTATATTAATTCTCAATTTGAAGTTGATTAATCAATTTGAAGTTGATTATTTCTCATTTTGAAGTTGTTTTCCAAAATTGATTAATCCATTTTGGAATAAAATAAGTCCATTTTGAAGTTGATCATTATCATTTTGAAGTTGAAAAGGTACAGTCAAGTTTGTTACCTCTTCGTCACCTTTGGTTTAGTGGGTATGACGCTTGCGTCATATCGTAAGGGTCCAGGTTCGATTCGCAGTAGGGGATGCGCACTGATGATGAGTCCCAAAATAGGACGAAACAGCCGTCCAGTGCTTTCCGCATTCTGTTAAGGATTCTTCTAGACTCGATGAATTACTTAATTATGATATATATATATGTGTGTGTGTGTGTGTGTGTGTGTGTGTGTGTGTGTGTGTTTGAGCATGCATAATTACTGATATTTCCTGACGGAAGGACGGAGCAATTACTGAAGGGGCCGTCTACGAAACTCTAGTCACGATGTTGAGAATAACATCAATCTTATATATATATATATATATATATATATATATATATATATATATAGATATAGATATAGATAGATAGATAGATAGATAGAGAGATGAAGAAAGAAAGGTAAAGAAAAAGAGAAATAGTATGTGTGAGTGTGTACATTATATTGCTAATTAAAACCAGACTTTAGTCGAAATTTTTATGACAATTTACCATCAGAAGTTTCTTTGCAATTCAGACTAGAATGCTAATCTCCAACGTTTCATTTGTTATATTTAAGAAGGGTTGAGAGTATATCGGTCGAAAAAGGAGTATAACGACCAAGGTGAGTATGCTGGTCGGAATAACAAAACATGTACTAATGTTTAAAGCCGTACATTAATATTGGTTTTTATGAAAACTGGATAGGAGGGGGCGCTTCGAAAGTAAGACCTCCTTATCTCTACGGAAACTGCAATAGCACATGGACCGCAATTAGCACTGTTGGATATTGAAGATTTTCATCTCGAAAAAAAAAACCGTTATTTTTCGCACATAGTCACCAAATTTTTATTATGCATTTTTCGACTGCCTACCGCACTGGTAATTTTCTGTATTTACGGAAATATTTCACACATCGTTTTCGCCACAGGTAAAAACCATTACCTGCCTCCTGTGTTCACATCCACTGTTCGGTTTCTGTAAGCATTCAGCAAACCTTAATGGATATCAATAAGTACATTATTTCCATTTGGAGGAATTCAGTAACCCATCTCTACGTCATGTGCCATTTTGAAAGACTAACGCTTAACTAGACTACATCTGAAGACGTGGCAAACATAATAAAAGCAGAAGGCATTATTTCTAGAGCGAAGATTGGATATATATATATATATATATATATATATATATATATATGTGTGTGTGTGTGTGTGTGTGTGTGTGTATGTATGTATGTATGTATGTATGTATGTATGTATGTGTAGCGCGTGCTTTATGTCCCTGATTAAAACAAGATAATTCTTCATACGATATGGAAAGATGAGAACCAGTTTGAGTTGTACATTACAAGCAATATATATATATACACGCACAAAATCCTGCCGTATGGAGAATTACTCAAGTGTTTTTCTTAATAATCTACTTCGATGTACACAAGCGTGAAATATAAGATGTTTGTTGCTTTTCTACTTAAACGCATCATTCAAGACCAAATTATTTCCCCTTGGCTGCGTTTGTGGCTGTTGGCTCCTCGAGGACTTTGTGAAAAGTGGAGAATTATTTTCTCATTAAATTTAATATTATTATTTGTAGTAATAGTATTATTACTATTAGTAGTAGTTATTGTATGTTGAGACTTGTAGTAACAAGTGACATTCTTTGGAGATCAAGCGACACCAAGTATCCAAAATATACCAAAAACATCGCAATCCCAGACGCCTTTTTTTATGGAGAGCTTTTACATGGAAAAAGACACGAAGCCCATCCCCCAAAAAAACGGCAGGAATTCTTAATCAAAACTAACCTCTATTGGCACAAGTTGAGAGCAAAGAAGCTAGAAGGGTGTGCTGTCGACCGATTGCGTTGGTGTGCCATTATCTCCAAACCTCAAAATGGCTAAACCTTTGCTAACAGAATGAGCAACTGTCTCTAACAAGTTTGGTTCACGTGACTACTGGCGGCTCTATAATAATAGTGTTTTAAATAAGAGTAAGAAAACTGATGGTTTAGAAGCCATTGTTAAAATGTAAGATAAATAACATGATCAGAATTATAAAAAAGTTTGCAATGAAAAGAAAAAAGCTCAAAAATATGAAACAGCAACAATCATGCAAGCAAGCAAACAATATACTTAAAGCAAATCAAAATTGATAAGAAGGCAAAAGAATTTATAAACTAGGAGTTGGTGTTTGTACAGAAAAGCAAGGTCGACCAAGTGAACACAATATGTTAAGGCAAGTCTGGACGGAGTCATGTCAAAACGCAAGCCGTCCCATTTTATTGTCTATGAAAATATCCCAGCATGCATTCTGTATCCTTCTGACTATAAGAGGGGGAAAATTTTTGCAATCATTCCCATCCCCATTGGCAAATCAGCATTTACTATCCCTCCACTCTTCAATCAATTTGAAGTGTTAGCATCTACTAATAAAGGAAAATGTTTTGCTCGTAAATTCTCTTCCAATTTTACTCCAATTCTGCTCCAATCTTCTGGAGTGTCTTTGCCTAACATTCCATTTAGAAATGAGTCTCTATTGTGTTATATGAATATAACTGCGTCTATGGTTTCTATCATCACCAAAATGGATCCCGACAAAGCATGTAGACTTGATGGCATTCCTGCAATAAGAAATGTGCTCCTGAGCTGACCCCTGTTTTATCTAAACTCTACAAGAAATACCTTGCTGCTTCTTGCTTTCCTGCTTGCTGGAAATCCTCTTCTGTAGTTCTAATCTTTAAGAACTCAGACGAACCGTATGATCGTTTTAAGTATCAGCCTATTAGTATTTCAGCTATTTTTGGTAAAGTACTAGAGGCTTTAATCTACTCTGAATTGGTTAAGCATCTCACCACACAAGGTCTTCTTTCAGATAAAGCAATATGGCTTTCGCTTCTGGTCAGCTTTTTGGTGCATTAACGGTTATGGCTGAAGTAGTCTATCAAGCTTTACATAAGATTGGTGAAGCTCGAGCTGTTGCTCAGGATATCTCGAAGGCATGCTAGTCTTCTTCAAAAGATGAAATATTACAGAATTTCTGGTTGAATTTTTGATCTCATTCATTCAAATCGCGAAATGAAAGTTGTCTTGAACGTCCTCCCTTCCAGATCTTTTAGCATTAATTCAGATGTCCCTGAGGGCTCTATTCCTGAACATGCGTTGTTCTTAATTTTCATCAGTGACCTTCCTGATGTCAACGGTTCACAACTGGATATCAATGCTGAGAACAACAACCATTTACTGCTTAATAGTAACTATGACCAGTTCGATACTGTCAAATTGGCAGCTGATCTCCAAAATGATCTTCAATCTGTTGTTAACTGCAGCAAAAATGGCTTGTTAATTTTAACACTTCGAAAACGAAATTACACACTTTTAATCGTCTTAGAAAACCTATTCTGCCTTCCATCATAATGGCTGATACTAACCTCCGGGGGGAATGTCTCATCGCGCCTTCTCGGTTTAACGTCTTCTGCTGCCATGAAGTGGAAAGACAATATTGAATCAACTGATAGGTCTGCTACTAGGAAAGTTGGTTCACTGTGTCCGACTAGATATTTTTTCTCGCCAGAAGCTCTTTTACACATTTATAAGTTTACTCTTCGTCCATGCATTGAATATTGCTGTCACACTTGTTCTGGTGTTTCTACAATGAAGAATGGCATCTTGACTTCAGACACATTCCCATCGCCGTAATGTTGCTTCCCTGTGTCTTTTCCATAAATATTTTCATGGTAACTGTCCTGATGAGCCTTCCTCTTTGGTACATAGATTCTAGGAATTTTACTCAGTAGTCTCTTGCATTTTAGTGGCTTTATTGCCTTGATTAGGGTGAAATGATTAAAGAAATCTCTATAAACTTCAAAGAAGCCTGGTATCAAAAACTCGCAACTCAAGAATTACAGCGCTACCAAGTAACTTTGTACTAATGACTTGGTATACTATATTGTTTTGTAAGCAATTATCATTTAAGGGACATTCGTTATTTGCTCTGTAGTTACAGGTGGGTTTGGCTGTGTGGGTGGTTTCTTGTTTATGTTTATGTTGCAATATATATATACATATATATATATATATATATATATATATTAGAAATTTACCAATTTAAAAATATGGTTCCATTGCAACACAGGAATTACCATGTTTCAAAAACAGAAACAAAAACTTCAAATTCAATTATAGAATTAAGTTAAAGTCCCTAGTCCAGTTTCATTTTCAAGCGAATTTTGGAATAACTTATTTTGAAATTTATTGAGTTTTATAAGCACATACATTCATAATATTAGTTTCTAAAGATACGGGGAAATCCAATCATTTTAAGAAGGAGCGGTAAGGTATTCATTTTCACTGACAACTATTGTATCAAAATATGAGTTACTTTCTAAAAGAGGTAGAGGAGGGTTGCCTTTTCGAACGAATGATGACATTCGTTCAACGTATATATATATATATATATATATATATATATATATATATATAGAGAGAGAGAGAGAGAGAGAAAGAGAGGCACACTTCGAATCCAGATTGAATCCATTACATTCACTTACGTGCTAATACCCTTGGGAAAGGTGTGAATCCTATTCTTCTCCCTCCAGCTATGGGTTAAATAGCAGGACAGACTGGGTTCTATATCCTTGGATGGCAACTGGTCTAGGAGAAGGAAAACTCTGAATTCAAAACCTGCGGAGGGTCGTTTAGGGACCTTGTGGCATGTAATGCACCAGGTCTCTGAATTCGGCCCTTCAAAAAGTGTGGATGGTCCTGCACGAAACCTTCACCACTATAATTGAATCTCATGTGCCGGTGTCAGGCTGTCAGTTTTCTTGGAACTGATCTGCTTGGCCCTCATCCGTCGAACCCGACGGGTGAATCGATTTATATATATATATATATATATATATATATATATATATATATATATATATATATTTCCTTGGGTACGCAGTGGTTCCTTTGATATGTATGCCTAATACAATAAAATTGAATTCGTGTTATTGTTGCAATTAAAGAAGTTCGATATTTTTTAAATATTTTGATATTCCCCTTCATATACGCTACGTAAGCTTTTTAGTGAAATAGTAATGCGATGGCAACCTAATCGATTTGTCACAGATCAGTTTTTTAACGATAAACTATTATCTTTTTTATAACGTTATCATTTTGTGTAAATAAACTCACTAAAGGTTAAGTACATGAATTTATTATCAAATAAAACATTTCGAGTAACTTCATTATTCTAGGAAGAAAACGTACAAAGATAAATCTTTCAGATATTGGAATTTTCATTTCTCACATTCTCAAGATAATAATAATAATAAGGTAAACATTGCTTATTTTCTTTTATGCATAGCTTATTCACGTTTACACCTAAATGTGATCTAAATGCTAAGGTGGTTACCATATTCAGAATAGAAAATGAATTAGTTTAAATAACTAATCGATTTAATAATAAAGGCCACCAATAAAACAATTGATTATACATAATATACTAGATTTGAAATGCATAACTAATTAAAGCTAAGTATGCAAATTAATGATTTCCTGTTATAGCATACCAACGGGTGATAATGATTTTGTCCCCATTCATATAAATACAGTAGCAAAAACTGTATGTTGGTCTGCAGTTGGAGATTCATTATGGAAATCACTTGACTCACTTCTAGCAGTTGACTTCTACGCGCCGCTGGCGCATCTTATGTGTGTTGTTCTTTTCCTAAATATTATCGTTCATTATCAACATTCGTTTAATTATTCTATTCAGTAACCTTTCTCAAGGTTACAATATTTCCATTAAGCACCACGTGCGGGTCTTATAATGAGTAAATGTTATCTGCAGTAAAGTTTTGTGTGAAGATTGTGAAAATTGGTAGTGAAATGCCAGCCTTATTAAAATAGCCTATTGTGAACATTCTACGAAAACTTCGATTTTTTAGGGGTGGCACAACAGTTTTAAGGGAGGAAGAGGTGCGCACGATGGCACAAGAGGTGAACATCTATAACAGAAAGAGCAGACGCAAACGTGGACAGAGTACGAAACTTGGTATACTTAGATCGAAGATTAAGTGTACGACTGATAACAAAACTGAATGGAAACAGGATAACAGTACAGTATCTAGGAAGTGATAAAAAATTTTCATCGCATATGGTGCGCCAATCTTGACAATTGAATCCCCAGAGTCGCCCTTCGAAAGGAAATTTTGCTTACGCGTTCACTGTTGGCTGCTCTCGCCTTCAAATTAGTCCGCTCGCAAAGTGCTAAAAACACGCACGTGCGCGCGCACACATCACGCATATATGCATACATGCACAGTCTGATCGCTACATCTTTTATACAAATAGTATTATACCTCGTGGTTTCGCACAAACACGCATACATAAAATTTAAGTGTTATAAATAAGCTATATTTGAAAGTATATGTATGAATAAAGATAAAAAGAAAACTTTTCTGAACCGACGCGTTTCGTCCTACTTTATCAAAACAAATGTAAGGATTTTATTTTTAAAATAGTAGCATGGACCGGCGTTGCCCGTGCTTGATTCAAAAATCGTACAACTCATCAGCAATCGCTATCACTTGACTTAAAATATTTTTGCCCTTCCTTGCCTTTAAAAGAGTGCCCTTTTCCGTGCTGATGTTGCAACATGCCTTACTTCTTGCCTATCTCACACTGCGATTTGTTTCCAAGCTATATACTAAACATTAAATCTGTTACGAAAAAAGAACTAAACAAAATGAACACAAAATGACCAGCTTTAAAAAAGGACTCGTAACTGGAAAAACCGAATGAAAAAAGAATGTTAACAACAAATACTTTTTCACACCCAACCCAGTTCTGCGGAATCAGAATCAACGTTGAGTTTAATCAGGCGAATGAGCCAATTGGAGTAAAGTGCCATACAGATTTAAATTTTTCCCACTTGTGACGAATGCAGCTATCGATTTTTTTTTGCATGCTAGTTAACATTCGTGTCAGTCAGCTGTTGGCTCTCACGCTGGCCAATAGAATCTTCCTGCCTATTCGTGGCAGCCAGCTATAGGCTCTCACTCTGGCCAGTGGACCGCAAACTACATGAAAACTGCCGTAGAAGCATGAAAAAAACGATTATTTCCACTATCGATGGGAGTTGGGAAATTCAAAGTCGGTCTTGGCCTTTCCACTACCTTGGAGAATGTGCATGTAAATTTTGGTGCAAATCGGTCGAAAATTGCAGCCGTGCATTCGTTACACACACACACACACTGCCTTTTATAGATAGAGACTATTGTTTATAAACAGAAGTATAATATCGTTAGGTTTTCACATTTTAAGAACATCAGGCTGTGAAATTTAAGGTAAACTATGGAGGATGTTCAATATATATTTTATAATGTAATTACTATTCATTATTTTATTTTAATTTGATAAAGTGTGTATTTCTTTATATTAAATAATATGAATAAATAGAAGTTTATGAATGTGACCGTTTTTTTTTTGGTTTTTTTTTTGTTTTTTAAATTATGGTCAGACATTTTGGATTTGGAAAGGAGTATATCTTTTAGGAAAGGAGATATTTGAAAAAAATCCGGGGCGCAGACTTACATTTTTCTGATATTCGATAGCGACACTCTCAAGAATTTTCCGTCTAATTAGAGTTACCTCCTCTATTAATAGGTGTGTTATTCTTTAGATCGAAGTTGTGGTTGAACTTATTTCTATGTTTGACTAATTCTTTTGATAAATTGATATGTAGAAGATGTGTTCAGAGGTATGTGTGTATGTTAGAGTGTATCTATCTGTCGTGGGTGTTGATTTGCACACTTTGATATTGTTCGGCTGATCAGCTGTATTATTTTATTTGTTTAATTGTTAGCAGTGTAGAGTTCATAGACGTTAAACAAATTTCAAGCTAACAAATGATTGTGTAATCGTCATGTGTAATTTACCTGCCCACTGTCCACTTTTCTCACTGTGTAATCATTCAGCAGAATTAAATTCGAGCCACTTCAATTCTGAACTGCTGTCTTGTCACACGTCTCCCATTCAAGGGAAGCTCTGAATGGGCTTTCAACCAGATAAAGTTCGATTTTGATAAGTATCTGTATTTGTTCAATGAACAAATTGTATTTAGCTTGAATGAACTTGATATGTGACTCTTGGTTATCGAGTTATTTCCTGGGATTTAAATCCGACTGTGGTATTCTATTATGCTGACTGACGCCACTGAGTGGTTTATTTCTGTTATAGATATTTCGTAAGTGGAATCCAGAAATATAATAGACGTTATTAAAAAAAACAGATTTTAGTAATAAATCAAATCACATTTGAGTTAATTACTAATCTTAACTAATCTTTGTCTAGCATAAGTTTGAATATAGACATTCTATATGAATTGAACTCACGTCAGTTGCATTTGGATGAGCAGCTACATAAATTCCATTTTGATCAGGTCGTTCGCTCACCTTCTTCTTAACAGTCTCAGGTACTTTGTTGGACTTAGCCATTGTCCAGATTCATGTGAGGGAATAGGTCGTTAGCCTACCGCGCTGGATCAATGTTAGAAGCGTATGTGACACGCTTGGGCGATCATGTCTCATTTCATTACAGGATATTTGCGCGTAAATATATGTAACGAACTTGACTGGAATTCGAACTCTGCAGTCCGATTTCCCATTCCAGGCTGTTATCTATTACACAATCCGTGCATCCAAGCTTACAGCATCTGATATTTCCAAGCGGTCACCCATCTGGCTACTGACTAGATTTGACCTTTCTTAACTTCGGTGACCGGACGCGAATCGGTGTTTCAAGATAATATAGCCGTAAGCTGTCTCGATGAGTGTTGTCTAAATTTACGAGATGAGGACTTGCTCTTATTTGACTGTTCAGAATAGTACCCTATCTTTCGATCAGAAAATTTCGAATGGTGTGTTTTGGTGTTGTCTGAAATTTAGAACCATAGCGTCGCCATCATTCTATGAATAATGTTAAAGTGTACTACGCCTCTTTATTGTTTTGATTACTACGTCATGAGTAAAGAATTCTTAAAACATATTTAAGCTTATTTCTCATTGGATAATCCCTGAGTATTGTTCCGTATCTATCTATCTATCTATCTATTCCTATTAACCGTTTATGCGTGTATCAATATATTCATATCTATCACTTCGTACATCTAAAAATCAGTTTGTTCCAGTCTATCTTATTCATATCTATATAACTATTCATATCTACACACACACACACACACACACACACACACACACACACACACACACACACACACACACACACACACACACACACACACACACACACAGTTCGGTAGGCAGGGTCGAATTTACTGCTTATACTTGCCTACCGAAGTTAGGCACGTCAGCGTAAATGACGGTTCCGTATAGGATGCAGGTTCGAATCCTGTCAAAGGACGAATATTTTCTATGAAAATTTCTCGGACATTCAGGCCGGTAAATGTTATTAATACTGTTAACAGAGCATTTACTTAAATACTTGTATCTATAAAAAGAACGTTAAACATAAAAATGTCTTTAATAAATTGTCGGACTTTTTTTTCCATTTCTTCTTTTTTTTTATATATATATATATATATATATATATATATATATATATATATATATATATATATTATTAGTGTATTTTTTATCTGATTCACTCAGAAAATGAATTGTTTTTAAGACGGGGATTTTGATTTTAAATAAACATTTTTAAAACTTTTCACTCGAATTTATTTTCTGGAATGAAACGTTCTATACAATTGCCATGTTTTAGAAGCATTTGTTTTGTAGAGAATAAAATAGAAAATAAAGTTTTCTGATTTACAATATTTACATCGTTCGGACTGTTGTCCTCATCTTTATTGCCATATTTACGACGTTTCGGCTGTTGTGCGCTTCAACTCTCTTCAGGTGATATACTTTGATACATGACTCGTTGGTTGTGTAATCACAAGAGTGACTTGAGCCAATGAGTTGTAAGTTCAATATCTAGCCACAGCAGAGGGAACAAAACTTGAATAGTTGAGTTTTTAAAGGGATCTAACTGAAACTGAAATACCCAAAAAAAGGCATGGCACGTGGAATCAGAAGATTCTACCCCACTGGACTAAATAAAGTATTCGGTTCGAAAATACAACGTCTATCAGCTGAAGAATGCCGGAGCGTACAATGGGCGAAACGTCATTAATATGGCAGTGAAGATGAGGACAACAGTCTAAACAATGTAAATAATGTAAATAGTTACAATATCTCATCTCAGAAATACAGACAGACGCTGAAAGTTTTTTGACTTATTTTGAAAATATACTCTCAGAAGACAGAAATGTGGTTCTAGAGGATACTGTTCAGAATACCATGGACAGAAAATGTGATTAATGAGGAGGTTCTAAGGAAAATGGAAACAAAATGGAAGCTTTTAGCTAGAATCAGAAAGTGGCAGTTGAAATTTCTGGGTCGCATAATGAGAAAGGAGGTTTTGGAAAAATTGACTCTTACAGGATATATCGAAACCAAAAGTGACAGTAGGAGGTAGCTGGTCTTTTCTTTCATAGTTCCATTTCGGGAATGAAAATTTCTCACTTCATAGTTCATAGTTATTTAATTTCCAGTATTTCAAACGGATGCAAATATAAACTTTAAATATTTACATAATTTTATGCACAGATATATCGAGATAGTTAGATTAAGGTATAAAATTTTTGCTCTGAATAGAAAGGATGAAGAATGTTTTATATATACTCTTATTCAAGAATTTCAGTACGAGGCTTTGATTGGGGATTATTATAACATAAGATGTGCTCCAAGAAATACCAGAGGTCTGAATCGAATTTAATGTTCATTACAAATCTTTGATCTGAGAGAAATTGATCAGTGGTTAACCCAATACGTACTAGGCTCATCTTAAAAGAGAGCAATGTAAGCTTTGTATTCGATGTCACTTCACAATGTCAAAATAGCTAGGTACCGAAGAAGGTATCCACATAGTCACCAGGTGCAGAATCGGACTTCACAAGATGACGGTGACTACACAGACATAAACATGATATAAACGTAGCTGAATATGCACACACAAGATAATCAGATGATAGGAAGTTATATAAACGCCAGACTCAAGTGAGGAAGGTGTGTCTCGCATATCGCTACGAAAAGATCGAACGTTCTAAGTATATCCCCGGAACCGCATACCATTTGCATCAGAGTCCAGAAGGGAAGAAAACATTATTTCATGAATTAAAAATTTAGTCATGTATTCTTAACAGATGTTATTAACGTATCATTTCGTTATCCAACTTGTTTGAAATACTGCTTGTGTCTTTAAAAAATTTGAAATATTTAGTTTATTCACTAAAATAACTATTCAGTACGTGTACGGGCTATATAAATGGACAATCACTAAAATTGAATTTTCAAGATCCATCAAATCATTGCAAAAATTCGTGAGTTCTAATAGGCACTAGTTTTTGCTTTGGTACAGATTTCTGGTGTGTTCTAGATTGAAAACTTACGTCGTTTAGTTTTGGGTCAGATTTTGCTAACGTTGTGTTCACAAATGAATTCCTTAAAGATGTAGGATGAAAAGTTGCACTTTCGCCATATTGTGCTCTGTGAATTTCGCAAAGGAGTAAGTATTGGAACTGCAACTAAAAAAAAAAAAATCAGAAGGTTCATTTGAATCGTACTCCGGCTCCTAGGATGGCCAAAAGGTGGTTTGACAGATTTTGTCAGAGGGGGATTTTTACCTAAACGATCAACCACACTCCGGATGACGTTCCGACGTCGATGAAGACGCTGTGCAGAGAATAAAGCGAAGATTTCGACGCTAGAGATTGCTAAGAGTTTGAAAATCTGTATCTCAACAGCCTTTCGCGATTTGAAGAGAATTGTGTGCGAGAAAAACGTCTGATCTTGGCAAGTCGAAAGGTGTTATTTTTCACCACAACAATGCAAGTCCGCATGTTGAAAAACAGATCATGCAAAAACTTAAATGAAATGGAAAACCCTCCAGCACACACCATATTCTCCTGACTAGCCGATTCCTGATTTGCATTTGTTACTTTCTCTGAAGAACAATTTAACTGACAAAAAATTTGGCTCTGTGCAGTCAGTCGTAGACTACTTCACAACCTTCTTCCAATACAATACATGACATTTGTACGAAAATGGCATTGACAAATTTATAGAACGATGGGAGACAATTGTTAAAAGCAATGGAGACTATATACTTGACTAATAAACGTTTTTGTGTGCTTCTGTAAAATCTTTTTTTAAAATTTTCTAATCGAGCACATACATTTACAATGATCTAGTATTTGAAAGGTGCTACTTTTTCTGGTATTATTTTCAAGAATTTTATTTACTTATTTTATCATATTTTGTTATGTCAATGAGAAGTCAATTTTTATAATTCTAACACCAGAAGTATATCAGCAAAGTGACGCTGGGGAACAAATGCACGAAACACAATATACCCATCAAAACAACCAGTCTGCTTGGGTTATACTACGCACACGCATCACAGCCAAATGCGAACGATATTGTAACAAGTTTTGCCAAAAGCAACGCATAACCTTGCGAGTGTGGTGCAGTTCAATATATATTCTCCTGATTTAGCTCTTTTGGATTTTCATTTGTTCCGGTCTCTGGGGAACAATTTAAATAACAAATGATTTCGTCAGGTTCATTTGAACAGAAACGGTCAACTACGCACCGGGCGACCTTCCAACGTCGATGAAGATGCGCTAATTTCCATAGTGAAGAATAAAAAGATTTCGACTGTTCGATTGCTAAGAGTTTCAAAATCCATGTCACAACTGCCTTTCGCCATTTGAATAGACTTGGGTTCTAGAAAAACTGCCGAATTTTCACAAATCAAAAAGGCGTCAATTTCCAGTACGACAACGCAAGACCGCATAATTGAAATGGGAAGCCCTCTACCACTTACCATATTCTCCTGATTCAGCTCCTTCGGATTTTCATTTGTCTCTACAGAACAATTTAAATGAATGAAAATTTGACTCTGTACAGTGAGTCGAAAACTAACTCACCACATTCTTCTAACAAAAAACCACGAAGTTTCCAGAAACGTGGCATCAACCAGCTTGTAGAACGATGTTAAAAACAAGGGAAATTATACTTGACTAATAACTGTTTTTTGTTAGTCTGAAAAATGTAGTTTTTAATTTTCTAATCGGCTATGAACATATGCTGTGATCTAATACACTGTTGCAGCTGAAACGATACATTTTCCTGTATTAACATGTTGACCACCAGGGATCAATAACAAAATCTGACTTCAAACGACAACTTCATAATAACCAACTTAAGCAATAAAATGTTTTATAGGTTGATTTATAGCTTTAGCTAAAGTCTTAACATAGTTTTCATTTTAAAAGTAACAGTGAAAATAAATTCGTTATTGGCGCCCGTAGATAAAAATGTATCAAAATATGTCAATCACGTGATAATTCATAATCGGCGTCACAATAAAAAAAAACCTCCACTCACGAGTTATCTCACGTTTGGTAGTCGATGTGTTAAAATGATAATTTCATATTTAGGTAGCATTGCTATAACTAGCAAATAAATCTGCCTCAAAGTCTATAGTTAACAGCTTAAACTTTCATTATTCTTGTCCTAGACAAACAGACGATTTAACATGAATTTCATTGACTCATATATCTATTGAAGATAGTAGCAAGAACGTGTCAATATTATTAATTACTTATTTACAACTAATAACAGACGAAAGGGCAACAGATCACTTATCTTTCCATTTGAATCATTTGAAATCGAATGAAATGCTTTGTTTCCTGAAACTTTTTTCTGGTTTAGATCAAAGCTTATTCAACCGAGTTCTTCCACTTGAATAAAATTCTGTTCATTCAGAGTATAGCTACAATTACGAAAAATCTTACAGAAATAAAGTCTATTTATTTCTAGTTAAAGTCTCCAATTTTATGAAGTCATTTCTCTTCGAGATAACAAGGGTTATTGATAAACTTATTGATTGATAAAAATGTCTCAAATTAACTTTTTCTCTTAAATATTATGAGGGTTGACACATTAAAAAGGGTTTCCAATTTTCTAAAACAAGGTTATAACACATAAAGTAATAAAACTAGTATCAAAATGAAGTCTATTTGTTTCTGTTCAAAATAACGAAAGAGATTGATAAAATATTTGTTTGTTTTTTTCTTGGCGACGTATTAACATCCTCATGGGTCATTGAATGCCGAAATTTAATTTTCTGGCGAGAATTAGTAATTTTTTTTTCAAAAATGTATTACTATTAATAATTTTTTTTACTAAAATATATTGCTGGTAATATTTTTTATATTTTTCAAAAATGTCTGTCTGGTAATTTTTTTACTATGAAAATCTATTTCTGGTATTTTTACTATAAAAATATATTTTAATACTTTCATTGTGTTTTGAATCCAGTTTGGGAGTTAACTATTTACCCATAGCTAAGACCCTAATAGGTGGTACCACCCCTGAGAACAGCAATTAAGAGGTGGTTTCACGCTCCTCAAAGCCTTACTATCAGAGGCCTTGCTGCCACTTGTAGTTTATCGTCATACCCAGGATTATTGTTAAAACGTCCCTAATCATATAAAACTAGTTTAACTATATAGAATAATGAAATTGATATCAAAATTAAGTCAATTTATTTCTCTTTCAAAATTATGAGGGTTGACTTATTAAAAAAGATCTCCAGTCTTAGAAAACAAGTAGGAATGATGAAACTGGTATCAAAATAAAATCCGTTTCTTTTCAAATTGACGAAGCTAGATTGATAAGTCTCTAGGCCTATAAAGCCAGTTTTAAGCCGATAGAATGATGAAACTGGTATCAAAAGGATGTCTATTTATTTCTCCTCAAAGTTACATGTTTATTTTTAAACATATTCAATATTTAGAAACATACGTTTTCCAAACGTTCTATCAACTTTTTCATTTGATGAAGAAAGTTTCTAATTCGTCTTTTATTCACTTGCAACCTTCAACTTCAACAATGTATTTTAAAAAAAATGCTGCAATTTCAATGACTCAATTTCGGGACGATCAAAAAATCTGCTACTGTGATATCAGGGTTGTAAGGAGGGTGAACAGCAATTATGAATTTGAAGATTTGCACCGTTATTGATTGCAATAAAACCTTGTAATAGACTAATGCAAATAGTGTTGCCTTGTCCGGTATTATTCTACAAAGGAGGCATGAACCGAAACAAACGTACGGTATCTACATCTTAGTATCAGATAGTTTGCGGTATGTGTTTTTCTCACCATTTTAGGTTAACTTTGTAGAAAAAGAACGAAGATCATTTATTTGCTATAAAATATGTCCAGGATAATACCCACAACTGCAATATTTGATTACGGTAGTTGGGTCGTATTACACACGAGCTATATAAAAACTTCAGATTCCTCAGAAAAAATTCTGGGGTTGCACTCTACCTGTAGTAGACTTATACACGAGTATATAAGGTATGCACAATTTTCCATTTTCATGGCGGAACAGAAGATGAGACAGTGAAACATCGAAAAAAAAAGATAAGGAAGAAGAGAGGGCTACGCTTATCCATCAGTCTTTTTTTTTTTTGTGTTTTTCTTTCTCATTTTTCATTACTATTTCTCATTCTAAGTTAGTTGTCAGGAATCTAAAGCAGTGAGATGTCTTGGATCAATTATCAGTGAAGAAAGATCCAGAAGAAAAATAATTTCAAGAAAAGCGGTTATCGTAAAACTAAGAACAATCTGGAAAACAAGAACATCTGCCTAAAATCAAAGACCAGACTGTTGCGTATATTGGCAAATTCAATCATTTAAGGACACCTTTGAATCTTGAACATTAACATCAGAATTACCACAACGAATCCAAGTATCAGAAATGAAAGATCCAAGGTTTCTCCAACGTCGACCACATCATACATGGCATAGTGCGAGGCGTCATCAAAAAAGAAACAGGTCTATTAGAAGAAATCATAATCAGTGTTGGGTTTTTTCTGGTTTTTTTTTCGTAGTTTTTTTTTTTTTTTTTTTTCTTACTGTAACTTTTTATTGATTTTAAAAACGCATTAAGTTTTTATTATCTCTACTGGAATTATTTTCAGTTTTGGTTTGTTTTACGGGATATCAATCTCTTCCAGATTATTTATGCCGAGTTTTATCATTTTGATAAATAATAGAAAGTTAGATATCGGTTTAGCTTGCACAAGAGTCAAAAGGGTAGACATGTGTTTGGCTAATACGACAGCCAAAACGGTAGATATGGGTTTGGCTAATACGACAGTCAATAGGGTAGACATGGGTTTGGCTAACACGACAGCCAACAGAGTAGACATGGGTTTGGCTAATACGACAGACAAAAGGGTAGACATGGGCTTGGCTAATACGACAGACAAAAGGGTAGACATGGGCTTGGCTAATACGACAGACAAAAGGGTAGACAGGTGTTTGGCTTATACGACAGACAAAAGGGTAGACATGGGCTTGGCTAATACGATAATCAAAAGGGTAGACATGGGGTTGGCTAATACGACAGACAAAAGGGTAGACAGGTGTTTGGCTTATACGACAGACAAAAGGGTAGACATGGGCTTGGCTAATACGATAATCAATAGGGTAGACATGGGCTTGGCTAATACGACAGACAAAAGGGTAGACATGGGCTTGGCTAATACGACAGACAAAAAGGGTAGACATGGGCTTGGCTAATACGACAGACAAAAAGGGTAGACATGGGTTTGGCTAATACGACAGTCAAAAGGGTAGACATGGGCTTGGCTAATACGACAGACAAAAGGGTAGACATGGGCTTGGCTAATACGACAGACAAAAGGGTAGACATGGGCTTGGCTAATACGACAGACAAAAGGGTAGACATGGGCTTGGCTAATACGACAGACAAAAGGGTAGACATGGGCTTGGCTAATACGACAGACAAAAGGGTAGACATGGGCTTAGCCAATACGACAGACAAAAGAGTAGACGTGGGCTTGGCTAATACGACAGACAAAACATGGTAATACACAGACAAAAGGGTAGACATGGGCTTAGCCAATACGACAGACAAAAGAGTAGACGTGGGTTTGGCTAACACGACAGTCAAAAGGCTGGACATGAGTTTGGCTTGCACAAGAGTCAAAAAGGTAGACGTATTTGGCTTGTACGTGAGTTAAATAGGTAAACGAATATATAATAAAGAGGTGTCCTCCTTTCGTTTTTTATCCTTCTTATCGAGTATGCTGCTGACGTTCTCTTCACTCCAACTGATAGGGCTGCTTTTCTGGAATCAGACTTATAGACTTTTTCCGCATTTATAGAAGAGTTTTAGAAGCTAATGTGCCGATAACAAACGATAAAGAAGCTTTCAGATTTATTTTGAAAATTAATAGTAATGAGGATTTTTCACAAATGATACAGCTCAACTCAGTAACATTGTCATAGATTTAGTCCAAGTGGTCAAATGTAGTCTTCTGTGTAGTTATCTCTTTAAGTCATCGTGAATGATTCTTACACACATAACATTACATGGAAAAGAAGACAATAATTATATAATGACATATTTTTTACCAATGATATAAGAAAAAGAAACTATAAAAAGATAGCGCGTATAATTAAAAGAAAATCACTCAATTTGATCTGACTGTCGTTTTTTTGCCGCTCAAAGAACTCCCTTAGGGTGGTTGCGTGACAGTCTCGCACCTTTTCCTCTTTCTTTTCAAATCTAGGTCCTCGCCTTTCCCAATCTTTAAGTTACTCTCTCTCTCTTTCTCTCTCTCTCTCCCTCTCTCTCTCCCTCTCCCTCTCCTTCTTGCTACCTTCACCCGTTGTCTTTCGGCCTTTTTCTCGCTTTCTGTATCTTCATAACTTCATCTTTCTCAATATTTATCTCTTTTGAGGAGGCACGGTGGAGTAATGGATAGCGGCTTGGATTGAGGAATCGGAGAGCCGAGTTCGAATTCCAGTCGAATCCATTAGATCCACTTACGTGCTAATACCCTTGGGAAAGGTGTGAATCCTCTCTCTTCTCCCTCCAGCTATGGGTAAATAGCAAGACAGACTGGGTTCTATAGCCTTAGATGGCAACTAGTCTAGGAGAAGGAAAACTCTGAATTCAAACCTGCTCTTAGAGGAGGGTGAATGGAGTCTCTCTGAGCCTTGGTTGGCAATCCATTTAGTGATGGTGTCACGATAAAAACACCCTTGATAGCCCTAGCGAAGCATCAAGAATTCAGCTATTTGACAAGATTATGAACTACACCAATCAAAAGTATTGGTGAGTTCAATCTCGGCTGAGGCCGCAAGATGATGATGATGATGATCTCTTTATTGTTATCTGTCTATCTTTCTGAGATGAGGCATTGTAATTATTTATACTATTTACATTGTTCGGACTGTTGTCCTCATCTTTGTTGCACGCTCCGGCCTTCTTCATATGATTGGAATTTCGAACTGAACCCTTTATTTCGTGATCAGAGTAGATTGTTCTAGTTCCACGTGCCATGACTCATCCGGATGTCTCAGTATCAGTTATCTCCCTTTTAACTCAACTCGCCAAGATATTGTTTCCCTCCGCTGTAGCCAGGTATTGAACTCACACCTTTTGGGTCAAGTCACTGAATTACTTCAACCAATGCTTTTATACTTGAGGATGTCCAAGCAAGCGAGAGATTTTGTCTTTATTTCTTCTCTCTCTCTCTCTCTCTCTCTCTCTCTCTCTCGCCATTTTTTATTTCTCGAATCTTATAGTATGTCCATCTCTCTATTTTTTCAGTGCTTCTCTTTTTCTCTAACACTTTATTCTTCTGTTACCCTATCGTCTTTTTCTCTTCTCTCTGTCTCCATCACTCTATCTCTTTCTGTATTTAACTCTTACATTCTCTACTTACATCATTCTATCGCTGTGCCGCCCTTTACCTCCATTGGTTTATCTCTCTCAATGCTTCATCTTCTCTCCCTCTCTCCCTCTCTCTCACATTTGATCTCTACTTCCTTCTCTCTCTCTCTCTCTCTCTCTCTCTCTTTTTCTCAGGTTATCTCACTGTATTTCCCATTCTCACTTTCACTGTACTTCCATTTCTCTATCTCACTCCACCTCCATCACATTTTATCTGCTAACTTTTCTCTCTCCCAACATACGCTCTCTTCTTCTATCACTATAAATCTCATTATGCTTATCTCTCTGAATTGTTTACTTCTACCGCTCTCTCATTCTGTTTCAGTTTTTTTTTCTCTTACTCTCTCCCTCTTTTTCTACTTCAATTTCCTCTGTCTCTCTCAGTGTTTCTCTCTTTCTTTCGCTTTTTTAGTTTCTGCCCGAGACTATCGGAATTTTTTCTTTGTGTTGTTGTTGCTTTGTTTTGTTTCCTTTTTCTACACAATACTCACAAATTTCCTTGTCTTTCTTATTTCCATTTCCTTTCAAAGATTTAAATCTCCGTTTTCCAAATTTCCGTCTTCTTAACAATAGTAATAAGAAACTGGGTCTTATTATTATTATTATTATTATTAGTAGTAGTAGTAGTAGTAGTAGTAGTAGTAGTAAGAACTTGTGTAGTAGAAGTACTATTAGTAATAGCAATTATAGTCGTAGTAATGAGGGAAATAATGGAAAGTGAAAAAAATTATTTTATTCCATCAACTCAGATTGTCATTGTTCACATTTTGCTTTCTTTTCTATTTTTCTCTTTCCCAATCTCATTTTTCTCATCTTTTCTTACAAATCTTCCTTCATTTTCTGATTATTTCTCTTTGCCTCTTTCTTTTTATCCACCTATCTTCCTTTCTTTCTTTCTTTCTTTCTTTCTTTCTTTCTGTTCATTTATTGTTCGTCTTATTTTAACATGGCTTATTTTCCTGTTATTCCTCTTATTTCTTTATTGTCCTTATTTCTTTTTTCTTTTTATTCTTTATTCTGTTCATTTACTGTTCTTTTCTTTTTTTCACTCTCTCTTTCATCATTCTTTACTGTTTCTTTTCTTTGTCGCTGTTGCCCTTCTTCTTCTTCTTCTTCTTCTTCTTCTTTTCTTCTCCTCCTCCTCCTTTTATTTATTTGGTTCCTATTTTTTCTTCTTCCTTTTCTTTTTCCTCTTTACTCTTTTCGTTTACCATTCTTTTTTATAAAATTTTCTTTTTCCACTCCTTCATCATCTGTTCTTCTACTGCTCTTTTCTTTCTTTCTTTCTTTCTTTCTTCATTCTTCATTACATCGTTTTCACCTGACTATAATTCGTATCGCCTTTCTTATCTTTGCTCTTAGATTGTTTTTCACTTTCTTTCTTTACGTAAAATGGTTCCATTATCGCTTCTCTTCGATTCTTTATTCTTTTTCTCCTTCACCTTCTTTTCAAACTTTTTTCTTTTCTTCTATCTTTTGTCTGTTCTTCCTATTTCCTTCTCTTCTGTCTTCGTTTGCTTCATTTTCCTCACCCCCAAACCAGTCAGCGCCTGCAGCAGTGCCTTCTATAAAGGCGACATCACCTCAGTAAAATATTCGAAAAGATGTAGAATAAATAAGTCGATGAAAAATTAACCACAAGAAAATCGCACACCAAAAGGAGAAGTATAAAACAGAAGCAAGAGAGAAACCAGAAAAAGAAACAAAAGATTGAAACACAAGAAGCCATTAAACGTAAATTCTAAAAAAATAAAAATAAAGAAAGAATGTAGCAACTAGAAAACAAAGATTATTTTTAAAAAAAACAAAAAGAATTGCTCGTACGCATAGAGACAAACTCATGGAAATACAGACACATGAATAGAACAACCAATTTGCTGAACAATACGAGTCTGAGCAGTTTTAAACAGAAGAGTCTCTTCTGTTAAAAGAACAAAAAAAAACGTAAAACAAAATTACGCAGATATAAACAAGACTTGGGTTAGGTCCACGCATGTGCACACATACATCTCAGGGCTCACGCATGCGTGTAGAGAAAAATAACCAACAAACATATTTAAATTAGAAAAAACAAGCAAACAAACAAACAAACGAGCGTTTAAAAGAATAAATAAATAACTTCAACTTGACGGAGGGAGGAATAGATTAAGTCAAGGCAGAAGGTTGCAAATCTGAACGGAGAGAGAAATGTTTGAAGAATGGCAATAGATAAAAATAAAATAAAACGAATAAGAAAATGAAAGATTTAAAAAAAAATTATTACTATTGAACAATTTAAAACATTCTTTCAGAGAAAGAAAATCAGAAGGAAAGAGAGTAACAGAGAAAAACAATAATGTATCCATGTATAATAATTCCACCCAGAGAAATATAGACACATAGGGTTGATATCAAAACTCGTGTCTTACTGATAAACACATAGAAACCCCCCCCCAAAAAAAAACACGACTAAATTTAAGAAATAGGACATTTCTATTTCTTGAAGAAATTTTCTGATACACTCTACACCACGCTCGATCTTGTTAAAACTACTTTGTTTATCAAGTTCGCTCTTTTCAACAGAATTCAAGCAAGAAAAAGTAATTATTATTATTTTTTTTTACAGTAATGTCCATCCTGTACAAGACCTGGGACGACTCAAATTAGAGAATTACGTTAAGGGGCAGTTTATATGGTTATGGGCGGAAGATAATGGTTAACTCTAGTTAACAGGTTATAGCGATCGAGGAAACATCCTCTTGGAAGTCTGTTCCACAGGGCAGTGATTTGCTGTTTGAGTGGAATATACTTCTCGACGATGGAATACGGATGAAATGTATGGGGTTGCTACAAAGTAAGTGACATGGCGGGTCCTTGCCGTGAATATTAGTCCTGACGCAATCAGGGATGTAGTTTATTCGAGCACTTTCCATGGTAGTACCAAGAGAGCAGTGAGAGACTCGCCACATCCCGCCAGAGAGAGAGAGAGAGAGAGTAGAAGATGGAAAATAATTATACTTCAACAAGGACTCGGAGACGCTTTTAAGCTCTATCAAGACTGGAAAGCAAGAACTGGGCAGCTCCCGCCCAAACATGGCAACAGTACTCCATTTTCAGCTTCCTTCGGTTCTTATAAAGGTAGATTTTACATTAGAACTTGGACTATTATCTTCATTTTTGTTGTTTTCATCACAAATTTCAGGCTGTTTTCTTCGTCCTTCATCCGGTACTTGCCGATCCGATTTCGAATTTAACACTTACTTTAAGCTACCGGGTAGATTCTTCTCGTTCTGCTGTTCATGATTAGGTATATATTGTATAGATCATATTTAGTACAGCTCAATCATTGCCCGCATTGTTTACACAGAGGGTAAGTTTATACTACCCGGACAAGGGATCGAACACACAATTACTATATCTCCAATTTACGAACAATAGTGGATTAAAAAAAAAATAAGTGTAAAATCCCAAGTGTAAATAACAAAATTTTAATATAAATAGTTATTGTTTGTTCAAGTTTTTACTTGCAGAATTTTATTAGTATTATTCCTTATGCCATATCCCTACAGGATATAAGCGTTTGTGGCTCTCCACAATTTCCTGTCCTCTGTAACTCAATAAATTTTGCCTTTTTGTTAACTCACCTAGAACTTGCTCCACAATCCATTTACTCAGGCTCGATAGGTAGGTCAGGTGTTGTTTTCCTCTGTCACTGTGTATAACGATAAACTACATCGGGCAGCAAGAACTTTGATCAGAAGATTGGAGGTTTTGAGAAGCGTGGAACCACGTCTTAACTGTTGTTATTCCCATGTTCACCCTGACCCGGGCTGGTAGCACCTGTAAGGGTCCCAGCTATGGACAAATACTGAACGCCCAAACAAAAATCAACAGTACGTTTTTATAGTAAAAATGCTCATAATAGATTTTTTTAGTAAAATTGCAAAAATTACACTTTTATAGTAAAATGACCAGCAATAGATCTTTATAAAAAACGACAATTAATACAAAAGTAAAAAATGTATAAATACATTTTTATATTAAAATTACCAGTAATACATTTTATAAATAATTACCAACAATACATTTTTGTAGCAAAATTACCAGCAACATATTTTTTTTTAAATTACCTACAATATATTTTATCATCTATAATCTATATATCTAAAAACTTCCGTTTACCTTGAAAGTGTAACATTATGAACAAAATATCTGTAGATGAAAAGATAATACTGCGTAAAAAAATGTTCAGATTTCGGCATATGAACACATGTTGATATGCCGCTAAGCAAAATCAACCAAATAATCTTTCCCTCTTGCCTTTAATCTGTTCTGTGAGCATCAAATTTTCCAGTCTTTCCTTCCTCATTACGTGCCCTAGAAAATTTCAACTATCTCTTCCTGACATTAAGTATAAGTGTCTTGTTTACATTTTCTCTAAAACTTCGTCGTTGCTCCCATGTTCGGTCTATTGTATTCTCAGCATCTTTCTGTAGTACCACATTTCTGTGGCATCAAGTCTCTTCTTCATCTATGAGGAGACTGTCCAGGATTTTTCTGTCATATAAGTGGACTGATATTTCATTACAATTCTTTACTCTTTTCTTTATTTCTAACGAAATTTTTACATTGTTTAAAAAATATTAATCCATTGATCTTTTTTCATTCTTTCGAGAATTGCCACTTTTCATTCTATGGTAAATGTAATTTATTTTTCTTTCAAAATATCTTTGTTATTTATAAATTCACCATTATATCCTCAGTGTCAGTAAATCAAAAAAGTTGAGATAACTTTCCATGGTACATAGTTGACTTATAAGGATATAATGAGTAAAGATTGTTTTCTTGATTTAAACAAAACTGTTCTCTTATTTATTTGAGATAACCCTTTCTGCCTTCCATCAGTATGGCTGATGCTAACCTCCCAAAAATTGACTCGTTGTGCCTTCTCGTGATAACGTTCTCTGCTGACGTGAAGTAAAAGGATTCTATTTAATCAGTTGCCATGTCTGCTTCTAGCAATATTAGTTCACTGAGTCGTGCTTGGCAATTTTCTCCTCCAGAATCTATTTTACATATTTATAAGTCTACCATTCGTCTATGTGTCGAATATTGGTGCCACATATGGTTTGGTGTTCCTGCTACATATTTAGAGATTCTTGATAAAATTCAAAGAAGAATCTCCTATGTTATTGGTCTTGACCTGGCATCCCGTCTTCAGTTCCTTTCCCACTACCATAACCTAGCTTCCCTCTGCGTTTTTCTACAGATACTTTCATGGTAATTGTTCTGATGAACTTTCCTTTAAGGTACCTAGACGTTATGAATTTAAGCGCAGTACTAGATTGGCAGCTAGGTCTAATCATTTTACAGTTGAATTGGCTAAGTTCTTTGCTAACAGTATCTTTTCTCGCATTTCTCGCTTTTTGAACTCTTTTCCGGCTTCTTGCTTTCTGGTCAACTTTGATCTTTCAAAATTTAAATGCAATGTCAATCGTTATCTCCTGTTTTCTTGGTTCCTCTTCTTTTATTGTTCTCGCGCCTTAATAATATTTTTCTTTTTTATTCTTTCTTTCTCAGTAAGCCCCTGTGACTTAGTGGCTTTATTGCCTTGCTTGGCATGAAATAGACTTAAAAAAATAAACATTTTGAAAGAAATATAACGTTGAGCAATGATAAAGGTATTCTCTGATATAAAAAAAATCTGCTCTAAAATATCAATTGCCATGCATAAAATAATCAGCTTTGTCTCGAATTTCTAGATACCAATTCTTCTTCATTTGCTACTATATATATATAATTATGTCACACATTATGAAATGGACAAAATCCGACAATTATTTTAAGACATTTTTATGTTTATACATTCTATTTATAGATACAAATATTTATGTAAATGTTCTGTTTATAATAAACAGTATTAAACAATATTTACCGGCCTGAATGTCCGAGAAATTTTCACAGAAAATATTTGACCTCCGACAGGATTCGAACCTGTATCCTATCCGGAACCGTCATTTAGCTTGACGTGCCTTTAATCGATTTGGCCACAGAGAGTCGTTCGCTTAGGATGGTCGCTTTTACTGTATTTAAACTTTAATCTTTCATGAATCTCTCACGTACATTCATATCTGCTCATGGCGTATGGAATGGAGAAAGTCCGACAATTATTTTAAGACATTTCTATATACATTCTTTTTAGAGATACAAATATTTAAGTAAATGCTCTGTTTATAACAATGTTCTTTTTAGACATTATGGCGGAACAAAGTTTAGGACATGAACTTAGGGAGAGCCATGATCGCCAACGTCTTGAAGGGATATTGCAAATAGAAGAAATAAGTTCATACTCACCTGTTTTATTCACCAGATATGTTTTAACTAACGCTTTAATTCACTATGTCTCTTGGACAATCTAGTGCTGAGAATTCTGGAGGCTTAATCCAGACATGGGCAAACTCTTACGAACAGTGGGTCACATAAGATATGGCTCATGACTAGGCGGGTCGCACAATGAATTCAGATTCAAGGTAATTTTTCGTTGAAGGTGATTCAGCCATACTCACTACGGAAGAACATAGGTGTAATCATCTCCCTTAGAAATGAGGAAGAGTTGATTTTTTTCTATAGTTAAAAAATTGAATTTTTGAAAGAATATTAATACAGATAACAGTATGATTAGCACATACCGCTTTGTGTGATTAATTTCTAATTTATTCACTTGAAAATACCCAAAAAATATTTCTAAATAAAAAAAATATTTCTTCTCCAGAGAAAAAAATTATTATGAACGTTTGTTGTTTCTAAAGCAAAAGATATTTACACGTCTGATCTTCCTTAATGAAAACTGCCAATGGTTTAAATTGATAAAAACTTTACCTTCGACGGAAGTTTAAAAATTCAAGAAACAATACATTTAATCATTGTTTATGTATGTGTTTATATGAGAGAGAGTGTGTGAGTGATCAAGTTAGACCGAAACAAAACAAAACGGGCCATACGTTGTCCGCGAGCCGCATGTCGTCCGCGGGCTATAGTTTAACAATGACTGCCTTAAACACAATGTCTGTAAATGTCAGGATGGTATGAGAGTCCTAACTCGAATGGTATAGTGTCTTGATTTAATTGATGGAATTTTTTTGAGTACTCAATCGAAGTAGATTATTCTCCTATCAGTTAATACTCACCAATCTTACGCACCTTTGTGTCGCATTCACTAAACCTTTCACTTAACATCTTCCACTGAATCTAAGTAGGTAAATTTTCAACACTACCAGACACAGGCATTGGACTCACAGTTGCTAAGAAACCCTATTTATTTAGCAAATGTCCAGTAGGTCAAAATTATATTTCTTTTCTTTTCTTTTTTTAGCTAAAGTTCCCCATTACAAGATTCAGTAGATACTTAACATATAACGTTACTGAATGAGCCAAGTTCTAATTCCAATCGGGATCGTTACAGTCACTTACGCGCATATACCCTTGAGAAAGGTATGAATCCATTACCTCCCCTTAGCTATGGGTTAAATATTAGGGCCTGCATCTGTACAAATCATTATTCTCAAAAAAATTTTAATGCAATATTCACTCGCAATAAAAGAATTATTCTTACAATCTAAAATACGTTCCGGCTTTAAATAACACTCAAAGGGTTGATAAACCGTAAAAAACAAATCAATCGATCAATGAATCAACTGAATGAGTTAATTGGTATGGCGGTGAGAGGAAGAATTAGGAAGATTATGAGGATATGGAGGATAGATAACGATTGACGCTAGACTTGAAGAGGGTCTTGCAAAATGGTCGATGCATTCCTCGGCATTCTTCAGGCGTATATTCCGTGAAATAAACATAGTGTAGTGTTGCGGTTTGCTGACGAATGTACCTGCAATATCACGTTGAAACACCAGTTCTCTTTATGATCACTGAAGTTAAGCAACGTCGAGCCTAGTCATTACCTAGACGGGTGACCACTTGAAAATAAGCTCGGATGCGCGGGTGGTGAAAATAGATAACGGCTCGGAATTGGAAATCGGAGAGCCGAGTTCCAATTCCAGTTGGGGTTGTTATATTCGCTCATGAGCAACTACTCTTCGGAAAGGTATGAATCCACCTGTTTTCCGCCCCCAGCTATGAGTTAATTAGTAGAACTTGTATCAGTAAAATCTTTATTATTTCCAAAATCTTGTTACGATGTAAAAATATTTTCGGGCTTTAAATAACCGGCAAAATGTTGATAAGCCGAGCAAAATATGAAGCGGTTACAATATGTCGGCAATTTTCCGAATTTGAAAAGGGAAATGACCGCGAAAATAATTTATGTTAGATCAGTTAGATCAAGCATAGTATGGACTTCGTTAATTTTAAATTTCCTCTTCCAAGTTAGTCGTGACGTTTCAGGATTCTTTTAAAGTCATCTCCTTTCAGGACGTAGGCGATCATGATTCTCGACAGGTTCTTTTTCATTATTATCTATAAATTACTATATACTCTTGGGTAAGATAGTGGATTGGTCTTCCGTTACCTTCTCTAAGAATTCAGTTTACTTTCTTTTAAACTGGTTGCCACTCAAGGCTAGAGCGTATAATCTACTTTGCTATTTAAAACATAGAGAGAAGATAATAAGAGGATTCATACTTGTCCTAGGAAATAGTGCCATACGAAAATGAATACAATAGATTAACTCGGAAAACAGTTCGCCGTTTCCACTTTGCATGCCAATAACCATTAATAAACTGCACATCGGAATTTTTAAATTACATTTACAATATAAACATAATCAAATATAGAACAGTACCGCTATGAGTATTTATTTATTTTACATTGATGTTCAGCCTGTACAAACGGCGGGAGCCACTCGAGGTAGAGATTTACAGTGTAAGAAGCAAAGTTTATGCGGATATGTGCGGAAGATAACGGTTAGTCGAAGACTTGAACAGGTTAAGAATGTAAGTGATCACGGAGCCGATTCCACAGAGCAGCGGTTCGTGAGAAGAAGCTGCTGCTCGGGTGGAACTTATATCTCAATAATGGAATACGTAGGGAATGGGGTTGGTTGGCTATAATCTGGGTAGCATGGCTGGTTTTAGCCGTAAAGGTTAGAAGATTTTCCATGGAAATAGCGATAGGGCAGCGAGAGGTCTGTGAGAAAAACGGGCTGTAGGACGGGAACCAATTTGTCACCCACAAATAATGTAATTGCTAAATTCATGAAAAATAATTAAGAAAATTCATGTTTCAAGACAAACTTAAACAAAAAAAATCAAAATTTGAAAAAAATAATTAAAAAGACCACACTGTTCTTAATTCAACTGAAATTGCTTTAAATCTCTCTCTCTCTCTCTCTCTCTCTTTCTCTTGCTCGTTCTCTCTCTCTCTCTTTCTATCTCTCTTTTACTCTCTCTCTTTCTCTCTCGCTCTTTTTCTCTCTCTTTCTCTTGCTCTTTCTCTCTCTCTCTCTCTTTCTCTCGCTCATTCTCTCTTTCTCTCTCTCTTTCTCTTGCTCTTTGTCTCTCTTCATCTGTCTCTCTCTTTCTCTCTTTCTCTTGCTCTTTCTCTCTCTTTCTCTCTCTCTTTCTCTTGTTCTTTCTCTCTCTCTCTCTCTCTTGCTCTTTCTCTCTCCCTCTTTCACTTGCTCTTTCTCTCTCTATCTTTCTCACTCTCTCTCTCTCTCTCTCTTGCTCTCTCTCTCTTTCTCTTTTTCTCTCTCTTACTCTTTATTCACCCACACTATTCATTTAAAAAAAGCCATATTTAGGCAAGAGAAATGAAAAAGATCGTTTTTAAACGTCTCGAAATACTTTTTTTATATCTAAAAAACAACAGGTCTCACTCTCTTGTTGGTAAAAGTAGTAGTAAATGATTCTTAACTTACATTTTTATCTTAGATAAAGGCGGCATGGTTGGAACAATGGGAGGTGGTATGGCACTATTTCTTTATTCGGATTTTTAGTATCATTTTTTTTTACCTAGGAAATACCAAGTAACTTTTCTTAAGCTAATTTTCTTAAAGAGTTATAGACACACATACGCACACAAGATATGCGTATATGTACGTTTATATGCACTTTCAAGCATACCTACATTGTATGTACGAACGACACACACATGTTGTTTCAAAAACTCACACACATATATTAAAATATATGAAATTTTATGAAGAAAAATGCTTTTTTATTTACAGATATATATATATACAAAATAAAAAGGAGAACAAGAGTATTTTTCAATGTTTCTTTGCGTAAAGCACAGAGATAAGCAGTTGCGTAAAAACGAAGGATGTTTTCTCTACAAACTTAAAAAAAAAATAGATACCCGTATTTATTTTTCATGCTTACTCGTTTTTCTTCTGTATTTTCTGGATATCGTTTTTGCTTATATACAAGGTGACCCGACATTGCTAGATAAAAACCGGCTTTTGTCTGCCTATCCGACGCTTTCTTACTCCATACGTTCAGCCAAAATACGGCAGCGTAGAACGTCTTCATTTCCTGATTTAAATGAAAAACACATAAATTCAATAAACGTTTAAATTTTGAGTCTAAATAATAAATATATTATAACTCTACTATTACGAACTATTGTCATCATTTTTTTTTATAGATGTTATTGTCGACAAAACGTTTCGGCCGAGTAGGTACGGATAGAAAATGAGTTCAGCAGATATAAAAAAAAGATAGAAAAGAGGCGTAAGGTAAGATGTGTCTTTTCACCGGATTTATCCAACCTATACAGCGAGGCAACTCTGAGAGAATTGGTAATCCTACCAGGATTCATCATTGGCGGACACAATCTTAACAACATAAGATATGCAGATGACACAGTGCTGGTAGCAGACACGGAAAGGGAATTACAAAACCTCGTACAAAAGGCAGCGAGAAGAAGGAACTAAGGATAGAAGAAGACAGAATGGTTATCAGTAAAAAAAAAAAAAAATGAACCCGAAATGCGATTTTCAGATCAGGGTCACCAAAGTGTGACACTGAGATCCGAAGATGTAGTGGGATGGCCAAAGACGCATTCCAAAAGGTAGACTACTGAACTACTACGTGATATCTGTCCTCCTTTATGGCAGCAAATGCTAGACGGTCTCCTCAAAGATGAAGAAGAGACTCAAGGTAACATATGTATAGTTCAACAGAAGGATGCTAAGAATACCATGGGCTTAACATGTGAACAACAACAGGTTTTGTAGAGGATGCAAACGAGGAGGAAGCTTATACTTAACATCAGGAAGAGATAACTGAAATTTCTGGGAACGTAATAAGAAAGGAAGGCTTGGAGAATCGAATACTCATAGGGCAGATAGAGGGAAAGAGAGATAAGGGGAAGCAACGTGTGACATCCTTAGCGGACTTAAGCAAGTGGATGGCAGAACAGGTTCTGGGAGGAGTAGCAAAAGGACAAAACATATTAAAAACTACAAGGGATAGGGAGAAGTGGAGAGGCATGATCGCCTACGCCCTGAAGAGACACGGTACATAAAAAAGAAGGTATTTACCCCGGTCTCCCCACTGAGACAGGATGTGACACAAGGTCGGTTTTAACGCGGGGAACCCGAGCACAGCTCCCCCACCACCGTCGGTTGCGCTGGCCTACGTAGCAACTACCGAACCGCCTCTCTTTAATGCAATGTGGTGGTGGTGGGGGGCAGCCTCGGAAAGTAGTTCCTCGGGAGCGGGGAGTTCATAGTATTTATTTTCCGTTGCTGCGTCTTTGTCCGTGGATAGAGCTACAACTGAATCGCACTTTGCTCGAAGACAGAGACGCAACTGAGAGATGATAATCCCTACCCAGGCCATTATCAGCATTCTTACAAGTTCCATGTAACACACTGTATACCAGTCTTATGTTATCAGTTCTCCCATAAAGGGGAGCTGATTCTACACAAGCTTTCACCGTTACAAACACACCCTAAGATGATTGATTGATTTGTTTTTTTTTTTACGGTTTATCAACCTTTTACAGTTTATTTCAAGGCAAAAAATATTTTTTAGATTGTAAGAATTATTTTTTGGATAATAATAATTTAATGATATAAGTCTTAATAATTAACCCATAGCTGTGGGGAGAAGAGGTGGATTCCCAATGGTATTTGCACGTAAATGAATATAACGAACCCAAATGGAATTGGAACTCGTCCTTCCCATTAACAATTCCGACCCATTATCTATCACACCACCAACACATCCAAGCTTATAGTACCTGGTATTCCCAATCGATCACCCATATAGGTACAGACCAGGCTCGACGTTGCTTAACTTCGGTGATCATACGGGAATCGGTGTTTCAACGTCATATGACCGTAAATCTTATGACAGAAGAGAAGTCTGTTAGAACCCGTACCGAGGAAAACAATCACAGTCGTTAGTCATAAGATACCCCATGACGTAATTAGTAAGGTCAAATGTATTAGACTAATTCTCATTTAGAATTTCAAAGTCGTCTTCCTCATTGGATAATTTTTGAAAGGAAATTTGATTTAAAATCGTTTTCCCAACAAATCAAACATTTAAAACAGGCCTTTAAAAGCTAACGTCCAACGAGAATTGTCAACGCGAGCTTTGAAGAGTGAGAATTTAAATATGTCGCCTGCCCAGATTCTTGACACCATCAAAAATAAATAATATCAAGTTAAGAAAAACGGAGACAGTTTTTATAGTAACGACAGAATAAACAAACAAAAAAAGTTTTCGTTTAAGGTTTTTTTTTTTTTTCGCAACAAACACGATATCTTCTGGCTATTTCTTGCAGTTTTTCGGATTCCATTGCTCCAGGGTGAGAAAATTATTTGATCTTTTTTTAAGTCTGTAAAAAGATCTCCAACAAAACAAAAATGGAAAAGGAAGGCGTCTGTCAAATAAATTCTAACAAAAATGACAAAGAATAAACGTTACATAAAAATATTAGAAATTGTATTAAATTATATTAAAATTAGATAATTAAAAGTAAGCAATTCAAATTCAAACGGTTGAATATATATGTGTGTGTGTGTGTATGTGTTTAAAAATTCACATATAAAGAAATGAAAAATATATATATATATATATATATATATATATATATATATGTATGTATAAAGTATCGCACAATGGGTGCCGATGATAATAAAACACTGCTCGACACACACACATATATATATATGTGTCGTTAGCCAGGAAATGTTTTGTTAAACAGAATCGAAATGAATTTTTAAAATCTGTTTTTGTATATTTCCAATCATTTTCCTCGCTTCCTGTACATATTTAAATATAGTATTTTTAATGTTTAATTTTTATTTATTCATTTTATTCTATTTTATTTTTACTTTTATTTATTTTTTTATTTTTATTTTATTTTATTTATATTGTTTGTTTTATTTTGATATAATATTAAAATATAACATATGTTTATTTATTTATTTTACTTATTTTATTTTAATTTTATTTTTTATTTTTATCTGCATTTTTATTTTTATTTATTTTTTAAATTTATTTTAATGTAATATTTAAATATATCATTCTTAAACACAACATATTAAAGTATAACATATTCAAGTATAAATTTCCAATATTTGTGTACTTTCGGTTTTCGTAAGCCATTGTCAAAGATTTTTATTTTTGTACTATGTTGGTTTCATCATTTTAAATTATAGCGTCTTCAAGTGACAGTTGAATTATAGCGTATTCAAGCGTAATTTCTTTATCATTTATAAAAAAAATTATTATGTTTGTTCCTAAATTTGCTAACAGTTTCAGTTTTGTTTCTGTCAGATGTCATGAGAAGTGACCCAAACAAAACTGAAAATACCAGAGTTTTTTGGCATTGTGTCTTTTTTCCTCAATCTCTGACGAAGCTTTAATAAAAATGAAACATGTTAGATTGATATCAGTCAGTTATGTGCCATGCGGTATACACGCTTGGGCGATCATGCATCTTTCGATACATGACTGACGAGGCAGATTTCTTTCCCTCAGTAGGTTGCCATTTCTTTCTGCGATAGACCAGTTGCCATCCAAGGCTATAGAACCCAGTCTGTCCTGCTATTCACCCACAGCTAAGGGAAGAAAAAGAGGATTCATACCTTTCCCAAGGGTATTAGCACGTAAGTGAATGTAATGGATTCGACTGGAATTCGAACTCGGCTCTCCGATTCCTCAACCCGTGCCGCTATCCATTACTACGTTTCCTATTTGTTCTTTATTTTATCATGTTTATATGTATGTGTGTAGGCGTGTGTGTGTGTGTGTGTGTGTGTGTGTGGGCGCGCGCGTGGGGGGGCGTGTGTTAGTAGTGCCTTTTAGTTCGACATTATATTTATTACAATAAACGTTATTTTAATTCATACACGTGTTTGAGTAGATATGTCCGTTTTTATAGGGTTAAATTAATGTCTCTCGGCCTAAACATCAGAATATCTTCTTAAAGAAACGTACCTGTCGTTGGAATGCAAGTACGATTCTTGCAACGCCGTATATTTTTTAATATAACTTTCGTCATAAATCATCAAGGAGAATTATTAAATCACCTTTCATATCTTTTGTGGATTCCGGGTTGAAATCCGGTACCAATAAATAACAAACGCCAGGAATGAATATATGAAAATAATGTATTAACGTAATAATACAAACTGGTAAAGCAGGTTAGTAGTTCCGGGTTAGTAGCAAATATATATATATATATATATATATATATATATATATATAGTCTTTGGTATTGAAGTATCGCTGTATGACTTTTTACTGAGTCTACGTGCTCGCTCACTGTGATTTCTACAACGCTGTTACCTCACCCCTCACTCTTCCGGTTGCCTACAACCTTTTACTCTGTCGCTCTCGACTCGACTCTCCGGTCTTGCTCTCGTCTTACTCTCGGAGCTTCCCGTAGCAGTAGTATATGTATATACTGGGTGAGTCCATTTGTGTAAAAAGGGGTGGACCCCTTAACAATATCACAATTCATTTCTCTTAATCACAACGCGGGATTTATAACATAACACTTTTTTGATCTAAGATAATACTTAGATAAAATGATATTAAAATAAATACTGGTTAAAAATCTTAATAAATTTCATACTTTCCTCAAACCTATATCATAAACAATAATTTAAATCTAAATATTTACTATTTTATTTGACTATACATGTCTTATTTCCTTCACCGTAATTCCATTTCATTCGTTGTGTTTCCTATGTCAAATCATTATATTTACATTTTATATTAACCTATTTCCTTTGAACAAATCTCATTGATTCGTTCCCAGATATATTTGTAAGTTTTATTAACTGTTAAAATTTGACAAATTAACCACAGCGTTTTTAATCAACAGAGTAGAGACATTTCCTAAAATTTGTTCAGTTGTGTTTTGATAATGCTCTCGTAAAAGAAACGAAATGTCAACAAGTGAATAAACATTTTGTAAACATAAACACTTTGTTGCACCCACTCATTCCATCTTACATATTTTATTCAGATATTGCACATAAACCATGGGAAGATGATGAGACAAAGTGTAAAATCTATAATCGATGCGTTTCGCCGAGAGTGTCTGCTGTCTCTGGCTTCTTCAGGATAGAATGAAAGAAAGACAAAACTGTAAGTAAGACGATTCGTTTGAACACACACACACACACACACACACACATATATATATATATATATATATATATATATATATATATATATGTTCAATGTTTAACCGTAGGGTATCCAATGCTGATCTTCCCGTAAAAAGTATCATTGGTGGAATTGAGACTTTTCTGATGCAGTCACAACTTCACTGGGATCGTCATGTTTCAAGGATGAGTGATGACAGAATAACTAAGGTCCTCATGTATAGCCAGCTTCACAGAGAACAAAGTAATGTTGGACGGCCGTGGGTCAGGTATAAAGACAATCTAAAGCTACATTTGTTATAAGTTACTGTGTTGAGGTACAACGATGGCTTCTTGGTCATATGTTTGTTTGAACTTTTTACCTTATTTTCGTGTGAGGAACCCGCCCCCAAATTTTGTAAAAGTATTTGGTATGTATCCTATATATATATATATATATATATATATGTGTGTGTGTGTGTGTGTGTGTGTGTGTGTGTGTGTGTGTGTGTCCATATATATATATATATATATACTTATCCTTAATCCCAATTAATTTTCCCTTACATAAAGTTTTGTCTTTCTTTCATTCTTAAGTGCAGAAACCAGAGAAAGAGCGAGAAAGCTGATAATCTCGGCGAAACGTGTCGTTTATAAATTTTACATTTTGTCTCATAATTTTCACTTTTTTTGTTTCGGATGCCATTATACATCATAGAAACAAACATGCCAATCATATATATATATATATATATATATATATATATATATATATATATATATATATATATATACATACAGACTCTTACCTACAAATACAAGAAAAAATTATAGACAAATTTAAACCAGCCTAAACAAATCATAATCCCATGCACATAAACATACAACATACACACATAGTGGCAAAACACACTAGTCGGACTACCCACGCACACGAACTCTACACACTATACAAAGGTTGTATATATATATATATATATATATATATATATATATATATATATATATATATATCCATGTATTAAAATAATATACATAAGAAGGAATATATATATATATATATATATATATATATATATATATATATATATATATACGCATACTAGCAAAACACACACACACAATACATAAAAAATAGAGAAAGTTTTAAAAAGATACAGAAGACTTAAATAAAATACAAAAAAACAAAGACCTCATCCCTTCCCCTTTCTCTGGCCAATCCTAATTGTTCTATTACCCCTTAAGCAAATGAACATTTTTTTCCGCTAGTCCAAGCTGTGTTTGGATGACTATCACACACAAAAGACAATGGTTAAACATAAGAAAAAAATAATTCCTTTAAATAATATGTGGAAATAGCCATTATTCGCCTAATGAAGGACAAAAGACCTGAAACTCGTGTAGCAAAAATACGGATGATAACGTATAAAAAAAGTTAAACAAAAAAAAATATAATGTATATAAAAAAACAACCCACATTATAACTAAAAACGTTTGAGGCTTCTCTCTTTCTCTTTAAAATATACCATCTTAGTCTCATTGGAACAACTATAATCTCTGCCTTATATGTATAGAAATACAGAGGGAAATAAAAACCAACACGGCATGGTCATTGTCCGTTTCTCCCCTTAGGCAATCCTAAGACGATTCGGATTTTAATGAACATCTGACGTTGGCGAGGCTGCCAGTTTCACACTTAAGAAGTGAAAATGAAAGTTACCATGCTGTATTGAATTCTATGTCTGCATCCTATATGTCTACAAACGCTCTATTCCCCATAGCATCCGCATCAAGCAATAAGCAGTAAATGGCAATTTAATTTTTTTTAACAGGCCAGTAGGACCAGACAATAATGCTCTAAGAATGCAGCATTGAAAGTTAAAGATAGTGCTGGGACATAATATAAATGAAGATAAACTGAAAATACTTTGTACATTGATTGTTTTTTTTACAGCTTATCAACCCTTTTAGAATATTTTAAGCCAGAAAATATTTTTTAATTGTAAGTATTTTTTCTGCAATTAATAATGATTTACTGATACAAGTCATACTATTTAATCTATAGATAGAGAGAGAATTTGTATTCATAATTTTGTCAATGGTTTTTGTGCGTAAGTAAATATAAAGAACCCAATTGGAATTGGAACTCCGCTCTCCAATTTCCACTTCCGAGCCGTTAGCCATTACACCACAGCCACATTGAAACGTTCAGCACCTGGCATCTCCACTCCGTACGCAAGAACACGCACAGCAGCTAACATTAACATTATCTTAACTTCCCCACTTTCCACAAAAGCACACACACACGCGCACTTAACAAACAGTTTTTAATCGTAAGTACGCGATACAAGACACTCTGACAGCAAATTAATGAATAAAAGTGGATTATCTCTTCAGAGTTTTATCGCTCGAGAGATCTTGACGATACCGAAAAACGTTCCAAGACAAAGACACAATTTCTAAAATAATTATCAGAGTGAATCTGAAAATAACTCTCCAAATATTGTTGTCGGCAAATTTTTCGTCTCGTCTATCGCTAACAGAGGGAAAGATGACAAAAGACGTCGATGAAGACAATGGCCAAATATTAAAGAAATCACATCCATGTATTCTGAATGGGTAAGCACACATACGTATGTGTGTGTATGGACTAACGCTCTTCTTTGTCATTTGAACGGCTTGATTATTAACATTTGGAACTATATTTTAGCATATATATATATATATATATATATATATATATATATATATATATATATATATATATATATATATATAATATATAATAGAGAACCGGTAACGCAGTCTACATATCTTTCAGGTTATCGAATCGATTGATCAGTTTCGTCTTAGACAATTTTACACCTCCGGAATCTACCTTACACTTTCATAAATCAGCCATCTATCTATGAATTCAATATTTAGTGTGGTGCTTCTGCTATTAATCACCATACCTGGTGTAACAGCAAAATTGTCCAAATCGTGTAACAGCAAGATTGTCCAATAGTTAAATTAAGCTCTGAACCGTTGTATCTTAGAAATAATTAAAGCTATCTTGCTGAAATTCTCCGTGGTTTTTATAACACTTTTGGACTCTACTTTGAACAATAATAATGTATTTAGCTCTAAGTTGAAATGATGGCCCCTCTTTCTGTTGTTTTCGTCTCTACTGTTCCTTCTTAATCACCGTTCTCTTGATGGTCCTTGAATGGACTTTGAAGAGGGAAGTCAGAGTAGGAATGCTCGTACCGTTACGGAAGGCTTGAATGATCTTTTTCCTCTCTCCATTGCTCAATTGAGAAGATATAGCGGCTGACACAAAACGATTTTGACCTGTTCTCTTTCTAGCTGAATAACTCGAAAGGGTTTTCAGTGATTCTTACAACAAATCATGTCAATATAGCTAAACTTCTTATCTGAAAACCTGGCAAAAATCAATAAGTATATTTCATCTTTTTTTTTTTTGATATCAAACATTTTGTGGGATAGATAATTATCCCATGTTGTTACATAATTTAGACAATTTTGTTTGTTTCACCTGGTATATAGAGATTTTTGACAAAATCCAAAGACGAATCTGCAATGTTATTGGTCCTGAATAGACATATCGGCTTTAACCGCCTTGTGATTTTTCTATTAATATTTTCATGGCAAATTTTCTGATGAGGTTTCCTCTTTGATACCTGGACAAAGAATTTAGTGACACTACTAGATTGGCAGCTAGGTCTCAGCATTTTACTGTTGAAATTGCAAGATTTAATCGTAAGTTCTATTCTAGTATTTTCGCACTTTTTTGCCTGTCATCGCCGATCTTCAAAAATTTAAATGTAACGCCAATCGTCATCTTCTGTCTTAAATTGTTATTTTAATGCTGTTTCTACTCAATAACGTTTTCTCAATTTCTTTCATGTACTCCCATACGTCTTAGTAACTTTATCGCCTTCCTTGGGATGAAATATAGCTTGACAATCTATCAGATGAGACATTATACTGCGCCTCATGAACAGGCATTTTTTTGTGGTGGGTATTCAATCCGACAGGAGATAATATTTTTAAAAGGCCAATTTTTTTAGGTTGACGGCCTCATCGTGTTGAAAACACCTGTTCTCGTACGACCACTGAAGTTAAGTCAACGTTGAGCCTTGTCAGTACCTAGAGGAGTGACCGTTTGTGAATATCAGGTGCTGTAAGTTTGGGTGTACTGGTGGTATAATAGACAGTGGCTCGGAATTGTTTAATGGAGAGCCGAGTTTTAATTCTGGTTGGGTTCGTTATCTTATTACTATATAAAACTCTGTGATCTTTGCATCTTGTGTGTTTGCCAGATGTCGTATATAGAGAGTTGGGAAAAGAAAGATGTAAACAAGTCATATGTAGAGAGTTGGGAAAAGAAAGATGTAAATTTATTGTCGTGTAGGAAGTAGGGGGTGAAGCCGATTTTCTTACGAGAAAGTATATAAAAGAGACGAAATCCGGCCCCAAATAGAATACGCAGAGCTGTCATCAAGTTCCACGCCACTCTTGGTTGTGAACTTCACGACCTCATGCTAAAAGCGAGAACGCAGACAAACTTCAAAGAGACCGCTTCAGACTACGGCAACACCGTCCACAGTAAGAAACAAATTCACTTGAATCCTCATACGTGTTGACTTTTTCATACAAAACACATAAAACAACATTTCATTGTTATTGTGGGGCTCGCCCCTTGTACACAAGATGGACACGTCCAAAGTATACTTATACTACGGAGAGATAGCGTGAGAAAAACGTCGGGACAGGGTGTTCACCCAGAGTTATGCGAGAGTCCAGAAAGAGAGATAATTACAGCTTCACTTACAGAGACTTATACATATACTTTTCTACTAACCCGCATTCCTGGACTACTAATCTTCATTTCAAGTTTGTATTCTTACGTTTAATACACATATTTTTCTATTTTAATTACTGGCGTTTTTTATTTATTTGTGCAGGATTCCATCCCCGGAATCCACAACAATTGTTTATCACATACGTACAGATAATTTATATACTATTTCAGCATTTTATTAACCCAAACAAAATCTATTACTTTCCAATCTATGAACAAGTGCTTGTATTCTTCTCGTTATATTAAATTAATGTTCATTTGTTGAAACTACGTTGTCTTTTCTACTGAATCGTTTGATTATTTTAACGGCTGAATTACGCGCAGCCCCGCAACAAAATTTTTTGTCATTGTATCAAATCCCAACACTCCGAATTTTGACATTCCAAGCTCTTAGTGTTCAAATTTCTTCAAACAGACATTTTTTTAATGTTGAAAGCAACTTCAATAACTGCAAATAAATGTATTTTTAAAATATCTCTACTTTCACAAAGTCTTCATGAAAATAAATGTAAACAGTAAACACAGGTGGTCTAGTATACACTTACAAGCCATGAACCCACCTCTTCTCCCTCAGCTATAGGTTAATTAGTAAGTCTTGTATCACTAAATCATTATTATCTCAGAAAAAATTCTAACAATCTAATAATATTTTCTTCCTTTAAATAACCTGGAAGAGGTTTATAAGCCTTAGAAAACAAATCAAATGATATTTATTGAGACATCCTGATTACGTGTTTCAACTGACAGTAAACGATCACTTATATGGATTTACAGATCCCAAAATGAGAGATGTACAATTGTACTGAAAGTCAGTATTAACAAATTGTATACCTTCTTGTGCTGAAGTCTTGTTAATTCCTTGTACTGTTCTTCCACTAATTGTTTATGAGGATGTGATTCTGTCGGGTCTTCGTGAAAATGGCATGGTCTGTTGTTTAGAGTCCTTCTTTTGAAATTTGGTAGTTAGACATACAAGATTATTTTCCTGTGTAAAGTCTTCAAGGAAGATTACGTTTTTTGTTAAAGGACACAGGTTATAAGAATTTGTGTGTCACTGTCACCAACCTGAGCATTTATATCCCCTCCAATAATCAGGAAATTATTGTTTGGGATTAGTCTGCCAAGAGAAGCGACGCATTGATAGAAATGTGTACTCTTGCATGCACACAACTGCACAGATGGCGAATACAGTACTGAGATCTATTATTCTACGACCTTTGGAAATTTAACGCAATACAACACGAATACAGTGAACTAACTGAACGAGTCAGGTGTTGTCACGTCATGTCCTATATATATTTAACGGTGCGGAACTGGCGATCATTCCCGTCAGGTAAGTTGTCGGACATCTGGCATAGCTTGTTGAGTACAACGTATATATGGAGGCGAGCATTATTCTGCTGAGAAAGGACATCACCTTCCTTTTACAGGATTATCAACATTCAACGTTCCCTCTTTTTCTTCTTCTTCTTCTGATTATGGCTCTCCACAACTGCCTGTCCTTTGCCTTTTTGCAATCTCTCCAAATACCTGTTCTACCAGCCATCGTTATATGTCCTGTGAGTGTCAAATTTTCTAAGTCGTCTTTCCTCGTTATATGCCCTAGAAATATCAACAATCTCTTTCTGCCAACACCAAAAGTTAAAAGATATAATACCATGATACCAAAATGAATCTACGCACGCAACACAAGCTATCAAGCATGAAAGATTTTTTCTCTCCAGAGCAACATAGATCGGGCTTGGATTCGCTCTGGGACATTTTTTCTCTCCAGGACAACGGAGATTCTTACTTCCTTGCTGACAACATCGAAGCACCGCCGATGCGTCACGTCTAACAGTTAACAGGAATATCCATCCAGCTTCTGGAAGTTCCATAATTATCTAGAAACGTTTTAATTAAAAAAATGGACCACCTGCGCGACTCCATGACATGACATCTACTGTATTCATTAATCACACCGAACTTTATCGCAGCATCCATCACAGTCTAAAACTCACAGACTTCACTATTTCTATTTCTATGGCTACCTCACTAGAAAGGCGAAGACTTTGCATTTTTTTCTAGAATTGTTCATGAAGACTTGAAAAGGGATAATTCTATTAAATGAACTACCAGGTCGACTGCGAGGAAAGTTAGTTCACTGTTTTGTGTCAGGCAATTCTTCTTGTCAGAATCCTTAATTGCACGTTTATAAATCTTCCACTTGTCCGTAGATTGCATATTGCTACCATACTTGGTCTGGTACCCTTGCGCTATATCTCTAGATCCACTACAAAATCCAAAGAATGACCTGCAATGGTATCGGTCCTGACCTGGCAACTCCACTCCAGTCACATTTCCACCACAATATTTTCATGGCAGTTTTTCTAATGAACTTTCATCCTTGGTATCTCAACCGCATGAATACACACACACACACACACACACACACACACACAAACACATATATATATATATATATATATATATATATATATATATATATATATGAGTAGAGCAGACCTAGTTAAACCTAGAGAGCCACTAGGGGGAAACATTGTTACAAAAGCTAGAATAACCAATCAAAAACCAAGTATAGAAAGATTCAAAAGCTTGACAACGAAATCATGTTATAATAACTATTCAGATATTTAAAATACGTGTAATATTAAAAATAATTTATACTAACCAATAATTATAAAATTATATGATAAAATTTAATATTAAAATTAAAGAATAAAAAAAACCTACCAAGGTTTCACCTAATCGGATCGTCAGGGAAGGCTGGCTTCCCTGACGATCCGCTTAGGTGAAACCTTGGTAGGTTTGTCTGGCTCTCTAGGTTTAATTAGGTCTGCTCTACTCACTGTATTGAGCACTTTATTTAGTTATTTTGCGTACTCGTATCGGTTTTTTTTTTCTTTGGGCTTTGGACTTGCATGCCGGACGATTTTTTTTATACCTTTTTCTCCATTTCCCTTTCCCTTGCAAATCAAGACACCGAAGGTTTTCCGAACGAGTATAGTTTCCTATACTTATAAGATTTCTATGAATATATATATATATATATATATATATATAGGCAGCAATCCTTCATTAAAAGGCAACAGACAAGGTACTGCGATTAAGCTTTTTATAGTTTTTTTTTCTTTTCTGGATACAGACTGTGTATAAACTGTCCAAATTTTCTGTAATTCCGAGAGCTTTCGGTTATACTTTTAGCCATTATCAAGGATAATTTTATTTTTACTTTGAAACTGGATGTATGGGTTGTGTGGATGTATCTAGAGTTATGGAGATGTTTTATGTCAGTACATTGTGGCCGTGTTTATAGTTAATATTACTGAGTGTTTGCTTTTTCTTTTTTATTATTAAGGCTTCCATTATTTTTCTTTTTTTTACATGTGGCTGAACTTATTACGCTTGTATTTTCTACTAGTATATTTCGGATTGAGTAACGGTAGGTTTGTTGGTGTGTTTAAATGAGTTCTAATGGAGCTGTGGTCGGATAGGTGTAACGTAAATCATCTGGATAGGCATGTAGTAGTGTGACCGATGTAATTATGTAAGAGTTTGGTTTTATATATAGAACTTTTACGATATGTTGGTCTTACAAGTTAACTCTACAGAACCTCTTCTATGTAACTTGTTCAAGGGATCTCGTTAATATTCAGGCATCAGATTCCATAATAAATAATAAGTTTTTTTTTTTAGAGTCTGATCTTCATCAATTTGAGAGCTATTTTCCAGGTACGTTGGAGGCCAAGACCTTATTACGGAAGCGGACGTAATCTTTTGGTTCATCATCAGTAGAAGTCATGGTTTATTTTTTTTCATTTAGCTTATGCATATATATATATATATATATATATATATATAGCTTTGGTCGCTGTTCCAGACAGAATCAATCAATATGTATATATGCTCATATCAGGTTATTCAATTTTCCATCTTGATTTTAAAACTATAAAATACTTCAATTAAAGATACTGATTCCATTATATAGATTTCAATTTCTGGAATCCCTGCAAACAAGATGGCGTTTTTATATCGTTTCCGCAAAAAGAGGCTGAATTTTTTTTTTGGTGGTGGGGGGGATAAACTCCCCATAAAGTTCCCATAACATTGCTATCTAACGTTTCAAATACGTTTTAAGGTTACATTAACCTCAAAATTGATAATAAATTCCAGGTAGGTATCAGGAGGTGGTTTTATCATCTGAATTTGTGATTCTCAATTTTAAAAAAATACGGAAAACAATTTTTATAACTTTTATACATATTGTTAAGTGAAGAAAAAGTATTTTGATATTATTTGACCAATCCAGAATTTTTCAGATACACCTCTTCGCGAAGTTACCATAACGTTGAAACAAAGTTGGAGATAAGCGGTCAGTTTGTGAACAGGAAAAGAGTTGATTGCAATGTTACACTAAAGTCGCTACAATGTCACATATACTCCAACCAAAACTAACCTGTCTGCAACGTTGCATATAAATACCGTGTCAGCTATGTATTTCACTACAACATGCAATATCTCTCTCATGGTAAGTGTTGCATTCTAGTGTGTTAAATTTACATGAAATTATAATTATCTATGGGATAAGCGTACTATTTATCCGGGATAGACAATCGCACCAAAACGCATTACAAAAAATATTTCAGTAGAGGTAATATCATGGTTTGGACAATATTATGCTGGGAAACACTGGATCATATCATTCATATGGAATATAATTGGTCACATCCCGACTGCTTAAATATCAATGGAGAACAAATACATCCCTTTCTAACAAGGGTCTTCTATGATGGCAAATTAATGTCCTCTGACACACTGCATCTATTACTACAGAAATTGTTTAAGAAAAAACGATTTCTCAAAGATCTCCCCATATCTTAATCCACTTTGCACTTTTAAGATGTGTGGAACCAAGATATCCCTCTGTAAAACATACACCCCGTAACTTAAAGTAGTTAAAGGGCCTGCTGTTGATATGCTGCTAACACATCCCCGAGGAAACGATTAAAAGTCTTCTTTAGTTCAGGCCTAATCGAGTTAGAGCTGATTTGCGGGCACATGGACGATCAGCAAATTATTAGGTG
>CAHIKZ030000377.1:3012500-3060000 GCA_903632075.3 Acanthosepion pharaonis | reverse complement strand
TAATTTTCTCAATGCCAGGAACTGTTATAGCACTGTCTAATATTGAAAGGCTGCTCCAAACAAACATTTTGTTTTTTTTTAGTAGTTTTATATGCTAACCAATTTGTTGTTTCTGCTGATACACACTCACTCGTACGGAATGTGAGATCAGGTCGAGTTTAAAATTGGAGCTCACACTTACATAGACTACGGACAAAAATGATCTATCCTCACTCATCACTTTCTACCTTTGGGGGATGCATCACGTGTCAGCTAATGGTCATATAGCCCCTCCCGAATGATAGGTATTGCCTAGGGGAATCAGCCCTCTGAAACAGGAATATTATATCAAATTTTAAAAAAACCGGACCAGCTCAGCCTAGTATATGTCTGCCAATGTATTTGAGTATGGATGACGATAACATTCTTATCTAATATATTAATATTATTAGTCCTCGAAATTTTACATGTTCTTCATATATATATATATATATATATATATATATATATATATATATGAATTAAATATAATAATAAATGAATTACTAGATTCCAGAACAACGTCCAAGGATAGAAGTTTAATTTTCAACTAAGTTATTTCGAAAAATCGCTAACTATCGTCTTTTTCACGTTAAGTTCTTTAAAGAAAAGCGGACGAGAGGATGAATGTGTGTGCGCGTGTGTGTGTCCGTGTGTGTGTCCATGTGTGTGTGTGTGTGTGTGTGTGTGTGTGTGTGTGTGTGTGTGTGTGTGTGTGTGTGCGTGTGTGTGTGTGTGAATCCATAAGGGCTGACATGGCTTCACCAGTCTTTTGGACAGGAGTGGAAGTTTATCCCTTGTTCCCTGTTTAGGACTGGCGGCCCGGTTTCATCTAAAGCCTACTTAAACTCTATAATTCTAATGTCTCTACTGAATTGATTTTTTTTTTTTTGAATAATTATTTATTTATTTTCTCTTCAATAGGATAGGTTCACCTATCGTTCCATTCACACTCTTCGCCGGTCTTTTCAACAGCAGAAGAGGTTTATCTCTTTCTTCCTATTTAAGATTGGGTTTCTGGTTCTTTCTAAAGTCTTCTCATTCACTCTCATTCACAGTAGCCCCTTGCGTATTAGAGCATTATCGCCTTATATATGCGTACATGCTTACATATATATTAAACGTGTATCACAAAATTCAGTGAATTTGATCGATAAGATGACCTAGTTTCCACTATCGGCTTACAACGAATATTCTGCTTGTTGTTCACATGAAGGCTCAAAAATGATGCGGCAAAAATTCTTCCCACGCTCAGTTGACGTGCTATATATATATATATATATATATATATATATATATATATATATATATATGGATAGATATATATATATATGGATGGATAGATATATAGATATAATATAATATAATATATTTTCTATCAGAGTACGCATATTTTCTAAGAAATTTCTCGAACATTCATGTAATTAATACTGTTTAATTAAAGAACAGACCATTCCATTAAATAAATCTATGAAAATAACGTATGAACAGAAAATATATTAAATAATTGTCAGTTTAGTTTGTTATGTTTTACGGTATATCTACCTCAATAGGTTATTTAATGCCAACTAGAATTTTATTGCTGGTAATATTCTTTTTTTTCAAAAATGTATTAATAGTACTTTTTTTTAAAATGTATTGCTGGTAATAATTTTTTACAAAGTATTTCTGGTATTAAAACCTATTTTTACACTTTCATAGTGTTTTGACCACATTTTAAGGATTAAGTATTTGACCATAGCTGGGACCCTAACAGGTGCTACCACTCCGTGTCAGGGTGGACCTGGAAACACCAGCAATTAAGAGGTGGTTCGACGCTCCTCAAAACCTCCTGATCAGAGGCCTTGCTGTTGAACGTAGTTTATCGTCTTACCCGGGACGCGGATGTAGTTTATTGTCAAACCCAAGACGGAATAATTGAATAATTGGTGGACTTAATCTATTTCATTTTATATATATATATATATATATATATATATATGTGTGTGTGTGTGTGTGTGTGTGTGTGTGTGTGTGTGTGTGTGTAGAAAAATAGGAAAGAACACGTTTGGTAAATAATCCAAAGTTTTTAGTATATCATCAGCAGAAAACCCCACAAAATACTTAATATGTAAAAATACTTAAATAACCTTCACAGGTTGATAAGCCGTAAAAACGAACCAATCAATTATAACGGAAGTAGTTCTATGAAAGGACAGAGAAATCATATCATCAAATCAAACAGATAAATGAAGCTTTAATTTGTATTTATTACTACGCGCACCTACACACTAAATACGATCCAATTCATCAGACCTACAAATTCAAAAAGATCTTTTTGAATTTGTAGGTCTGATGAATTGGATCGTATTTACGATTCCAATGGAATAAATTATGACCATGGAATATTAGTGTTTAAGCTTATATATATATATATATATATATATATATATATATATATATATATATATATATATATATATATATGTATTACTCAGAGAAGACCACATATTTTATTCCCCTTTCATCGGCCCACACCTTATCAAAGAATCGTTGGCGACGAGTAAAATGTTAATGAGTACATTCCCCCCGCCCCGACTTTTTTAATTTTTCTCCCCTTTTTAATATTAAATTGTATTTTAATCGTAGTTCCTCGTTTCTTCCTAATTTTTCTATCACTCCGCGATTCTCGTCAACATTCTAGTCGCCAACGTGTTGTCAGAAAAAAAAGCTTACCTTTTAGAGAAAGAATATGCGATTTTGTCTGTTTAAAACTATTTACAAGTTCTGTGGTATCAGGCATTTATTTAATATGGTGGGACGGACGTGTATACGTGCGTGTGAGTTTGTGTAAATACGTATTTAAACAGAATGATATCAATAAGTGTCCAGATTCATGAAAAACATTTACATTACAAATATTTGTTTTACAACAGACGTCTTTTCTTGTTTATTCGAAGCCGAGCACTGATCGAAAATTAAACAGTGAAGTTTGAATCAAAATTCAATTCATATTTATGCGTAGCTAGCTAGCTAGCTAGATCGATAGAAACAAGCCGAGATAGATATAAACGGAGATACCTACATAGATAGTGTTATTGCCCGGTTCCTTGTACCACGGTGATAGACCAAGGTAGAACCAATAAAGAAGAACTCGAATACGGATATGGAATAACACAGATATATTACAAACAGGAATATATACAGAGAAGTAGAAAGTGTTAGTACGAACAATCAGGTTTAGTAGTAATTGTCTGAACGCGATTCTGTTTCGGTCTGCCTCTGACTCGACTGACTGACTCGCTCTGACTGACTGACAGACTCCTGACGGACTTCACTGCAGACTTCAAACTGAACGGTATTTAGTCACCCCCGCCCCCACGAGGGCATCATGTGGCACAAGGCCGGTTTAATGTGGGATCGATCCCTTGGGCTCGGCCAAAAATATGCCCTTTAAACCCGTATAAACGGGTTCAGGGTCGGTTTACCTCCCCGAAAGAGAACCCGCCCTTCGGCGTAGCCTCATTCGGGTTCCTCCCCGCCCGAAGGCAGAGAGTTCAACCGATCAGCCGGTCACCCGACTTCGGACTGAACTCGCTGCTTCCTCTTGAGGCGCAGTATTTATTACGTATGGTATAGTCCATTATGTTATTATGGGTAAGGTCCCATAACAGATAGATAGATAGATAGATAGATAGATAGATAGATAGATAGATTTAGAACAATCCTAGACAGATTCTTCTTTATGTGCCGTGTCTCTTCAGGTCGTAGGCGATCATGGCTCTCCACATTGTTCTTTTCTTTTATAGCTCTTCATAATTTTTGTCTTTTTGTTATTTCTCCAACCCCCTGTTCAACTATTCATTTATTCAATGTCATTAAGTATGTTATGCATTGAATTACTCTGTCCCTTATGTCCTGAATCTGTCCTGTGAAATATTAGACTTTCCAAGACCCCTTCCTTCATTATTACCCCAGAAATTTCAACTGTCTCTTCCTGATCTTAAGTATTTTGTTTTAATTTTCTCTAAAGTCTCACCGTTGCTCGCATTTTCGGTCTAGCATCCTTCAGTAGAACCACATTTCTATTGCTTCAAGTCTCTTCTTTATCTTTAAAGAGATTGTCCAGCATTCACTGCCATATAGGAGGACAGATATCACGTAATAATTCAGTACTCTTTTCTTTGTTTCTAACAAAGATTTTCTGTTTCTTAGTACTCTGCTTAGCTTCTGGAATACATATTTGACCATCCATCTTTTCATCCTCTGTTAGAATACTTCCCAGATAATTGAATGTTTGTCCTTGTTTGATTTTGGTATCTCCCATTTATAATTTGGGTTTTTGGGTTCATCCCTTTGCTAACAACCATGCATTCTATCTTCTAAAAGTTGATGTTTAAACCTTTCTTCTTGCTTTCCTTGTGTAAGAGTTTTTGTAGTTTTCTTTCCATGTCTGATATCGACAATGTGTCATCTGCATATATTGTGTTGTTAAGATTGTGGCCGCCAATAATGAATCCTTTTAGGATTTCTAATTCTCTCAGAATGGCCTCGCTGTATAGGTAGAATAAGTTCAGTGAGAAGACACATCCTTGTCTTATACAGCTATCTATTTTTGTATATCTGCTAAACTCATATTCTATTTGTATGCAGGCGGTTTGCTACCAGTAGAAGTTCTTGATTATTCTCATATCCTTTCCCAATATGCCAAGGCTGCTGAGCAGTTCTAATAGATAGATAGATAGATAGATAGATAGATAGATGAGCACACTGAGATAGATAGATAGATAGATAGATAGATAGATAGATAGATAGATATGAGCATAAGACCAAAAGACAAAAAATCGTTATGGCATAAAGCATGCCCGAAAAAGGTATCTATCTATCTATCTATATATATATATATATATATATATATATATATATATATATGTAAGCAAATATATGGACAGCAAATATATCCGACAGTATGAAGATAAATATACGGAAAAAACAAATAAAAATCCTAATATGCAATTACGCTGTTTTAATGTTAATATAATATCAACGTCGGACGTTTCGGTCTAGTAGACCATCTTCAGGACATATTCATAAAACATAATTAACATTAGACTATATTTAATTCAACATGAAAAGACGATGGACATAAGAGTAAGACTAATCAAAACAGATAACTGAAATTTAACAAGATTAGCGTTCCATTTCAATATGATCACGTCAGCGTCACGTCGGCGTCACATCGGCGATGTTGTGAAAACGTATTCCTAAAATATAGTATTTCGAATGAAAAATGAAAAGAATTTTATTTTAATCTAAAACTTATATGTACGTTTGTCGAGCATTAATCTTGCTAGAAAAGGGGAAATATTAAAGAAGCCGGGTCTAGTATTCACCGTGCGTGAGATAGATATTATGCCTGCCTCATAAATCCGCCTAAGATTTTTATTATGAATATATTTTAAAATCTTCACAGAATGAAGATGGTCTATTAGACCGAAACGTCCGACGTTGACATTAAACATTAAAACAGGATAATTGCATATTAGGATTTTTGTTTGTTTTTTCCGTATATTTTTCTTCATATATATATATATATATATATATATATATATATATATATTATTTTTTTGAAAAATCATATTTTAAAAAGAAAATAATTATAATTTAGGCTCTATTTTTGTATTTAGCACTGTTTTTTTTTTTTAATAAAACAAAAATACTAAAGAACTTCGGATTATTTACCTAACGTGTTCTTTCCTATTTTTCTATATATTTGCACACACACACACACACACACACACACACACACACACATATATATATATATATATATATATATATATATATATATATAATTCTATTTAGTACTGAATATTTTCTGAAATGTCCAATAACATCTTATAATTATCTTTTTTTTACGAATTAAAATTATTAATGGTTCTTTGTTCTTGTCTTCAGCCTTATAATGTTAAATAATAGTTTAGCCGACTATTATTGTTTAGAGAAGTGTATCTCTGCTCGTACTTCCTGAGGTTGACCTTAGGGATCAGATAGAAGACAAAATAAGGAAGTCGATTTTGATTGGCTGTACGTGCGTGAAAATGAGAGAGATATAGAAAAGATTTTCAGGGAGAGCGAGCCCACTGGATAGTTAGAGATATATGTGACGACGTTAATAAAATAGCTAAATTAAAATTCCCTGTGTTGAAGTTCTTTTATCTTTGGACTCAACAACAACTAGCGATCACCGGCCATGAGAGAGAAAGGCAACTTTATTATCAAATGGATACCTAAATGAAGATCAAATGCTAAAGGACGAAACGCGTCACAAGAAAACTTTTTCCACTTCTTCATATATAGCTTCTTAATAGAAATAGTGTTAATAATACTTTAGCAGTCTATTATTTTTTAGAGGAAGTGTATCCCTGCTCCGACTTCCTGAGGTTGACCTTTGAGGGCAGATGGAAGGCAAAACAAGGAAGTCCATTTTGATTGGCTGAGCCAGCGTGAGAACGATAGACAGAGAAAGGGTTTTCAGTGAGTTGTTTCTTAAACGTCGAACAATGTAGACGTGTTTTCTTTCGTGTCTGGAACTGCTCCCCAGTGGTGTGAGTGTGCAACCCCACTGGATAGATAGGACATGTCGTCATGAACGTTAATAAAATAGTTAAGTTAAAATTCCATGTGTTGAAGTTATTTTATCTCTGGACTCAAAACAATTAGCGTTCACCGGCCGACTCAGAGGAATACATTTGTATTATTATCGAGGAATCACCGTCGCCCAAGACCACCGCCACCAAGGGGCTATGCAACATTGTATTAATTGGCGCAGTGAACAAGACCTCCCAGTATGAGGGGCTATGCAACAATGATTTTATTGCTTAACCCAGTGTAGGCGTTGTCTTGACTGAGAAGGGAGGAATGTATTATTCAAAAGCCTTATTTCAAACTCAGTCAACATGTGTGCGTCTGTGTGTGTACGCGTGCCTGTGCGTACATTAAATGACACATGCACATGACATTCGTAAACACATTGCATATGCACATGCAAAGTCTGCGCGATATATGACAGACAAAAAATTATTTATTTCATTATAATATACATTTGTTATTGTTATCTTATTCGGCAGAAATTTCTTACTGTTATTAACAAATCATTCATTTTTCTAAATTCAGCTTCACATGGTTTAGTTTGGGTTGGTTTGTTTTACGGCCTATCAACCTCAATGGGTTATTTAATGTCGACAAGATTTTTTGCTGGTAATATTTTTTTTCAAACATGTATTGCTGCTAATATATTCTTTTCCAAAAATGTATTGCTGGTAATATTTATTTTAAAAATATATTCTTCAAAAATTCATTGCTGGTAATAACGTTTTATAAAAAATATATTGCTGGTATTAAAACCTATATTTTACACATCCATAGTGTTTTAACCTCAGTTTGGGGGTCAACTATGTTCCCATAGTTGGGACCCTAACAGGTGCTTCTACCCCGGGTCAGAGTGGATCTGGGAACACCAACAATTACGAGATGCTCCTCAAAACCTTATCAAACGCCTTGCTGTTGGATGTAGTTTATCGTCTTACCCAGGTCGAGCTTCACTTGGTAAAAAAAAAAAGAAAAGACAAATTTGTCAGTGGGAAGGATCGAACCTACGATACCTGCAATACTCTGGCGAAATTAGGTCGAGCTAGGTCAGGCGCCCAAAAGTCATTATTAATATAGCTGCTCCATTGGTTGGCAATGCCAGATATTCGGAGAGAATAAAATTTATCGAATGAATGATTCACAAAACCATTTTAAGTATTTTTATGAACAGCGGGCACGACAATTGAATGAAACGAGAATGAAGGGAAATAAGTGAAGAGACGTGGATGTGTTGGTAAAGGAACTTAAATTCTTGTTTGTCAAATCCAATTTATATCACATTTATTGTCACTTATCTTTCCTCCTCATCTTCTTTTATAGCTTTTTCCTTGTCTTCACTTTCTTTGTGGTCATTTCCTTTTCTTCTCCCTCTTTTGTCTTAATCTAGTTTTTCTTCTTAATTTATTGTTTCTTCTTCTTCTTCTTCTTCTTCTTCTTCTTCTTCTTCAGCTGATTTTTTTCATATTTTTTTTTTTACCTCTAGGCACGGTGGTGTAATGGATAGCGGTCCGGATTGAGGAATCGGAGAGCCGAGTTCGGATTCCAGTCGAATCCATTACATTCACTTACAGTGCTAATACCCTGGGGAAATGTATGAATCCTCTGTTTCTCCCCCTAGCTATGGGTAAATAGTAGGACAGACCGGGTTCTATAGCCTTGGATGGCAACTGGTCTAACGCAGAAAGAGATGGCAACCTACTACGATTAAAAAATCTGTTTTCTTCAAATATTCGTAAAATATAAGATCGCCTAAGCGTGTATCATGGCATTAACTAATTAAGCCTTCTGATCAAGTCCTGGATATGACGATAAAATATATTGAAGATTTTTGAGGAACACAGAACAAATATTTAATTTCTGTTGTTCCCAGGTCCACTATAATCCGAGATGGTAGCACCTGTTCGGGTCCCAGCTATGGGCAAATAATGACCCCCCCACACAAAACACTATGGAAGTTTAACAAATCATTTTTATACTAAAATTACCAGCAATATATTTTTTATAATAAAAACAAAATCGCAACATTACCTAGTTATAGTAAAATTAGCAACAATAATATTAAAGCAACATAACCAGAAATACATTTTCTGTAGTCAAAGGCATATAATTGCGTTTAAAATATATTTAGTTGCAGCCATAAAATTGTTCAGATTATTTACATTTCGTCATTGAATGACATATGGAGGTTGATACGTCGCTAAACAAAATAAACCAGCCAAACAGCCTACATGAAAGAACTCTTTCATGACATTAAGCCCATATAATATCTTACATTTTCTTGAATCAAACTGTATTCCAAAATATATGTTCAACAAAACCACAATGTAAAACACACATTTCACCGGCTCCTCGTAATTATTTCTACACAAACATGTATACACATAAAATCTGAGTATCATCTACCATGTATTCAATTGTGAAAGCAGAATAACATATATTTTTATTATTCCAAAGCTCCCTAGAAAATTAAATTTCAATATTAAATTATAATATTAAATTTCAATATTAAATTATAAGGAGTTGATATGCCGTCAAACAGACACTTTCTTACCTGTTTAATGTTTCTACTTCTTCTTCTTCCTCGAATATTGTGGAATGGCGTTACAGAATCACAAAGGACTGTATTAAATAACGGAAACCACGTCACCTGAGGACTTAAACAGGAGCGAAAACTAAAACGGATAGCACATGTAACACGAAGAGAAAATAATTATATAATCAAGATGTTGACATTCCACATTACTTCAAATAAAAAGTTAGGAAGGAAACGTCCATCAATACAGGAAAGCGCGATAACAGCTACAGAACTTGAGAAACCTGCTTTTGTGGAAGATTGTTTTAACAGAAAGATTTTATAAATTTTAACCAATAGTAGCACTGGCAGCTCGGTCAATGAATGCCGAATGTTTCCGTATAAGGAAACGGCTAATATTACCGTTATCAATACCATTCTAATTAAAGCATTTCTATTATCCCACGGGAAGAACCAAGTGGGATATACCCATTTGAATGTAGCGGAATCCTTTAGTAACATAGGCAGGTTTTACACGTCGATTTTCTCGTCTCGACTAAGGTGTTTATCCCCTCCCAAAACCTTCTAATTGTTGATCCTTTGGCCAGATTTTGATAAGTGGGTCGGACAGCATCCCCATTTACACACACACAGAGACACACACACACACACACACACACACACACACATATATATATATATATATATATATATATAGGATGCATCAAAAATACTTTTACAAACTTTGGGGGCGGGTTCCTCACACGAAAATAAGGTAAAATGTTCAAACAAACATATGACCAAGAAGCCATCGTTGTACCTCAACACAGTAACTTATAACAAATGTAGCTTTAGATTGTCTTTATACCTGACCCACGGCCGTCCAACATTACTTTGTTCTCTGTGAAGCTGGCTATACATGAGAACCTTGGTTATTCTGTCATCCTTCATCCTTGCAACATGACGATCCCAGCGAAGTTGTGACTGCATCAGGAAAGTCTCAATTCCACCAATGTTGCATTTTACGAGAAGATCAGCATTGGACTCCCTCCTGTCAAACATCTTCAGCATCATATATATATATATATATATATATATGTGTGTGTGTGTGTGTGTGTGTGTGTGTGTGTGTGTGTGTGTGTGTGTACCGAGTTTTTCAGAACATAACATTTTTAGGACATAAATGAAAGACAACTCGATACGTGCCAAATGTTAACGTTTCTCATTTCTCTTTCATGTGTATCGCGTGCATTAACATGACAGCTTCCAATATGACAGAAGAAAGGAAAAGACACGACATAACCATGATACTAGTCACTAACCACATCAACCATTTTCTCTTCTTCGTGTTTGACGGCTCTTTTCTTCATTCCCTTTCTCCTTCTCCTTCTCCTTCTCCTCCTCCGCCTCCTTCTTTTCTTTTTCTTTTCGCATTCTTCCTCATTTCTTTCTCCGCCATCTTCATTATCCTTTTCTCACGATGCTTTTTCTTCTTCTCTTTTCTTCCTCATTTTCGAGCTCTTATCTTGTTCTTTCTTCTTTTATCTTGATCACCTTTGAAGACCATCGTCGACATCTTCGAGTCCGGTGTCCTAACTGCTGCGCCATCACTTCATGTGAGGTAGCTTTTATTTATTTTATTTACCTTTGAATGTTTTTACAGAACTTTCTATCATCTTTCTTGTCTTCTGAACATTTAAGAATTCAGCTAGTTGCGTGGGTGGGTATTTGCCTAGTTTTATAATAGAAAAAATTAAAAAAAAAAAGGTAGTTTTGCCGCGCTTTTAAACGGGAAGGGATACTGGCTTCCTTTCCTGATAAGAAGATATTTGCCTCGTTTTCAAATCCTCGATATTTTGCCCGTGACAAAGAAGTGACATATATCACATTCAAGGGAAATAATTTTGCCTTTCACTTTTTTTTTGTATATTTATTTCCCTTCTTTTATTTAATCATATACATTTATACGCGATTATATGTGCTTGTGTGAAGCCCTGAATCGAGTGTTTGTATGTGTAGGGGGGGGGTGTAAAACGGTGTCTATTTCCCTCGACAGTATATTAAAAGAATTTATTAATTCGTTCTTTTATTGATTTCTTCACGAGTTTATACCTTATAAATAGATAGATGTTTTTAATTAAACTCTTACAATCTGTAGGTAAAGGAGAAAATGTTGAGCTTCTGTTAATACAAGTTTAGCACAAAATTCTTGTGATAGCATTCACCTAAAACACACATACACGAATATAATAAAATGATATTTAATATTACGAGCATACATTAGCGTGCTGCATTTGATGGTATATAAGAATGAAATTTCCCTAGAAAACGTAGTTGAAACTACCAGTATTTATAACTAACCTCACTCCGTAAAAATATGTACAGTGCTGTTCGATAAAAGTGACTCACCTGATTTTTTTTACTAAATGTTCTCTTCTCCGATGAAACGAAAGTTGAGCTAAATTCAAAGGATAAGCGATCTAAAATCCGAAGAAGAAGCTTTGAAAGCTCTTTGAATTTAGCAGTAAGTACTGTCAAGCATCCGTTCAGTATAATGTTCTGGGGTTGCTTTTCTTTTCATGGAACTGGTTTCTTGAAACCTATTGAAAGACCCTCAAGAGCGAACAGTACAAGAGAATTTTAGAGTCTTGTCTGCTCTCTTCTGCTGAAAGGGTGCAAATCGACCCCACCAAGCTCATTTTTATGCAGGATAATGCTCCCTGTCACAAATCAAAATTGATGAAGGAATACTTTGATGAGAAGCAGGTGAGTGTTATGACATGGGCGCCCCAATCTCCTGACCTCAACCACATAGAAAACTTATGGAGCATTATAAAGTACAGGCTCTCGAGAAAGCAGTTGAGCAGCATACTAAATACTGCTAAATTCAAAGAGCTTTCAAAGCTTCTTCTGATTTTAGATAGTTTATCCTTTGAATTTAGCTCAACTTTCGTTTCATCGGAGAAGAGAACATTTAGTAAAAAAAATCAGGTGAGTCACTTTTATCGAACAGCACTGTATATAAAATACAGCAAACATATTTAAGCCTGACTGCAATAAGACGTAGTGTCAAAAAAAGACGGTTTTTCCCAGGACACCGTTTTTTTAATTACTATCTCTGTTCGACAATGTTTATAGTTTTAAAAAGCGATGATTGTTTAAAACATGTTTAAAAAATACATTGCTGAAGAGTGAAGGTAGTTTAAATAAAAGCAGTGTCATGGGAAAACCCGTCCTTTTGACACTGCGTCTTAATGCAGGCACATTTATCTATGTTTGCCTAAAATACAATGTGTATCCATAAAAGTTAAGTACAGAAAAAAGAGGCATAAAGCACTGATCCGTTTTGCTCATCGGATATATTTAATCTATACTGTCAGATTTATCATAGGTGGACACAAGCATAACAACACAGACGACAACGTGTTAATTGCAGGCTCAAAACGAAAACTGCCGAAACTCAGAGACAAGGTCGTAGAAGTAAAGAGAAAGTATCAACAATGAACAATGAAAACGGAATGTATGGTCGTTAGCTAGAGAGAGTGTCCGAGTTCTTAGCTACGAACTGGAGACGCCAGGATCAAGCAAATACAAACATTTAACATTCTGAGACATACAGACAGTAGGAAATGTGACACAGAAATCTGAAGTTGCATTGGACTAGCGAAATATACTATCCAAAAAACCAAGCAATGTATTAAGAAACAACACAATTTCGTTAGAAACAAAGAAAGTAGTACTGAAGTGTTACGTAATACCAGTCCTCTTTTATAGCAGTGAATGCTAAACAATTTCCTGATATATGTAGAGACTTGAGACGACAGAGGTGCAGTTTAATAAAAGTATGTTGAGGATACTATGGACGGAGAAAGGATTTTGATTGATTGATTTTTATTTGGTTTTGTTGTGGGTTTTTTGGGGATTTTTTTCATGCTTGCCAACCCTTTGTGGATCATTTAAATTTCAGACTTTATTAGGTCGCTCACCCTTCTAAGCGGTCCTCCATGTAATAACGAACCGGGTTCGACATTAACTTCGGTGATCAAACGACACTTGTACGTACAGTCAGAAAGAGACAGTTGAAATTTCTGGGAAAAAATGTGAAAATATGGCTTGGAGACTATGACACTCACAGGACCCAATGAAATGCAGCAGAGGAAGAATGAAACAGTGATTAACTTACGTATGAATATGAAGTTGTAGAGAGCTATTATCGCTCATGTCCTGAAAGGACACTGCTCCTAGTATAAGAGCCATACGAGGAGGTGCTGAAAAGTTTTCAGTTCGAGCCACTTTCCCAAATCTAGCCAAAGGACCATTTTATTTTAGAAGGGCGTCATCGTTAGGCTGAAAACTTTTCACTACACACAACCCCCTCTCTCTCTCTCTCTCTCTCTCTCTCTAGATCTAGATAGATAGATAGATAGATAGATAGATAGATAGATAGATAGATAGATTATATTCACTTTGGCATAAATATCTTTGAGAAGGGCATGGATACAACATCTCTCCGGATCAAATCGAAGCATAAACTGTATACTCCAGCCGTGGATGGCACCATTCTAGGAGAAGGCCAACTTTGAATTCAAAGCCGTATGCGAACCCGAAGGGCACATATTTGAATTGTAACTTAAGTCCACTCAGCGTTTTCTCCTTCTATGTAAAATGTTTATTTAGGACATTGTCGTTCATGCCTCTCCACAACTTCCTATATTTTGTAGCTATTAGTAAGGTTTTCTTTGCAGTAAACACCATAGCGTGACTGTGTTTGTTGCAGGAACACAGATGAGCCTGAATAGACGGACAGGTTCGGAAACGAGGAACCATGCTAAATATGAGAAAACTCATTAGCAAGATGAGTGGGTTTGTTTTGTTCAGCTGCACATCAACACCTCTATGGGTTATTTAATGCCGAAATATAAATATTTCGAACACAATTTTATGGCTTCAACTAAATAAATTTTGAACGTAATTTTATGCCTTCAAATACAGATAAAATGTATTGTTAATAATTTATGGAATTATATCAGGAAATGTTGCTAATTTTATATATATATATATATATATAATAAGTATAAAAACATACATATATATATATATATATATATATATATATATATATATATATATATATATATATATATATATATATGTATTTTTTTCATAGTTTTTTGTTTTGTTTGCAGGTTCACTATTTGCCCATAGCTGGGACCCTTAACAGGTGCTACCACACTGTGCCAGAGGGAACCTATGAAGCACAGCAATTAAGAAGTGGTTCCTCGCCCCTAAAAAATCTCGAATCTCTTGATCAGAGGCCATGATAACGGATATAGTTTAACGTCATACTCAGGACTAAATTTGAAAGTCGAAAGACCTATGTTAATATATATGACTAGACATACAGATAGATCATCATAAACATATAGATATATTTTATAAATTCATCTTTTCACACACACACACACACAAACATATATATATATATATATATACAAATACATGTATATATATATATGCATACATACACACACGCATATATGTCTGTGTGTCGTATTTGATCGTTAATGCTCGTTATACACAAATTCACATATTCAAATGAGTACTTGCATCTGTCAGCGCATACTTAGATAAATGGCAATAGATTCATTCTTCCAAATATATATATATATATATATATATATATATATATATATATATATATATATAGAGAGAAGGGAGAGGGATATACCTATATAGATATCTCTACTGTGTTTTATATATGTATATAACGGTATCGATGAGATTCCACTTCTGGGCATCTTGTATGCTTGATTGGTCATAAAAATTCGAGTTGTCATCGGAAAAAATCTATAGCCTGACATTCATTATTTTGTGGCTTCATATTTTCTGCCACACTTGTTTTTCGCCTTTCCAATTTCACTTCACTCTCTTTCTTACGTTGCGAATTCTCATTCTTATTTTCTTTCACTTTCTCTTTCTATATCTCCTGTCTTGTTAAACTATTTCTTCATCGTTTTTCTTATTTTTTTTCTTCTTTCTCTTTTTCTATTCTCATTGTTTCCTTCTGTTCATTTTTTTTCTCTTTTCATATTTTCCCGCATTTTTTGTCTCAAACTATTTTTGTCGTTTTTATTAATCTCTTTCCGCTTGTCGCCATAACGATTTTTTCTAGTCGTTTTTTCATCCGATGCCATTTTTTTTTTCATTTTATCTGCCTTTATTTTTAATTCTCATAATATTCCAACCGTTTTTTTTTTTTCAGGTTTTATCTTCTTCATATCGCTCCCTGTTTGATATCTTTGTCTTTCGCTTCATCGTTCCTTTTCCCATTCTGAGCGTCTCCTTGGTTCTGTCTGTCTTACCCACCATCTTTTCACTTCGTTTATCAAATCATTTTTCACTAAATTTCTATCAAACACGTTCTTGTTTCTTTCACTTTTTTTCCGTTTTAATTTTTTTTTTTTTTTTTACTTTTCCTCTTTCCGACCTTTTCTACCCTGTCAGTCTCCTATAGATTAGACTTGTGTCTTTATATTCATGGTCTTTCTCTGTCACCTATTTTCTGTAGGTTTTCCTTTGCGTTCTCTCTTCAGATATATTCATATTTCTTTGGACCTTTTTTATAACTCAAACACTGACTTTGTTTATTTCTTCTATTTTCATTTTCTTCCTACTTTTATTCTTTTTTTTTTCATTCGTTGTGGATGTTCTCTTATTGGCTTGCTCTTACACCTGTTTTTCTCTCTCTCTTCTTCACATACACTCTGTCTAATGTTTGCTTTCTGTCACACTCTTTCTCTCCATTTTGCTTTTTCTTTCTCGCTATCCTTTTCTCTCAATCTCTTTTTTCTCTATCTATTTTCTCTCTCTTTTTCTCTCTCTATTTTCCACCTTTTATCTTCTCTCGCTCTCTTTTTATCTGCTCATCACTTTAAAAATCATTTTCTTTTACTGTTTAACTCTTTCTCTGTAGTTTTAGAATAGATAGAATCTTTCCACCATTTCTGTTTTTCCCTCAACCATTCTCTTTTATATTTAAATGTTATTCCCGCTTTTCAAATCTATCTCCCCACCTCTCTCACTCTTTCTTTACTTACTCATGTCGTTATAAATCCATATTCATTCATTCTATTTTTTCTGCCTAGCATCTATATTCGACTCTTGATTTTACTTTAAGTTTTTCCTTCCCGCTTGCATATTTCACTTTCTCTTCTCTTTATACCTCTTGACATTTTCTTTTCTTTGCTTTTTTTTGTTCCTTCCAGTTACCGTCTGTATTACCTCATTTCCGCCATTTTATTTTTTGTTCGACTTATTAAACATTTTTTATCTCCCTTGTTCTATTTCATTCTTCTCGTGTTTGTATTATTCCTTGTCTTTATAACTGGTTTCTGATATTTACTAATCTTAGCATTATACGACACAAAAGCCATTTTGGAGGAAATTGTGATTGGAAGTTTGTGTTGCGCCATCTTTCTGTATGAATAAGTTTTGCAAAGGACTCTGAAAAACAGCACTCGAAATCCTAGCACGTTTCTTTGTTATAAAATTCCTTTTTCTTCTTTTTTTACCACACAACAATTTATCCTCTTATTTTTTTTTTGTAATTCGTGTGTATACGCGTGTGGTTTAAATGCTTTCTCATTGTATTTCATCTTTGTCTAACATCGATTTCCTTCAAATTTCAACTCTTGTCCTCATTTAAAGTAAATTTGTCACTGTTACTAAGACAGACAAATTAAAATGGAATCTATACTTTTAAAAGTATACCATATATCAGTCGTGTAATATTATCTAACCGTGTATGCCAATGTATGCCTGTATGGGAAAAAATAGTAATTACATGAGCGTGCACACGCACGCACGCATACGCACATACACATATATATTGCAAAAAGTTTGACATAGATCTTCCATATATTTTCTTTTAATTTGTCATACATCTTTTCTTTCAAAACTGTTCTTGATATATAAAAATTTATATAAAATTATGTATCGTTATCTCATTCATATATATATATATATATATATATATATATATATATATATATATATATATGATAATAAGAAAACGGAGACGTTACGAAATGGATAATTAAAGTCTATAATTGAAATGGATAATTAAAGTATCCGTCTTATTATTATTATTATTATTATTATTTATTATTATTATTATTATTATTATTCTCTGATAGTCTATATTGCTCTCTCCCTTGATTTATATCCTTTTCGAATCATTCCTTCCGGTCCCAAACCGGTAAAACTATATATATATAAATATATATATATATATATATATATATATATATATATATATATACAATTTTTTTTATATATCATTTATATATTATAGTTTATAATTATTATCATTTATATATATATATTATTTATATATTATAGTTTTGTCTGACGATTGCCAGGGTCAGAAACTCACATCAATCAAACTATATATATATATATATATATATATATAGTATGTTTAAGCAGCTAGTATTTATCCCAAAATGTTTGTTTAAAACCCGACAAGTTCTGTCTGTTTAATTTTTATTGTATTTTTACAATTTCCGGATAAGTTGCTGCGTATTGTGTTCGAAGTTGTGAATAAACTGTCCAAAGTTCATATTTTTGTTCAACTACTTTCGACTTTCTCAATCATTATAATAATAAAAAATCTAAAAAATAAAAAGAAAAATTAATTAAAGAAATAAATAAATCGCATTCTTTTTTTTTTTTGCAGCCTCGTTCCCAACATGAAGTCACGCTAGACTATTTAAAACTTCCATGTTTCCAAAAAATACCAGGATGCAGTCAAAGTAATTGCAGACATTTCAGCTGTCACGTTCTGATTCAAACTAAATGCTTCATTTTTGTTTCCATTTTCCTTAAAACTTTCTCGCCAATCACATGTTTTCGCCATGATATTCAGAAGAATCACATTTCTGTTGCCTCACGTCTTCTCTTCATCTAAGAATATCGCCATTAATTTTCAAAATAAGTCATAAAACTTTATTTTTCATTTTATTCAATAGAAAACAAAAGCTTGTAGTGCTGGTGTTAAAAAATACACATATTATCCCTCATCGCTAGCACGACTCGGAGTTTCATGCACAACGCAATCTTCAGATCCTTAATATGGACTGACCGTTACACAATTTGAATTTTAATATATTTAGTTGTCACAATGTTGGCGTAATTATATATTATGCTGGGATTACAGTTTTTTTATTCTAAAATGATTTTTAGCATTAAAATATATATATATATACGCTTTATCCTAGTTATTGAACACGTTATCCCATAAATATAGCACACTTTAAAATTATATATATATATATATATATATATATATAAATATAGGAATATAGGGGTATACGGAATTAATTCCATTAAACCGAAAATACTATTCTTAAAAGAGTGCTCAATACACAGTAGAGCAAATATAATTTATTCGAAAATTATAACATAAATATATTATAAAATCATTACAAAAATAGCCATTTTGTTTCAACACTTATTAGGTGATGGTGTTGAATACATATATATATATATATATATATATATATATATATATATATATATATATTAGTGGTCAATCCATGGCCAGGCTTCTCAGGCCTAGCCCGAATGAATCAACATTCAAGTATATCTATTTCGACGCAGCAATTTTTTTCATAGTGCGTCCTTTTCATTCTTGACTTTAGCTAGATCCAAAATTGTTTTAACTCCTTGCTTAAAAATATTGATCAAAATAAATTTCGTTGATATTAAAAAAAATAATAAATTAATAAAACGCAAAGAAAGACGAAAGAAAGACAAATCAAAAAAGAAAGTAAGAAAAGAATAAAATAAAATTAAACTGACTAATCGGGCTGAGTATGTCTGAGCCTGATTGAAGCTGAAAATATACTTAATAGGCAATGTATTTCTTGTTTTAATATTACAAATAATCTTATAAAAATCTCTAATGATTTTTATGTCTGTTATTGGTTTTAAATGTACATTTTAAATAATTTATCCCGTACAGTATAAGTTTTTTTTAGCGGAATGTATCTTTTGAGAAAGGGTAATAGATATATCATTTAGTTCTTAATTTTTATATATTATCAAGAATGATCTATGTAGTTATTATAGGATAAATAAAAAAAAAATCAAATTAAAAAAACAAATTTCAAAACTTAAAATACCAATTTGAGTAGATAGGTTCGCCTATCCCCCAGTTCATACTCCTCCCTGTTTTTTTTAACAGGAATAGAAGATTATCCCTTGTTCACTGTTTAGGATCAAGTTATCGGGTTATTTTTAAAAAAGTTTTCATTCTCTTTCACTCCCAGTAGCGTCTTAGACGCTTTATCGCTTTGCTTTTAGCGAATTGATTAGAAAAAATATGCAAAAATAAATTTTCAGTGAGATCTTTTCAATCACTTGATAATCAATCTTACTACTCATCAACTGTTTTTTTTATATTCCAAATATGAAGTAGAAAGTTACTATGATCTTTGTATATGTTTCTACCACAATTATAACGCGCAGTCTTTACTTTATGACAATGTGATCATAATTCCCACAAATTTTATGGCGAAAATCAGAATCTTGTAGTTATGTGACTGAAGTATTCAGAAGCTATTTGATTAATCATAAAAAAATGACTACCCACTTGCTAAATAAGGAAAAACTTTTTTATGGGTGTTCAGACAACTCATGGTACGACTGAAGAGTTGGTGCCCGATGATTGTTCCCTCGAATCGTACTCAGTGAAAATTAAATATTCATTACTATTGTAGCGATCTTGATCTTCATTGGATGCCTGTTGCATGTGGTCTTGGCTGAGTTAAGTAAATAACTTTTCACTGACCGACCGTTGCTCGTGTCCTTATGTCGTACTTAAGGAAATTAAGTAAATACCTATTACTACTGGAGATCCCAATGTCCGATAACTACCCATTGCTTGTGGCCTTGTGTCGGACTTGGTAAAGCTAAGTAAATTCCTAATACTACTGTCGTTATTTCAATCTCCATTGACTGCTCGTTGCTCGTGTCCTTGTGTCGTACTTGGCGAAACTAAATAATTGCCATTACTACTGGAAGAATTCTGATCCTCATTGACTACTCGTTGTTTGTGGCCTTGTGTCTGACTTGATAAGGCTATGTAAATACTTATTACTATTGAAGCGATTCTTGATTGTTTCTTGTGCCCTTGTCATAGAAAGTTAAGTTTGTAGATATCTATAAAAGAAAGAAAGAAACAGGAGGGGAAAACAGAATTTTATGGCCAAGTCAGAGAAGAATCAGGACAAAAAAGAATGGCAACCAGAAGAAAATAACTGCTTATTAAGAATACAAGAATTAAATGTGGAAGAAATCGAGGCGTGAAGGCAGAAGAAAAAGTTGAAAGACGAAAAAATGTCTTATTCGGACGAAGATGCTGGCATCTTTCGAACACATCACACTACACCGTATCCTAACATTTCATATCAATAAGTCACTTTCACCTCTCTTAGAGTAGTTCAGATGTTCTTCCAGTGACCACAGCTATATTTAGGAGGGTTTTACTTTTTTTTTTTTTTTTAATAAGATGCCTCGGGTGCCATTTACTCTTGCAGTATTTATAACATTTTTATGGTCTTTTATCGCGAAAGATATTTTTTTATTCGTTGGGAGTTATTTTTTTCTCCAATTTTCTTGAAAATTACTTAAATTCCTTTTTTTTCGCATGTTTCTTTATAGAATACAGTAGACCTTGCCTAAAGACAGCCTGGGCTCTCCGAATTTCTCTGTTTAATATGTGCTATATACTTATCTACGCACACATACGTACACACACACATACACACAAATATGTAATAAATTTACTTATTTAAAAATATGGTTCCATCGCTACACAGGAATTACCATGTTTCAAAAACAGAAGCTAAAAACTTCAAATTCATTTAGAGAATTAAATTAAATTAAATTAAAGTCCATAGTTTTTTTTTTTCATTTTCAAGTGAATTTTGGAATAAGTAAATTTATAATATTTATGCTCTGTAGATTTGCATTGTGCACTGTTTTGTAAAAATAAAAATATTAATATGAACACCGGATTATATTATAATATATATATATATATATATATATATATATATATATATATATATATATATATATATATAAATGAATGGAAATATATGGATTAAATACGAAAGAATGATTAAATAAGGAACAAATAGGAACGTTTATAAATTTGACATGTGTCTCTTTAGTCATAACTTTATCATAATTTTTGTGTGGAGAATGACTTGACACGGTATTTTGAATTCTATTCTGTTCTGTGTGTCTTCATTGGTCGAGTAGATCTTCCATGAGTCACATCTTATGTTTTTAGTGTATGTGTGCGTACCTGTGTGTCTGAATTCTACACTGAATAAGAACTTGGAAATTTCTGTGGATAACGATGCTAGAAATTCATTTTTTTAATTCATTTCACCCCAACTAAGACAATAAAGTCACTAAGACTCAATAGGTTACTGATTGTGAAAGAATATGAGAAAAAAACATTATTAGGGCGAGAGAACAATAAAAGAGCATGAATTATGAAGTCAAGATAATGATTGACATTGCTTTCAAATTTCTAATGATGAAATTTGACTAAAAAGCAAGAAACCGGAAGTGAGTTCCACAAGTGAGAGATGCGAGAAAAAAAAACTTAACATTGAACTTACATCTAACCATTTCAAATGTAGAATGGTGAGAAATTATAAATAAATAAAGAATAAACCGTCTTCAATGAGGAAGACGGTTTGTCCCCATTGTGCACATCTTATGCACAGCTGGGTCGACCATGTGTTTGCAATTGACATCTAATGAAGGTGTGCCTCTGTACTTCTCAGCTAGGAGGTAATTTCTGGTTAATCCGCCAATGCACTTGACTTTATTTATAGATATTAAGCGAAATGAAGACATTGGCATCATCTGAGGTAAGTAGCATACTATTAGGTTGAGACATAAGTAACTTCCGTCTTGGGGAATCAGTTATAATGACAACTGCATCACACTAATCATCACTACTAATCATACGTATCAGTTAAGAATAAAGATGGTGTACACTAACATACGATACAGGATTGACTCAATCTCCACAACGAACGTCAAAAGCTAAGCTGTTCGTAACGCTGTTCGTGTTCGTCGGATTATTATATAAATGTAATACACATTATAAATGCACATTTATTCGTCCAGCAGTTGCAACGCGTCTAAAAAATTTGGTTGAAAAGCGACCTACACTCATCAACAGATAAAAAAAACGCTGTTCTGTTTATGACACTGCAAGATCGCATACACAGAATGACGCGGCAAAAAGAAATTGGAACTCGGTTGGTCTGTTCCTACCCTACTAGCCATATTCACCTGACACTGCGCAAATTGATTATTACGCTTTCCAAGCGGTGCAAAACGGTTTCGGGAGGAAAACTTTCTCTAATGAAAACGGAATTATTCATGACAACTTAATACATAAGTACCATTACGAGATCCGTAAGCCATTAAGGACTTATAGGCACACATGTACTTCAGTCACAGTAACAGTGGTGTTTCCCTTTCCAGGTTGGATTTGTATTCAGCAGGTTTCCTTTTGGGTTGGCACACAAGGGCATAATCTATCTTAGTATTTACTCACAGGGACAGAAGAGATCGATAAATATCTTTACTAGATCGGAATTCGAACTCGGCTCTCTAATTCCCCACTCCGAGTCTCTATCCATAATTCCACGGTGTATCTAAGCTTAATCACATTTTAAAGTAAGATATTTAATTAGCAGAATCTAATTCGATGCAAGTTCCGTTTTACCTTAAAAGTACATCAATAATGGTGAGAAAAGCCTTTGTTATTGTTGTGGCGTCCTCCCTCTAAAGAGTCTATGTTGGACTCTTCCGCCTACTATAAGATTAGTATGAGAGAAGTCCTTGGGGGAACAGTCGCCTAGATTGTTCAACTGTCAAACTCTCTGCCTTGGCTGAGAGGAACTCGGACGAAGCTTTGCCGAAGGGCAAAGTTTCGTCCGGGAGGTAGATAGGCCCTGAACCCGTTTATACGCGTTCAAAGGGAATACTTTTGGCCGAGGCTACGGGCTCGGAGAAGGCACGGTAAACTCGGCCTTGTGCCACATACATCCCTCGTGGTGGAGCTGTTAAATATTAACAGTCGTTCGTAACTGTCGAACTCTGCCTCGGAAGAGAGGAACCTGGACGAGGCTTTTCCGAAGGGCAAAGTTTTGTCCGGGGAGGTAGACAGGCCCTGAACCCATTTATGCGGCTTCAAAGGGAATATTTTTAGCCGAGCTTATAGGCTCTGAAAACCCGCGGTAAACTCGGCCTTATGCCACATACATCAATTGTGGTGGTGGTGGGGGTGATGTTAAATATAACAGTCTAATAGATTGTTCATTACTGTCGAATTGTCTGCCTTGAGCAGAGAGAAACCCGGACATATTTTTGGCCGAGCCTACGGACTCGGAGAATCCAAGGTAAATTCGGCTTTGTGGCACATGCATCCCTTGTGGGGAGGGGCTGTTAAATATAACAGTCTAATAGATTGTTCATTACAGTTGAACTCTCAAAGACTCGTCCGGGGAGGTAGACAGACTCTGAATCCGCTTATGCGGGTTCTACGGGATATTTTGGACCGAGCCTACGGACTTGTATGACCCACGTTAAACTCGGCCTTGTGCCACATATACACTCGGGGGAAGGGCTGCTAAATATTAACAGTCTAATAGATTGTTCTACCGGGCTGTGACAGTTCGCAGCTGCTGACAAACTCTCTGCCTTTTGGCATATAGGAACTCGGACTGGGCTGTGCAGAGCGGCTGAGTCTCGTCCGAGGAGGTAGGCAGACTCGAACCCGTTTATGCGAGTTCTACGGAGATTTGGGGGCCGATCCTACGGGCTCAGATGAAACACGATAAACTCAGCCTTGCGCCACATCTACCCTCATGGAAGGGCCACTAAATATCAACAGTCGAACAGATCTGTTCTCACTGTACTAGTCAAACTCTCTGCCTCCGGGCAAAGATGATCCCTAGACGAGGCTATGTCGAAGGCCAGAGTCTCGTCCCGGGAAACAACTACTCGACCCCGTTTTTTACGGGATCTACGGAAATTTTTTGGCAGCGCCTACTGGCTCGGATTGCCCCATATTAAACTTGGCCTTGTACCACATCCTATCTCGTAGAGAGGCTGGTAAATGTAACAATCGAATAGATTGAACACTGGGTCAACCGACACACACTCACTAGTCGTGTAATACTCATCTGTTGTACTTATGATTAATATATTGATATATGTTTAACACTTACCATTTACTTGGTCTCGACAGTTACACATCAGAATTACTTATTTTCAACATAATCTCTACATTTGTCAATGCATTAATGCATAGATCGAACATTACAAAATGAAAATGTAAGCTTAAATTCAGCTAATAACACTACGGAGCTTAGATCTACTTTCGTATAGTACCGAACACAACTTTCTCAGTAGACTTAGCATAAAAGTGAACATCATGTAGGATTCTTTACTTAATAAAGAACATTAGGTCGCAGACCCAAACATTCCCCACCTAACTGAAATATAAAGTTCGTATATTTTAGTTTAGTTGGAGAAGCGGACAAGATTTTAAAGGTTCTCTGTTTCCCCTGAATTGTCTTATATTTTATTGATTGATTTGTTTGTTTCACGGTACATCAACTCTTTATGGGTCATTTAATGCCGAATATTAATTTTCTTCGGAGATTTTAAGTAATGAAAATTATGTTTTCTGCTTTCACAACTGAATACATCGTAGATGATACTCAGCTTTGGTGCATATACATGTTTGTGTGGATATAATTACTAGAGGCTGTGATATGCGTGTTTTATGTTGCAATTTTTTTGAAGTTATATTTTGGAATACAGTTAGATTTAAAAAATTGTAGGGCTAATGTCATTGATATGTCCCGGAAAGGGATATATTTGTTCGAAGTAGCAACGTGGTTGTTGTCTTCTGTAACCGGGAAGGACAATCTAGCAGGTAACCGTAATGGACTGGTCCTCGTTGTAGTGGTAGTCAATAGGCGAAGACTATAGGCGTCGTCCTCTACCTCCACATCAGTATTTATGGCTGACACCAGCCAATTATATTACTGTGAGGGGGAACCCAGGTGTATGCATATTCATTACATCAGTCATGAAAGTGTTCTTTCATGTTGCCTGTTTGGTTGATAGTGTTTAGCGCCATGTAAAACTCTATAGGATATTTTAATCTATATATCTTGATCTATATAGAGATCAAGATAGATATATCTATATATTTTGAACGCTATTGTATGCTTTCTACTACACATAAAATGCATTGTTGGAAATTCTACGATAAATAGTTATCGTTGATAATTTTTATATGAATATGTATTGCTGGTATCTCTAGTAGAAAAGTGTATTTTTATGCTTTTATAGGGTTTTGGTTTTGTTTGGGAGTTCACATAGTCGGGACCCTAAAAGATGCTTAGGTAGACCCAAGAACAACAGAAATTAAGAGGTGGTTCCATGCTCCTCAGAACCTCCAATCTCCCGATCAGATGCTTTGCTGCTGGGTATAATTTCTCGTCAGGATTGCCCTATAGGCCAACTGGCTCGTGAATAAAAACATAAGAGAAAGAAACCATTTCATTGGCAATGGAATAAAATGGCGATTTTTCTAGAAGAGAGCCTCGTCCCTCTGCTAAAAATACAACGCATCAAGTAACCAAAAGTTTGAGACGGGAAATTCTTCCATATATGTAATATTCTCCAGATCTGACATCTTTAGATGAGCATTTCTCTCTGAACAATAATCGTTTTCTAGTCGGTGGTTCTTTTCATTGATGAATCTGTCAAGTGAAACATGGAATCGTTCTTTTATGATCGAATACAGAATTTAACTGAAAGGTGTTGCAAAGTCAGATATGAAAATATGTTTTCATTTCCAGGCGAGTTTTTTTACTTATTTCGAAAGACGAAAAAATTAAGGAACTTTGAAGTACTCGTGCACTTGTCACTAACACTTCTACCAGACATGTGAGTTGACAACTGGACTCGTTTCAAGCCCAGAAGGGCATAAAAAGAATCACGATCGACGCATAAACAAGTCTGTAGCTAGTTTTTGAACGTTATATTTTGGACTTGTTTATTCGTCCATGTCTGAAAAGGAGACTTTTCTGTAAAGACGTATATACACGTCTACACCTAGGAAGGGTGAATGAATGAGTCATTATGGTATGGATTCATCTTAGTTAATTATTAAATTCTTTATCAAACTTGATAAATAAAACGGTTTCTTAGCAGAATCAGCAAATTTTGTTTTTTAATTGCTGTTCTTAAATTTCGACAAAAAGAAATTGTATAAATCATACGTGGGTTTTATTAAAATTATAAAAATATCTTTTAATTTTTCCAATATTTTTTGGCATTCGGCTGTCCAAATATACTTAGTCTTTTTTTTTTAGTAAATTATTTAATGGTCCTCGCAAAAAAAATGCATGTTCGGAATAATAACATAATCATTTTTGAAACCTAAAAATGCGTCTGTCTATATTTCTGAGATGAGGTATTATGTACACTATTTACAGTGTTCGGACTATCGTCCTCATCTTTGTTGCCATATTTATCACAACGTTTCGGCCTCTGTACACTCCGGCCTTCTTCAGGTGGTTGGAATGTCGAACTGAACCTTTTATTTAGTACAACGGCCGAAACGTTGTGATAAATATGGCAACAAAGATGATGACGATAGTCCAAACAATGTTAAATAGTGTCTAAAAATGCTTGTAAAAATGACATATTTTTGGGGGAGGGAATATTTTTAATCGCACTTGCTCTGGTTGTGTCTAGTTTTCCACCATTTTCGTCGATGATTTCGGCCAAATATTTCATTTCCGTCATGAAAAATTCGCATTTCTCCTCATTCAATTTAAACCGGTATCCCTTCATTTTCCTGAAGATTTCATTTACGTTCTCTCGATTTTCACTTTTTATTAAAATGTCACCTAAGTAGGCGATCTCGAAGTTTAGATCGCTCAACATTGTGTCCATTACTTGCTTACAAATTGCAGGTGCTACCTTAATTCTTAAAAGTAATCTGTTAAATTTGTATAATCCCTTGTAGGTATTGATTGTTAAGTTTTGAGCATTCTTCATCAACCTGGATTAGCAAATATGCGTCTGACAGTTCTGACTTTGAAAAGTATCATTTAACTTTGCGAAAATTTCTTCTAGGCTTGGCAGCGGGTAATTGTAAGCTTGTAGACAATTATTCAGCCCCGTGGAGAAATCATCTCATCCACGGATTTTGTTATTTTTCTTTTCCATGTAGACGGTTGGCGGGGGGACCAATCGCTATAATTCACTTTGGGGATCATTCTTATATTTCCCAAGCGATCTAATTTCTTGTTTATCGTATCCAAAGCCGAAAAAGACCCATTCCTCTTTGAGCTAAAAATTGGTATTATATTTTCTTTCAACTGGAACTTGGCGTTAGTTTTTGCGCATCTTTCTAACCCTTCAGAAAAAAAGACTTCCGGAAATTGATTTTTCAATTCGTTTTTTAGCCTTTCAGAGTTACTCGAAGAGCAACCGAGTTTATTACAAAAAAAAAAAAAGAGTTTATGGACAAACCCCCTAAATTGAACAGTTACATCCAATCTGTTGCGAACAAGTTAAAAGTTCTTTCCATCACGAATGCTTCAGCCTTCACCGTTTTCTTATAATACGATACATCTGACGTGAACTCACGTTTAAATTTAAATTTCTGCCAAGTAAACCCCCTTTGAGTAATTTTATTGGTAAAGTTAATATTGGTTTGCCGATTCTTTTCCCATCTTTCTTTGTTTATAATAGTCAAATTTAACCCTTTGTCTAGCTGAACTTTATATTTCTTGTATTTGTTTTAACGGCTATAAATTTTTTTTCGTGACCCTTGTTAGCATTACTTTTTACGGCACTCTTGAATTTTGACTTTTTATTCTTTCTTTTACTTTACAATGCGAACTCTTGTGTCGACATTTCCAGAGTCGAAACTTTTTTTTGTTCTTAAAAGGGTAGTTTCTCTTGAAATGTAGTTCGCCGCATCCCTAACATAGATTTGGTTTTGTAAAGTACTTTGTTCCTCATATGCTTTGTGACGAACCGAATTTATGTGTGATACATCTCTTTCCTTAATTCTAGCTGTCGTAATTTCACTATTCTTTGATACTCTTCCACTACAGCTTGCAAGGTCAATTTTGAGTCCTGTTTCAGGTTAGTTAAATTTCTAGAACTGATTTTTGCATCCCTATTTGTTGTCAACCCTTGTACTTAAACATTGCCGGTGTTACTTCGCTTAACTTGAACTTTTCACATTCCCTGTTTGAGATACTAGCATTATTGGCATGATCTTGATATTCTTCTTTTTTTTTTTATTTCAAGATTTAGACATTGTTAACGGATATTGAACAATGAACTTCGTTCACTGAAAAATTTTCTTAACAACATAATAGTTTCTTCAAACGACAATTCAGTCGATTTTTTCGGCAGAATGTAATTCACGTGTTTTTCATGTTCCGTGAGCCGTAACTTTCTTAGTAACAGGCGCACTTTTTTCTCGTCTGATCAGCTTACAGTCTTTTTAAAGGTTTCCTCATAACGTCTGTAGTATACTGCAAATGTAACCTCTTCATCAAGATTATATTTAAATTAGCCAATTGCATTTACGACTGAGACATATGAGTTTGATTTGGTTTGGTTTGGTTTACGGCATATCAACCTTAATGGGTTATTTAATGCCGACAAAATTTTTATTTCTGGTAATATTTTTTTTCAAAAAATGACGAATAAACAAGTCCAAAATATATATATTTTTTTTTTTACAAAGCATTTCTGGTATTGAAAGCTATTTTTACACTTACATAGTGTTTTGACCCCAGTTTGGGGGTTAACTATTTACCCATAGTTAGGACCCCTAACAGGTGCTACCACGCTCTGAAAAACCTCCTGAACAGAGTCCTTGTTGTTGGATGTAGTTCATCGTCTTACCCAGGACGCGGATGTAATTTATCGTCATATCCAGGCCAGGAGATCTGTGAGAGAAAAGTAGAAGTGTTATCCTTACTTTTATTCTTTGTAAAAAAGTAGTTCTTGTTGTCTCAACAGTGTTTCCTGGAATTATTGCTGTTATTCTTTCTGCTATTGTTGTTGTTCTTGCTGTTGTTTTATTAATTCCAATATTACTGCTTTTAACTCCGCCATTTTTAACTGTTTGACTTGAAAATTTGCTTCCAATATATATTTCAAAAGTTTTAATAGTCCGTTGTTTCCGGCGTAAGGTTTTAACGACGTACTGATTTCCCAAATTGAAAAAGAAAAAAACGAATCTTTGTCCACCACTATTATAATAAATAGCGAATCATTCTCGTCACCAACTTTTGTGATGTTTGGTCTGGAAAGATACAGCACTTAACTCGACATAGCCAGTTGTGATAGTAATATTGATTACTCAGCTAGACAAATCACTGCAATAGTATTATGCTCTTTGACCCCTAGACAATTATCAAGGACTACTTATCATGAAAGCATCAGTCCATTCAAAATAATAAGAATGGTAACTGGCTCTTACCACAACAGTATAAAGTCCCGTCGAAAGTGAAACGTTGATTTTTAATATAAAAAAGGAGCGTTCGGTAGGCAAGGTCGAATTTACTGCTTATATTTGTGGCCGAGTCGGTTAAGGCACGTCAGTGTAAATGACGGTTCCGTATAGGATGCAGGTTCGAATCCTGTCAAAGGACGAATATTTTCTATGAAAATTTCTCGGACATTCAGGCCGGTAAATGTTATTTAATACTGTTTATTATAAACAGAGCATTTACTTAAATACTTGTATCTATAAAAAAGAACGTTAAACATAAAAATGTCTTTAATAAATAAATTGTCTGACTTCTTGATATATATATATATATTTTATTAAATATAACAGACAATGAACCATATTACGTTTAAAATCAATTAAGCAATATTAGAAAAACATATCCATGTAGATAATATTAGACAGATAACACAATAATACACACACATACACACAGTAAAAAAAAAACCTATTGCAGGTCATCTACATTAAAACGAAGCAACTCACACTCAACAAAATTACATCTCAAACTAGTCGCAAGATATTACGCTGCATCTCGACATTGGGTCTACTGTCATACTTCGGTCTATCGCGTGATATGACGTCATAGGACCGCATCTTGAACTTACGATCTGCGTCTGATATTCCTCGACCGTTAACGTCGCATAGCAATCTTCTATGTCAAAATAACAAAATATCATCTTTGACGGTGGCTATCTTTGTTTCTTGCCTGTATAACAACTCTGAGGATGGCTAATGTGAGCCAAACGCTTAGGACCAGCTAAATAAAAAAACATCCAAATGTTGGACAATTTTTGTCTTTATTTTCACCTGAAATTAAAGCAAATATTTGAACATTAGAACGGCTTATGATCAGACATAATAGACATTCATTGTCTGTTATATTTAACAGGATATGCTTAAATAATGATATACTGCTTTAATACAATATATATATATATATATATATATATATATATATATATATATATATATATATATATATTAAGGACAAGGTCCGACAATTTATTTATTAAAGACATATATTTATGTTTAACGTTGTTATTTTATAGATACAAGTATTTAAGCAAATGCTCTGTTTATGATAAACAGTATTAAATAACATTTACCGGCCTGAATGTCCGAGAAATTTTCATATAAAATATAAAAAATAAATATATAAAATAACAACGTTAAACATAAATATATGTCTTTAATAAATAAATTGTCGGACCTTGTCCATTTCTTAATATATGACGTCATTTGTTTACATTCGATACGCCAGAGCAGTTATGAATGTACGAGATTCATGGAAAGTTGGAGTTTATAAGCAGTAAAATTCGACCTTGTCTACCGATTGGTTCTTTGTAGCTCAAGCGGTAAAGGCACGTCAGCGTATATGACGGTTCCGTATAGGATGCAGGTTCGAATCCTGTCAAAGAACGAAAATTTTCTATGAAAATTTCTCGGACATTCAGGCCGGTAAATGTTATTTAATACTGTTTATCATAAACAGAGCATTTGCTTAAATACTTGTATCTATAAAATAACAACGTTAAACATAAATATATGTCTTTAATATATATATATATATATTTATTTAAAGATATTTTTGTAGGTACAAAATTTAATGATCGAAATAAAAGTATAAAATTTAATATTACAAGACATATTAAAAAAAGAAAAAAAAAAACAACTACAAAGGGGGAGCAACCGGTTTCGCTCCCGCTCTTCAGTCTTCAACGGGAGATTTAAAATTAATACAGAAAAATGTACAATAAAAGGAATTGGGGGAAAAATATATATATATATATATATTCGCGCGCGTATGTGTGTGTGTGTATGTGTGTGTGTGAATGTCATGTATCTGTATATGTGACTCTGAATGCTTATATTCTCAAAGCACCCACAAAATCTACTTACGAATATAATAGATAAATAAAGAATATTGAAACAAAAACAGAGATTGAAAATGATTCTTTTGTTTTTTTTACGGCTTATCAACCTTGTGGGTTATTTAAAAACGAAGTATAATTGTGGGATTTAAGAGTAATTATTTTTCGTTGTGGTTGAATATTACATTAACAATTTTTGTGGGGAGAATGACAATGATTTTATTTGATAAGTCCTACTTTTTAACCCATTGTTGGGGATGGGGAGACGGATTCATACCTTTCTTAAGTGTATTTGCGCGTAAATGAATTTAAAGAAACAGACTGGAATTCGAACTCGGCTTCCGATTTCTGACTACGAGTCGCTATTCGTTACACCATCCACACAGATATGTGAAAAGAAATACATGTACTCATAAATGCGAATATGTTTGCTATATTTTAAATGTGCAAAACCTGAAGCCCACGTGAAGACACTATCAATTTACCCTATGCTCACTCATCGACTGGTATACGACCGCCCCTTGCCAGTGTCCCCTTCCACTGCACTTTTCTCCTTTGTTTTTTTTTTTTTTTGGTTTTTTTTTTTTTTAGGATTTGACTCACTTCTGCTTCAATTCACTCGCCAATTACCGAAAGAGTCTTGGCTCGAAAATTTCCTCATTAGGATAAATCCAATTGGAAAGTGGCAACCCTTATCCAACCAGAAAGATAATCGCGCTTGTTTTATACTTTTTTTTTCTTAGATTGAGAAGGGAATTTTTTGCTGTTGTTTTTTGTTTGTTAGTTTTAATATTTTCTTCTTATTTTTTTTTTTTTGTTTTTCGAAAGGTGCGCTTTTTTTGCCACGAAATAAGCAGAAAAAAACAGGTACAAATATAAGCGACGTTTATTTTCTTTGCTTTCGTTTTTCTCTTTCTTTATAATTTCAATCGAAATATTCTTTTTTCTTTCCATATTATTATTATTATTATTATTATTATTATTATTATTATCCTGTGAGAGAACAGCATGCTAATAATGCTAACACTACGATACAAATATACGAAACTCAATGTACCTATCATGACATCATGTGGGATAAGTGCTTACCAGGCACATGCACCACAGCCAAATTATTATTATTATTATTATTATTATTATTATTATTATTATTATTATTTTATTTCCTTGATTTCTATTGCATACACATTTCCTTCAGGGTCCCAATAAGGTCAAAACCTAAGGTCAAAAATGACTTCATGACAATTTCTCACTGATCATTTTTGTAAATAAAGAAAACCTGAAGATCACACACATTATTATTATTTCCTTTGATTTCTGTTGTATACACATTTCCTTCCGGGTACCAACCAGAAACCTAAGGTCAGAAACGGCTTCATGATATTTTTCACTGACCATTTTTGTAAAAAAAAAAAAAGCCCCCAAAAACTTAAGACCACAGATATTTTACATAGATAAGGCTCTTCGTAATATTCGAATTATTATTATTATTATTATTCGAAAGAGCAACATGATACCAAAGTGACGTTAGCCCAATATTCCATTCATACGACCCAGTCAGATATGAGTATATCATAGAGGTGCATTACAAATTATTATTGTTATTATTATTATCATTATTGAGTCAGAGAGCAGAATGACCACAAAGTGACTCTGGGGTACAAATATTCGAAGCCCAATATACTCATCATGACACGTACTCTGATACGGGTATACCAAGTACATGCATAGCAGCCAAATGTGCGTAATATGGTGAAGGGTTTTGATAAATGCAGCGAATATGTGTGCAATATTGAACTGGGCTCAATCTTGTAGGTTAGGCACACTTCAAAATATCTTCAGACAAGAAAACCTGGTCAGGTAACTGATAATCAAACCTGTGGTACAAATCAGAATATTTGCTGTAGCCCTTCTGAATTCGACAAAAACATGCTAACATGTCCAATCAATGAAAATGACCAGAAGTCATACGATCTAACCCTTTACCATTAACATGAATGTTCATACTGGATGTCTTGTGCCTGTCAATGTTATAGAGTGACAGCAAGTCTTTTCGAATTTGCAGAATTTTTTTCATACCCCCCCCCCCGTGTTCAGCATCTCTGTTGTCTGGGCGGCTTTTTTCTCGAATTTCAATATCCAATCTCAATTCCAATATTAATGCAGTTGCAAGGGAATCTCATGCCTGTCAACATAAACAGTTTGGTACAGTTACTGTGCAAGGTCATAGATGTTTTTTTTTCAAATTTCTTTCTTTCGTCTTTAAACTGTTATCAGCTGACACAGCTATGTCTACAGTTCGAAAGACCTTCTTGATTGCCATATTTTTTACCTTCTTCCTGTTTTTCTTCCTCTTCTTCTTCTTCTTCTTCTTATTATTATTATAGTTATTTTTGTTGTTATTTTTGTTGTTATATGTTCATTTTTCTAATGCTTTTTTACTCAGTTTGAATAGTCCTTTATTTTGGCACTTTTCCTTTGATTTGATGTTTGCTTTTAGTCTTTCTTTTTATTTTACATCTCCCTGTCTTTCTTTACTTATTTTTCTTCTTTATCGCCAGCATCATCATCATCATCATTTTCTTCTTCTTCTTCTTCTTCTTCTTCTTCTTCTTCTTCTACTACTACTACTACTGTTTCTACTGCTTATTTTCTCTCTTCCTTTTCCTTTTCTTCGTCTTTTCATCACCAATACATTATTCTTCTACTTTTCCTTCTCCTCCTTCTTTCCCTCCTTCTCAGTCTTTTTCTCATCCTCATTCTTCTTATTTTTTTACCATCTTCGTATTCCCTCCTTCAATAATCTTTTCTCCCTTTTTAGATGCCTTTCTTCTCTTACCTTCTCCTTTATCTAATCCTCCTACTTCTCTCCTCCCTTCTCAGCCCTCATATAACTCGACAAAAACCTTCTGCAACTAATGGCACTTTTATCATCACTAAGGTAAATTTGTATCTTCTTTCTCGTTTCACTTTTCCATTTTTTACTCCAACGTAATTATATACATACATACATACATACATACATACATATATATATATATATATATATATATATATATATATCGTTTCCTTTTTTCCCATTTATCTCTCTCTTACTGCCTTTGACCTTTTCACTTTCTTCCTATTTTCATTTCCTTCTATTGATTTTCATTCGCTTCTTCCATTACCTTTCATTCTTCTCTTTCTTTTTTTCTTTCTCTCTCTCTCTCTCTCTCTCTCTCTCTCTCTATATATATATATATATATATATATATATATATATATATATATATATATATATATATCTTTTTTTTCTCTGATTTTCTTCATTTGTGCAGGGATCCTTGGTAATAAGTTGAAAGTATAATCGCCTCGGTGACACGAGACACGCCACCGATTCGCTTAATTCCAGCCACAGGAGATGGACCGTGAGAAGGCAGAATAAGAGACAAGATTGATGGCAGGGACGAACAGGGACGGTATGGGTAAGACTGTGCAAGAGAAAACGAGGAGATAGCAAAAGAGAATGTCTAATTTGGAAAATGCTGCAGGAAAATTGCCACTTGATAGAAATATTTCGGTGAAAAGAAAGGAAGAAAGCTGCTTGCAAAGAAAGTTAATGTTGATTTTAATATTAGTTTGATGCAAAAGTTTCCAACCTCACGTAGTGCGATGTTAGCGAAATCATAGAAGTCTAATCAGCTCTTTATTGCTTTAATAACGCTCCCACTGTGACACGTTTAGGAAAATCTCTGAAGCCAAGAAAATGGGTCTCACATGAATTTTAAAAAATTTAATCTGTAAAAATTTAAATGCAATGTCAATCGCTATCTATTACTGTTATGGGACCTTACCCATAATAACATAATGGACTATTCCATTCGTAATAAATACTGCGCCCCAAGAGGAAGCAGAGAGCTCAGTCAGAAGTCGGACGAACGGCTGATCGGCTGATCTCTCTGCCTTCGGGCGGGAGGGAACCCGAACGAGGCTACGCCGAAGGGCGGAGTCTCTTTCGGGGAGGTAAACCGACCCTGAACCCGTTTATACGGGTTTTAAAAGGGCATATTTTTGGCCGAGCCCACGGGCTCGGAGACCCACGTTAAACCGGCCTTGTGCCACATGATGCCCTCGTCGGGGGGTGACTAAATACTGTTCAGTCTGAAGTCTGGAGTTAAGTCCGTCAGTCGTCTGTCAGTCAGTCAGAGCGAGTGAGTCAGTCAGTCGAGTCAGAGGCAGTCCGAAACAAAGTCGCGTTCAGACAATTACTACTAAACCTGATTGTTCGTACTAACACTTTCTACTTCTCTGTATATATTCCTGTTTGTAATATATCTGTGTTATTCCATATCCGTATAGGAGTTCTTCTTTATTGGTTCTACCTTGGACTATCACCGTGGTACAAGGAACCGGGCCATAACAATTACCTTCCATATTATCTGTTCCTAATTCTTCCACATCCTGTAACCCTTTGTGTCTTAGTGGCTTTACTGCCTTGCATGGTGTTATACTGATTTAAAAAGAAAAAAAAACTTAGTAATCTAAGAGGAGGACAACTCTGAACTCAAAGCAGAGCAGACAAAGAGGAAAGCATTCGATTGTTGTTTACAGAAATGGAAAAGAAAACTGAGAAGATAAAATAAATGAATCTAAAAGGGTATGGCATTAAAGAAATCACCTAACTCACGTTTCTGGTGATTTTATATTCCATCATTATTCAGTATTTACATTATTCAGACTATTGTCCTCATCTTTCATCCATATTTATCACAACGTTTCGGCCGTTGTCCGCTCCGGCCTTCTTCAGGTGGTTGGAATGTCGAACTGAACCCTTTATTTCGCTCACTGGGGCAGACTGTTCTAGTTCCACGTGACATGTTTTAATGGATGTCAGTTATCAGTGAACTCCCGTTAATTTCCCTCTATAATTTCTCCACTACCTTAACCAGGTATTGAACTCATACTGTCACTGTACACATAGCACAGTGGATAAAGGCGTTGGTTAGATCCAGTGACAGGACCCAAAGAGTGTGAGTTCAATACCCGGTTAAGTCAGTGGAGAACTTTCAGAGGTGAATTAACTGGAGATATGTGATAACTGACATCCGTTAGACATGGCACGTGGAACTAGAACAGTCTACGCCAGCGAGCGAAATAAAGAGTTTAGTTCGGCATTCCAACCACCTGAAAAAGGCCGGAGCGTACAACGGCCGAAACGTTGTGATAAAAATGGCAACAAATATGAGGACAATAGTTCGAATAATGTAAATAGTGTACATAATACCTCATCTCAGAAATATAGACAAATCCATCATTGATCATTAGAAAATACTGAAGGCTGATTCGTGCTTTTCCCAAAGGAATTCGTGCGAAATTGAATGCACACGGCTACACGGGAATTACAACTCGACATTACAAGTTCACTTTTCCTGACGATAAGATTTAACCCACCTGTACATCTATTGTGAATTGACAGACAGCCGGGAATATGTTTTCATAGCTGAATAACGATATGATTAATTTATATGATGAAATAATTTTGTTAAAATATTTCTCGAATATTTTTTAGTATCAACCGAACCTAAGATAAAAATTGCCACGACCTTAATTTAGCATCAAGCTTAAACATTTTTATTTGCAAGAGGGTCGATGGTCGATCCTCTTTCGTTTACGTCCTGTCCTCTCACCCAGTCACATCTAAGTTCTGATAGATATTCTTTTCATTATTTTTCTTGACAGAAGAACTACCGTATATTTCCGCGTATAAGACGACATTTAAATTCCCCCCCAGATCATCTTTAAAATGTGGGGTCGTCTTATACTACAATACTAAAAAAAAAAGAGACCTTAAATTCTGAGTGATCTTTGTTGGTAGGCTAACCTCGTTCTCGGTGCGTTAACCAATAACGAAAAAGATTATGGAAATAATGAAATGATTAACGTTATCAAATAAACTGATAATAAAAGTAATAAAACCATTTCTGCATAATAAATTGCTTCTTCAAAGAATAATTCAATATCAATGAAATCAATTTGTCTCCATGCAAGCTTAGCTGAGAAAATGTAAACATCGAGTTACGATTGCGATCACAACAATGGAATGTACTATTATTTTACATTATCGTACTTTTATTAGCGGTATTTTGTGATTGTCGATGAAGTATAAGTAAATGGCCATTAGTACACCAGGCTGTAACAGTTTAGATAAAGAAGAAGAAGAAGAATTCGTATTTGCAAGAGACCACGTGATGAAACGTAAATAATCTTGTTATACTTCAGCTATAGGATAAATTTATGTATCATGTATTTTGTGATTGCTGATGAAGTATAAGTAAATGGGCATTAGTACACCAGGCTGTAACTGTTTAGATAAAGAAGAAGAAGAAGAAGAAGAAGAAGAAGAAGAATCAGTATTTGCAAGTATTTGAAACGTAAACAAAACAATGGTTCCTCTTTTCGGGGACGTGTGTAAGAAATACATATAATCGGTTTTGTTATTTCGTTTATTTTGAAATTCTAAGGACACAGTAATTAACAAAATTTCCAGTAATATCATCTTTATATAATCAATAAGCAATCGTCTTATGCTACAGCTATAGGATATTCATGAAAAATTTTTTTATCTCGTCTTATCTAAAGGTCGCCTTATACGCGGATAAAAATATATATTCAGAATAATGTCTTCATCTCATGACAACGTTTCAGCCGTTGTGTCCCTCGAGTTTCTCCAGGTGTCTGTCGATTAGGGTAACCTTCAGGGAATTTTGAACTGAAGCCTTTATTTAATCTACAGGAGTAGATGTCTAGGGATATCTCGTCTAGTTCGTATTTAGTTTTGCTCTACTATTGCTCACTCTGTTCCCACTGAGTCTAAACCTCATGAAGTTGATGAAAAACAGTCAGCTTAAATAACCTGGGGAGTGGGGAGCTCACCGACCTAAAGTTATAACACCAAAGATGAGGACATTAATCCAAATGTGATTAATGATATTTCATCATCCTGCGAATTATTTTCGACCCTACGACCTATTTCCTTAATCTATCGTTATTTCTATATAAAATGTTCAGACGAACTACATTCGTTAGTTCCACTAATTTTAACCATAACAACCACAATGGCAGCCTTAAACCAGCCCTACTTCTAGTTTAAGTACTAAATACTAAAATACCCATATACAAGAAATAAATCTAGTCATACAAATCCACTAGGCTATTGCCCCTTGGAACAATCCTAAAACTACGACTTCCGGGTGAAAATAATGTAAATAAAGATAACTTCTCAAATTTTAGCATTCCGCCATTCTATGACGGGCGCAGCGGCCATCTTAGATCTGACGCCATGTCTGTGTTTTCAATCGGGGTTTCCTTCAGGTGAAAGATATCAGTTTTCACCTACTTTCAATGTAAAACTTTAAAGATAATCAAATCCTTTTGTGGCAAATGGTCTATATAAGGTTCAATTAAGCCTAAATAATGTAATAATGAATCGATATTAATAAAAGTTCGTGTTTAATCATGTAAAATCATTTTTTTTTTTTTTCGTTAGAGACGACTGTCATTTAACTTAAATAACGCGAAAGTTGGTCGATAATCAAGATTCTCGTAACGAATTGCATATGTACGCGAAATAAAAGTTTTCGGATATATGTTTAAAGTGGTTAAGGGAAAAACGTGGATATGGTTGTTTTAATCTTCCTTAATGAAAATAGACGTTTCTCCTTCGTGGCATCAGTCAACTAAGTGTCATAGGCAATATCCGCTTAGGCGATCATGACCCTTTTGATTCATGACTGACTAGTCAGAAGATTCTCTCGCAGCAAGTTGGAATTTGCGCGTATGTGAATTTAACAAACCCGACTGGGATTCGAACTCTGCCCTTCGATTTCTCATTACGAGCCAATATTCATTACACGCGAATACACCTGTTTTACTCATGATGAATAAATAAATGTTAAGTATTTTCTGTTTTGTGAGAGAGCGAGAAAGTGTGTGTCAGAGAAAGAGAAAGAAAAATACGTGCGTGAGAGAGAGAAAAATGTGTGCATGAGAGAGAGAGAGAGAGAAAGTGTGTGTGTATGTGTGTGTGCGCGTGTGTGTCTGTGTGAGAGAGTGAAAATGTGTGTGTGAGAGAGAGAGAGAGAGAAAGTGTCTGTGCGAGAAAGAGAGAAAGTGTTTGTGTTTGTGAGTAAGAAAAAGAGAGAGAAAAAGTGTGTATATGTGAGAGAGAGAAACAGTGTGTGAGAGGGAGAGAGCGCGCGAGAAGGTGTGTGCATGGGAGAGAAAGACGAGAGGGAATGAGACCTGTGAGAGAGAGAGAGAGAGAGAGAGAGAAAGAAAGAAAGAATCTGTGCACAAGAGAGAGTTAAAGGGTTTATGTGAGAGGAGAATCAGTGTGTGTATGAGACAGTGCAAAAGTGTATGTGTGAGAAAGAGAAAGAGTGTCTGTGTGTGCGAGTAAAAGAGAAAAAAGTGTGTGTGTGAGGGAAATGGAAAGTGTGTGTGTATTTGATAGAGAGAAAATGTTCATGTGTGCTATTAAAGAGAAAAAGGGTATGCGTCTATGTGCAAGAGAAAAAGTGTGCGTGTATGTGTGAGACAGAAAAAGAAAGTGAGTTTTTGTGCGTGTGAGAGACAGAGAGAGGAAAAGGATACGTGTGTGCACGTTTTAGTGTGTGAGTGAGAGAGAGAGAGAGAGAGCAAAAGAGAGAGAGAGAGAGAGAGAGAGAGTGTGTGTGTGTGTGTGTGTGTGGTGTTGGGGATTTTCCCAAAACCAATGAATTATACTGAAGTGGATATTTCTCAGAGAGAAAAAACATTTTATCAATGTATTTTTATAGGCACAGAATGAATATGACATTCATTTATTCGAAAATTCTTTAATTTCTTTTCTTCTTATTCTTAAAAGAGGTTCAAATTACAGTGTAAGTCAAATACATAAACTAGACCATTATTTTTCATCCATTTCCATGTAGCGAGTTTTTTTTTCGTTAGCCCAAATGTTCACAGCTTTAAAATACGGAAACCTAAATATATTTTTCAAAAAAGAAGATAAATTTGTATTTTATTTTTCTGCGATAAGAAACTCACAAAATTCACTATCCGTCACCCGAGGCTATTAACTCGATAAAATAAAGTTTTTTTATTTTCTTTTTCATTTTTAGACTTCCGTCATTTGCCCATATATTTGCATTAAGACGGTCGCAAAATAAGGGTCCAATTTAATAATATATTTACTAATATATATTGAACATTCTCTGTCAAAACTTCAAAAACAAGGTTAGGGTTCAGCAGACCATTATACGTTCATTTTTAATTGAACTTCATTTTTTTATTGAACTTCATTTTTAATTGAACTTCATTTTAATTGAATTACATTTTTAATTGAACTTTTTATAACTATTACGCTCGCTTCAACTTTAAAATTCAATAAATTATTTCCTAAATAAATTAAGGCCAATTTTATAAAGCACTGAAAAAATACGTCGGAAATGCATTTTCTTATAATATTGTAAATGTTTTACCTTAAACGAAAGATCTTTATGTGGTTATATATTCAGAATCACTATTATTTGAGCAACTTTTTTATTATCATTTATTTGAATCTATAGCCATTTCTCTTTAAAGTCACCCGCTGATAAGTCATAACTTCAAACAAGATTGGCGCATTGCAGTCTTCCTATTTTTCTTTCATTTAAATTCGCATAATAATGAGAGAAAAATAAGAAGTTTGTAATGCGCCAATCCTACAAGTAAATAAAACTTGTTTGCTTTGAAAATTCGTATTCGAAGGCCTAGCTTTTAATCGGGGCTCGGATACCGACGACAGGCACCAGCGGAAAAGGTGTAATTATGTGAACTACCAACCGGGCCACATATGTATCTATTATAAATCGACAAAATTAGAAAAGCACACACGCATGCCTATGTATGCGTAACATATGAATTATTATACAGCACTGATTTCGTTTGTGTAAGTATGACACATAAACAGTTGTATGTGTAAGCGTCAGCGCCGTTATTATTAATACGGTTTGTTTGTTTTTTTCTTCTTCTTTTTTGTCCACCGCGCGCAAATATATCTATACAAACGCGTCTGGACAATAAAGACATTGGCTCCAACTTTATATCAAGGAAGCCATTATCAGTTAACGCCTTAGACTCCCTTCAACCAGACCGTTCGACCGCAGCTAGAGCTGTTATCGAAAAAGTCGATCTCGGTCATTGGAAATGCCTTTTCGTTTCAATTATCTGACGAACCAATACGTATTCAAGAAATTGGACCCCGGCCAACCTGAGTTGCTTTATCAAGGGCCAGTGACGCCCTCGATGTCACTTGGGAGAGGGCTACTTAGTGTTTACCAGTCAGTCTTGTTCCGTCTTTCCTTTTCTTTATCAAAAATGATAACATCGTTGCTTACAGTTGGGTGAGATGTCACCGGTACTACACGACGATGCCACTGTGGAAAGACGAGACCCAACCATTCCTGACGCCAACAATTATGCATGAAGACATCACAAAATAAATCTATCAAAAAAACATTATTGATATATTTCCCTTTTACTACATGGATAGATAGTTTTATACACAACACATTCACACAAAACCACATTCATACCAGCGCCAGAGATCGGTGTTCGAGAACAAGCAACAGACATGAATATTAACATTGAAGACACACAGAATCTTCCAAGAAAATTAGCTCAACATGGATTTCCTGTAAATCAGACTAAGCTAACTATATATATATATATATATATATTTTCTTAGCTTAGTCTGACTTTATATATATAAATTAAGGAGGATTTGAGATAATTAAGTAGTTCATCGATTCTAGAAGAAACCTTAACAGAATGCAATGGACGGCCGTTTCGTCCTATATTTGGGACTCATCAGGAGTGCGCATCCACTCCCGAGAATTGAAACCCGGACAGTTACATTGACAGGCAAACGTCATACCAACTTTACTATCAGGCCTCGGTTATATCGTTACTGAAAAGCTCCCACCTTCACGAAATGTAATAATATGACTAAAGATGAAGATTTATTAATTCGCAACCCTTCCTAGTAGAGCCACGAACATTTCAGCACCCAATATTAAAAAATCTAAACAAATGGCTAAATAACAGAAATTTGGAGATAAATGATTTTTTTGGTTGAACAAAAACGTTCATTATCTTCTAGAATATATTCTATATATATATATATATATATATATATATATATATATATATATATATATATATATATATATATATCAAATGTAATAAAAACGAAAAGAATATAAATTCAAATGTTCACAGCATTAATTCAAAAGAGGCTTCAATTCTAAGAGAAGAGCAGTAGTTATTTATTAGAATTTTTTTACATACCAATTACTAACGACAAAGATGCATTTTTGATTCGATATAGAGGAGCACCTCGACGGATAAGGAACAAAGGATAACGAACACACACACACATGCACACACACGCACACACGCGCAATAAACAATATATATGAATAAAATACACACACACACACACACACACACATATATATATATATATATATATATATATATAGTTTATGCAAAACTAGGTAATCCGTATGGGTAGACCCAAGACCCAATGATATCCGGAGAGCTCAATGTAAATTCAGAGCAAATAAATTTGAATAAAAACAGACCACTTTAAGGTTCCATGTAATAAATTATTTCACCACAGCCCTTTTAAAGGGCTCTGGATCATCAGACTTTACTTCCAAAAGTTGAAATGAAAAATGAAAAGAAATTTACACATTTTTGACGGGCCGTATTAAGCATATGTAAATTAACGAAGTGAGGAAGTGAGGGGGAGAGAAGACATGAGTGAGTTAGATGTTAGATGAAAGTTTTTACTTGTTATATTCGAGCAGTTGTAGCTATCAGTCATTTTCAAGAATGGGTGTTATCAGTACGTTAAGCAATATTTATTTGATCAAATTCTGGTGTTTTAGATTGTTGGAATTACTTCAAAGTGTTCTCATTTGTAACGGTTTCATTCCAGTGTTCTTGACAATAATAGTACTTGAATATATCAAGAAAAAAAACATATAATATTAATTATTTTGCGATCTTGCAATATCTAAATTACAGCCTTGAAATTATCATATATATATATATATATATATATATATATATATATATATATATATATATATTATCATTATCATATATATATATATATATATATATATATATATATATATAAGAACATAGACGTCAACATTAGGCGACAGTCTGTTTAATGCTAGATGCAATCGCCAGGCCTGAAGATTGCATCTAGCATGAAACAGACTGTCGCCTCTAAGTGTTGACTTCTATGTCCACTTTTATATTTACACATGCTCTATCTCTGATATTGAGCACTTCATCCCATAAATATAGTACATCTTAAGACTATATTTCTTCATCTTTATATATATATATATATATATATATGTGTGTGTGTGTGTGTGTGTGTGTGTGTGTGATAATTTCAAGGCTGTAAAGAATTTAGATATTGCAAGATCGCAAAAATTACTTTACTATTATATTTGGGGGACGCCCGGTGGAGTAATAGATAGCTATTCGGATTGAGAAATCGGAGAGCCGATCCATTACATTTACTTACGTGCTAATATACCTGGGAAATGTTTGAATACTTTTCTTCCATCCCCCTTCCCAGCTATGGGTAAATAGCAGGACAGACTGTGTTTTATAGCGTTGGATGGTAACTGGTCTACCGTAGAAAGAAATGGCAACCTACTCCGAAAAAAATCTGTCTCGTCAGTTATATATCGAAAGATACATGATCGTTTAGGCGTGTATCACGCATTGCACATAACTGACTGGCTATATTTGGGAATCGAAGATTGATAATTAAGATGATGCAAATCATCTAAGTCAGGAAAGGCATTATTGATCAGCAGAAATTTGGTTCGTTGGTTGGTTGATATTGTTTAGCGCCACATCAACTTATATGGGTCGTTTAATGCCAAATATTTTGGACGCAATTTTATACATTCAACTACATTGTTTTGTACATCATTTTATACCTTCTGTCGGCCCTTAATATTTTGGATTGAATGTTTCATTTTTTTACTGTTTATCAACCTTTTGCAGGTTATTTGAAGCCAGAAAAATATTTTTTCGATTGTAATAATTTTGGGGAAATAATAGTAATTTACTGAAACAAGTCATACTCTTTAACCTATAGCTAGTGGAGAAGAGGTGGATTCATACTTTTCTTATTTGCGCCTAAAGGGATATAATGAACTCGATTGGAATTAGAACTCGGTTATCCGTTTTCTAATTCTGATCCCTTCGCCATTACACCAACCACACATTCATTAATATTTTGGGGACACAAGAGAAGTCTGATAGCGAACTTAAAATACCCCCACCACCATTCAAACAATATTTCAGACTCCTTCCTGTTCTTTGGAATAGGATCAAATTTGTATCCCTTATTTCTTGTATAAGATTGAGTTTCCTGTTCTTCCTAAAAAAAAAAAAAATTCACATTCACTCCCAGTGGCCTCTTGCGTCTTAGTGGCGTGATTAACTTGCTTGGGGTGAATATATTAAAAAAAAAATTAGTCACCAACCACCGATAACATTTTCTGAGAGTATTAAAATCGTTGGCGAACTGAGCGATGTCAGAGGAAGAAGAAATCGACAAAACGTATTCATCTGTGACTGCTTTCGTTCAATTTACATTCATACACTTATCTTGAAAACATTTCTCTGCGGTGTCACATTGCCGGATTTTTTTTTTCAAAAATCCCGCCACTGACATGTCACGATGGCTTACAGAAATGCGAGCAAATAAGTGAGCACTTACTTAAACTACCTTCTGTTAACTACCACACTACCCAAAAAGGTAGGAGAACCAAAAAGCTGTTACAGCTATTGTCAATCTTGACATGGAGCGAATCAGTTCAACATTTTCTAGCTTTCAATTTCTCCGGCCATGTTTCTCTCTTGCGATCCAAGTTATTTAAACGGCAATTGATGTAATGCAGCGTGCATTAAGTATTTCTGGAGACACGGATTTTTGCCGACCACGCATGCGCGCGAGAAACGAGCTATTTTTCGTTTGCCTACATATGTAGATAATACGTGTTTAAGTGCCGTTTGAGTAGGTAGAGAAAGTGTGCATACTTTCTCTTCTTCAAATATCGTATCAATGCACAAGAGAACTTTCCTGTTCCCTCTTGCCTCAAGTGCCATTGCACATACGTTTATACAGGTGAATGGGTTAGCGCATGCGTACAACGCGGCTTTGAGTATATGAGAGAATCCGGAATACGTAGTGACTTGTTTATGCTTGCTGTGCTTCTAAGCATGCATGTGTGCAACTAAAAATGCCGGCTGATGTGCGCACTTTTATAATTTGTTTGAGTATATATGTCCATGTTTACGAATATTCAATTACTTTGCAGGTATCAGTTCAAAGCGTAATTTTCGTTAACACATTATCTTTCTTCTATTAATTGGTAGTGATAAATAACATGCCAACTTTTATACGTATTAACTCACCGATGCTGGTAAATTTTTCTGGATCTGCTTAAATTAAAACCTAGAGATATGTCAAGAGAGGTTTTCCTTGAGTAAAAATCTAAAAGTGTATTATTCTCTACATTAATCATATTCGTGTCTTCATATTTCTGATTTCGAGCTTTATTTTCGCTCATTAGCTCAGTTATTGACAAAAGTCCCAAGATAAAAAAAAAAATCGACTCTCTTCCCTGAATTACTCAGATCCGTGTCGTTAGATTTTAGCTGTGTGTATTATCACTGTACAGTGATATTCTTTTATGTGCCGTGTCTCTTCAGGATGTAGGCGATCAAGGCCCTCTACAACTTCCTATGCATTGTAGCACTTAATAAGTTTTGTCTGTGTTATTTCTCCCAAACCCTGTTTCGCTATCCATTTGCTCAAGCCCTTTAAGTATGTTACTCGCTGTTTCCTCTGCCCCTCTTTTCCTCTGCCTGTCCTGTGAATATCAGAAAGCCTGAGTAGAGATACACTTCCCCCAAAAAATAATCTGCAAAACTATTATTCAACAGAAATATGGTTCTACAGAAAGATGCTAAGGATACTATGAGCTGAACACGTGTGCAACGACGAGGTTTTGGAGAAGATGAAAACAAAAAGTAAAGTCATACTTAACATCAGGAAGAGAGAGTTGAGGTTTCAGGAGCATATAATCAGGAAGGAGGGCATTTAATCTACAGTGCCTACCCAATGTGTATTGATAAGGGTGTATGGCTTGGGCTAAAATGTCCCTTTTCCGTTTATCGCCTAAGGGTACTGGCGTAAATTAATGCAACGAATACGACTGGAATTCGAACTCGGTTCATCCGATTTCTCATCCCAGGCCGTTATCCATTACACCACCAACACACCCATGAATTTTGGGACTTACGGCCATATCGCGTTTGAAACATATCCCGTAGTATCACCTAAATTAAGCAACGTCGACCTGGTCAGTACCTGGATGGGTGGCCTCTTAAGAATACCAGGTGCTGTAAGCTTAAATGTGCGGCAGTGTAATGGATAATGCCTCGGAATTGTTAATCGGAGAGCCGAGTTCCAATTCCAGTTGGGTTCGTTATATTGACTTACGCGCAAAGACATTGGGAAAAATATGAATCCACATGTTCTCCTCCAGATACGGGTTAATTAGTAAAGCTTGTATCGCTAAATCATTATTATATCCAAAAATATTCTTACAGCTGAAAAATATTTTTCTGGCTTTAAGTAACGTGCAAAGGGTTGATAAACCGTAAAAAACGAATAAATCAATCAATGAAAAA
>CAHIKZ030000377.1:2945000-3007500 GCA_903632075.3 Acanthosepion pharaonis | reverse complement strand
AAGAAAGAAAAAAAAAGAAATCAATCCGTTTGTGGTATCGATATTATTAACGGAAAAAGAAGATAATAAGCTAATTTAAGAAAGAAAGAAAGAAAGAAAAAGAAAGAAAGAAAGAAAGAAAAAAAAAAGAAAGAAAAGAAAGAAATCATATTTTTGTGGAGAGAAGTTCCTTTCTTAGAAGGAAAGTTAATTATTAAGATATCAATCTTTTGCTGATTATATGAAAGTAGGTGACACGGACTAGATGTGTACCAAAAAATTACTTGTAAAAATGGTGCGATGAAACAAGGTAAGCAGACGATATGGCCATTGTGTAAAAAAAGAAGAAAAACTATAACAAAAAATATAAAAATCATTTCCACAGACAGAGGGAGAGAGAATGAGGAAAAAGAGAGAGGATGAATAGCAGAAAACAAAAACAAAAAAAAATCGAAGAACTTTCACACAATAATTAGCATGTCGACCCTTAGCCTTTTGAAGACTTCGATAAAGTTGCCTTCACCACTTGAAATTGCCGAATGAATCGGATAGCTTATAAATTCAGAAGAAAGGGTCGCTATGACGAGTCTCTTACCTAAATAGATGTCTTATTCAAAAACTAGGTGACTCCGGCGAAACAAATGGCACAGTCGGTTTCAACAGACGAACCCCTGTATTCATGGTTCATCACTGGTCACGTGATTGTACGGAAGTCAGCTGTCACGTCTCAGCAGTTAAACTGAATGATGAGAGGCGCTGAAGAGCTTAAGATAAAGGAAAACGTTGGCCAATATTCGGTTAAGAGGCAAGTCGGTCACTTGGTCTTATACTCTAAGTGGTTTTGGGGTTTGTCTGAAGAGTTCGTTAGAAATGGCAATTGTGTCCGAGTCAAGCATGTAGTCTAGAAGCCTGATGATGAACAGGCTACTCTAGAAATAACCACTCTCTCTCTTCGAAAACTCTATAAATATAGGGAGGGGTTAAAATACTGTTTCATCTTTTTTCCTATTCTTTATTTATTTTATTTATTTTTTTATTTTTATTTTTTTGCCTCCATATTTACTTCCATTCGGATGAATTACAATATCTTTACAGATATTGGTAATTGATCTAAAAAATGACACTATCTGTTGTTAAGTAGGGCAAGAAATGTCTTGTTAATTCTAATGCATCCAAAGCAAAACTGCTCCAAAATGGTTAAAATAAATACATGATGGTGGAGTAATGGATAGCAGCTCGGATTGAGGAATCGGAGTGCCGAGTTCGAATTCCAGTCGTAATCCGTTACATTCACTTATGTGCTAATACCCTTGGGAAAGGTATGAATCCTCTTCTTCTCCCCCAGCTATAGGTAAATAGCTAAACAGACCAGCTTCTATACTGAGGTTTCTGCAGAAAGAAATGGCAACCTACTGAGGGAAAATATCTGCCTGGTCAGTCATGTATCGAAAGGTACATGATCGTCTAAGCGTGTATCAAACTGATTGACTGACTGAGAGATTTTTATCCACGACATCAAATCCTTAATTTCGTAATATTTAACACTTTTCCCTTAAGTCCTATGTCCATGAAGGAGGGGGAAAACATGACTCCCAAGAGTTTCTTGTAATCTACGTATGTTGAGGTATGAGCTTGATCGCCTCAGTTTTTTTCTCCTGTTACAGTGTAAACATAGCCGCTCCGCTAGCAGTGATTAAAAAACAACAACGATGAGAACAATAGACCAAATATAAAAAGTGTAAATAACGATAACTGCTCATCGTAGAAATTCAGACAAAACTTTCGTTTTATTTCGAGGAGTTCTCGTAAATTCGATTTGATTTTTCTGTTTAATGGCATATCAACATCTTATGGATCATTTGATGCCAAAATATTTCTGGGAAGTTTTAAAGCAAAAAAAAAATATGATATGCTATTCTAGTTTCAAAATTGAATACATGGTAGATAATACTCAGCTTTTGCGCATTTGTGTGGACATAATTACAGTGTAAGCCCGCCTATTTGCATTTCAGCATTCGCGGTTTCACACATTCGCGGATTTTTCTTTCGAACATTGTGCATGTTATTCGCGGAAACCCCGAATATTCGCGTGTTTTTCTAAAGAACATGTGTACAAATTATTCGCTGAGAACTCGATAGAACAGATTTAAAATATTCTTGTATTATTCTCCTGTTATTTAAGTGACTTAAAACAAACCGCAGTCCATTTTTATGGTAAAAATTGGAAGAATTGTACATCTTCATTGTAAAAACCAAACACGAAAAGATGTTCTTTATTAGGGGCTGCATCTGGGGCTTTAAAAGTAGCTTATGCTAAATCTGAGGGCATCATCACAGTTCTGTTTTTAGAAAATGTGTTAGACTTTATATTTTATGTCTTGTTACACATTTTATACAGTATTTTCAATGGTTGTATCGACTTATGCGTAATTAAAAACGGATATTGTACTTATTAAAGAAAATTTACGCTGAGTGTACGGTCACCAATACTATTTTTCAAAATGTTTTTAAAAGTGTCTGAAATGTTTCTAAAGTGTTTAGTATGAAAATTTAAGGCATATGGAGTTTTAACAATCGAAATAGGTACTTATAAGCACTTTAGGTGGGATACAAGTATTCGCGGATTTTAACTATTCGCGATCGATTCTAGTCGCTAACCCCCGCGAATACGAGGTCTCACTGTAATAGAGGCCGAGATATGTGTGGTTTATGTTGAAGTTATATTTTGTTTTGATTGGTTAATTTTGTTTAGAGGCATATTACCCTCTATGGATGCCGAAATCCAAATATTTGGAACGCAATTGTACGCCTTCAACAACAAATAAAGTATATTTTTGGTAATTTTACTATAAATAGGTATTGTTGGTAATTTCTATGTAAAAATGTATTGCTAGTACTTTTTTCTGTAAAAATCTATTTTTATCCTTTCATAGTATTTTGTTTTTGTTTGAGGATTCACTATGTTCCCATAGCTGGGGCCGTAACAGGTGCTACCAACCGGGGTCAGGGTGAACCTGTGAACAATAGAAATTAAGACGCTTCTTAAAACCATTAATTTCCCAATAAAAGGGTGCCGGATGTAGTTTATCGTCAAACCCAGTACTATGATTCATTCGAAATCTCTGAGAAATAATCGATTGTTAAACAAAGTATGAGATTTCTCCTTTCAGTTACATCGTCTGACTAACGTACCGCTGGTATGGCCCAATTGATATCTCACTTTACAAATCAATCACTTTTCAGTTAACTTTCATTGGTGACATTGTCTGAAGGCCTAGAATTGTGCGGCTTTAAACGTTTGATTGTTAATTGCCCGAATGAGTGAATATAGAATCATCCAGACTATATGCGCCCATTGTCAAAAATCTTTATATTACACGTATACTTAAATTCATGACCGGGTCACATGACTAGCTCATGTGTTTTATCATGAACTGTTGTAAAGCTAGATTGTCGAATATATAACAGCAGACTTATGTGTCGGTTATAAGATCTGAAGTTTTACCTTTATTATTTTCCTTTTTTGTTTTAAAAAGTCTCAATGGATTTACTGCAGTAAAACAATTGCATTTCGGTGTTTATTATTGCCAAGCGTTAAAAAATGGCTGTTAAAAAATGCTTTTTAAAGTTATTTTATTTTAATGGATTCTCCTAAAGTTGTTTTCTCGAACTGTTTTTATACATACATATTTGATTACTCAGATTTTTTTTCTGTAAACTGTTCTTTTATTTTATCTATTTCGTTGACTCTGTCTCTGTGATTCTTTTTACCAGGGTTGCGCGCACACAGAACAGTAACATATAAACATCAAGAGGTATGCTTTAAACGAGGTTGTATTACTAAATCCTCCACCATTAACTCAACCAGTGGCAAAAAGATTCAAGAAGCTCGTGACATGGTAATGGCGAATCGGCGAGTAATTATCGATGAGGTAGGATGTTCTCTACAGATTCAGGTCACTGTTCTTAGTCCCTCCTTGATACTAGCGGAATGCTTATGTTTACACTGTAACAACAGCAGGAAGGCTCAATCTTCGATCACGTGACCCCAAGAGTCTCAATTATAAGCACACATATGCAGAATGCTGTGTGACGAACCTAAATATATATTATGGAGAAAGTTTGGTTAATTTTTTAGTTACATTTTTTATGGCAGCACTTAAAAACAAATTATATAAACATACCTACGATGTTTACATTGCATATAAACGTAGTCATACAATACTGTGTATTGAATTACTATTTATTATAATCGACACGATATCTATCTATCTATCTATCTATCTATCTATCTATCTATCTATCTATCTATGAGGTTAAGTCCAAAATTATCTGCAATTTCGCCATAAAATATATTTAGCTTTGTCACACTGCCTTCTGCTCATGCGTGCTTATAATTGGTACTCTTGATTGTGGTCACGTGATCGAAGTTTGAGCTTGATCGCGCCAGTTTTCTTGCTCCTGTTACAGTATAAAGATGGCTGCTCCACTAGCATTGTGCACCAAGAAGGAACAAGGAACAGTGATCCGATTTCTCTGGTCGGAAGGTGTGTCAGGGGCTGAAATTCATCAGAGAGTTTTATCACAATACGGCAACAATGCCGTAACGCGGAGAAGTGTGTATGGGTGGACTGAGAAGTTTAAAAGTGGCCGGACAAGCGTGACGTACCAAAAAGGACCAGGACAACTGTTAACCCCCACCACTAACGAAAAGATTCATGTTCGAGAGATGGTAACAGCCAACCTGCGGATTATCATCAATGAGGTAGCATTTGCTCTGCAGATTCGGATCACAGTCTGACATAACTAAACAGATGTTATGGCGAAAGTGCGGATAATTTTTTTACTTACCCTCGTAATATATATTTTTTTATTGGCATGATTTCTTGAGAAAAAATTCTGGTGCACTGTTGCTTTTTGCACAGTTTTGATTCCAGAGTTACTGAATTCTTCTAATGTTGTTATCTCAGCCTGTTTTTATATATAGACGTTTGTTTACTCAGATCTTTTTTTTTCGGTAAACTGTTCTTTTATTTCATCGATGTTGTTGATTCTATCACTGAGATTCGTTTTACTATGAATACTCACACGAAGAACAATAACATATCAGTTCATCCCATAACTTCTGTCCGAATTTTAACTTTTTGTTAAAATGAACGAAATTTAAAGAGTATTTTATAATGTCTAATGGTGTTGAACATTATTTTTATGTTTAGATGCATTTAAACTGATAAAATTTTATTTCAGAGAACAATAAAATTAAATTTTAAAACCCTGCTAAAAAGTACCCAAGCTATCATTTGAGGCAAATAATGCTTTATGAGTTCATTTGCCTAAGCGGCTAAAATATTCACCCAGTTTATGGGAGTTGTGAACGAAAGAACTTGCAAAGATGGTTTGAAAATTCATTCGTGGAAATTTCACCCTTGAAGATGAAGATCGAACCGGACATCCAGTTGAGTTTGATGAAAAGCTTCTTGAAGCAGCCCCTGAAGAAAATCCTGCTTTATCAGTTGAGGAATTAGCAGTGGTTCTCAGTTCAAACCATACAACTGTTCATCGTCAACTTCAACAACTTGGAAAAGTTCCTAAACTTGGAAAATGGGTGCCTCATGAATTGTCTGAAAACAACCTCAAATCCCGAGTTGATATCTGCTCTTCTCTCCATTCTCGCCAACGTGTTTCACTTTTTTTGGATAGACATGTGACTAAAAATGGCGACTAAAAATGGATCTTTTATCGAAATGTTAAGCGTCGTAGACAGTGGCTTGGTAAAGGGGAAGGACCCCAGCCACAACCGAGAAGGGAACTTCATGGGCATCAGGTTCTTCTTTCAATCTGGTGGGGTCGCCAAGGAATAATCCACTTTGAATTCTTACCACCTAATGCAACAATTAATGCTCAAATATACTGTCAGCAATTAGAGCGTTTGAACCAAGCTTTGAGGAAAAAAGACCTGCTCTAGTGAATCGAAAAGAGGTGATGTTTCGTCAGGACAATGCGCGACCCCACACAGCAAGAATCACGTCACAAAAGATCGAAGAACTTGGTTGGGAGAAAATTCCTCATCCACCTTATTCTCCCAATCTTGCTCCTTCAGACTACCATTTGTTTCGTAGCTTACAGAATCATTTGTAAGAAACAGCTTTTGGAACACAGGAAGAGGTTAAAACTGACATTTGTGAGTTCTTCGAATCAAAGCCAAAAGAATTTTACTGTAATGGAATTAGTAAGCTTGTTAATAGATGGAAGGAAGTCATAGATAATCAGGGAAAATACATTGTTGATTGAATCTGTAATTAAATGTAACATTTGGTCACTTGTTTTCTTTATTCAAAATTCGGACAGAACTTATGGGATGACCTGATATATGCATTGACAAGCATTTGCGCTTTATATTAGTGTTATTAAATCAAAATAAATACAAACGTTTTTTATTACACATGCATACAGAGAGAAAGAGAGAGAGAGACGCAAGTACTACTCTTATTCGAGATTTTTGCCACGTTGAACCACCAGTTCCTGTACGATAAGCAATGTCGAGCCTGCTCAGTACCGAGATGGGTGACGTTTGAGAATACCAGAGGCTATATTCTTGGATATGAGGGCGCTATAATGGATAATGACTCGGAATTGTTAATTGAAGAGACGAATTTCAGTTTCCGTTGGCTTTGTTATATTCATTTGTGCGCAAATATTCTTGCGAAAGGCATGAACCCACTTCAGCTATGAGTTACTTAGTAAGACGAGTATCTTTGAATCATTATTAACTAAAAAAAATGTCAAAATATTTTCGGGCTTTAAATAACCTGTAAAAGGTTGATAAACCGTAGAAACAGTCAATTGACTAATCACTTGAGGATGTGTTCGTAGCGGTGAAAGCTTGTGTAGAACCAACTTCACTTTATAGGAGAATTGATAATATAAGAATAGCATACAATGTGTCACAAAGATTTATTTTTAAACGAAATATGACCGAATGGTTAGAACGTCCGCTTTCCGGCCATATGACCTGTGTTCGATGGTCGGATGTCAGGAAGTTATAAACCTGGGGAGACTCTCCGAGCATGCGGCCTTCCTTTCGAAAATACCTGAAACCATACCACAGATGGCAGCATATGCTAACTCGAAAACGCAGTATTCCAGTAACTTGACAGAAGCGAAGACCTATGAAACGATTCATGTCAGATGTACTCGCCACACGAGAAGAGAGTAAACTGATAGGAATCAAAATATAGAGAATTACCATATAAAAGGTCGAAGTATCAAAAAAGGGGTTGAAAACGTTGATGGAACAATCAAGAGCGATTTTAAAATTGATAAACTATTATCCATATATAACACAGCAACATGGAAGATGCCAATAGATACTTTCGGTTTCAGCTGGATAAACAGAAAAGCATCTTTAAGATACAATCATCTAATATCTGTTAGTTAACTCCAAATCTGAGTAAGGCGATAACTTCAAATTTATTTATTCGCTCGAGCTAGCACGGAACTTCATGAATCTATCACGCCAACCACCACGGTCCTGTATCAAGGTCGAAAGGTCATTAGAGTGGCATTCTATGTCATAACATAACTGGTCAATTTAGGTGCTTACTGGGCGATCAGCCCGTCTTGTGCCATGGCTAAGTGTCCAGATCAGTAGATCACTCGCGGGTTCTTGTTTTTGCTGGCCGTAAGATTGTAGAAATATCAGGGATGGGTCCATAAAGCTGTGATTCACTTGGATGTTGTCCCCAAGAGATGCTAAGTATAGCTCTCAGCATCCGAGTGTAGATTCCATTAAGCTTAAACTTTAGTGTTTTAGTTAATATCCAAGCAGTGGTTCTTAATTTAAAACCGCATCTAGTGTGGCTCGAAAGAATCTCCATTTAAGGTTGTATGGTAGATCAGATTTTCAAATGATATATTTTTGCTTAAGGCGGCTCAGGTTTTAGTTATGCGAATTTTCACATCCTTTTCCGTAGAATTTATTTCGCTTCCTACGTATGTAAAAGATTCAACAAATTTTATTAATTCACCAAAGACAGTTTGTATTGAGCCAGCAAGTTTGAAGCTTACAAATTCAGTTTTAGAGTCATTGACATAGAGTCCAACATAGAAATATTTTCTAGATGATGTAGGAGAACTGTGACATTGGTAATAGTGTTTGTAGTGATAGCTATGTCATCTGTATACACAGTATCAGTCAGATTTTTTTGCAGGGTATTGACTTGAGAGTCTGGGTGATTAAGTAAAACTTAGATGATGATATTTGTCGATGGAAGTTCTCAATACGATAACAAAGAGAAAAGGTGCAAGGTTGTCACCCTGGAGGACCCCTACTTTGATGTCAAAGTAGCTAGTGTAGCCGTCTCATACTAAATTCAACTTTGGTTTTAACTCCAAATGGACGCCTGAAAAAATGTAGTAAATGACATAATGACGCGAATTCTAATCACGCTTTTGGTGACTATTGTATGGTCAACAAATGAATACTAACATAGATCTCACCTCCTGTGTGTACATTAGATCTAATATCTATATTAGATGCTCAGAAGAATCCTAAAAGATGTGTTTTGTTAGCTTTGTGAGTGAAACAGGTCTTGATCACGCCCGACCATGCGCTTTCTGCGCTAACTCATAGAAACTTTATCTAAGTTGCATGCTTGCAAGTATAATGCACAGGATGACTATAGATGTTGAAGGGAGACACGTGTATCTGAGTAGGTACTGACCACAAAGATTGTCTAGACACCCTAGCCGACACGGAAATAAGTAGCTGGCTATTATTATAGACACAAAGTTTGGTTGATGGGTGATTTCTTGGGTATGTTGTTTGCTGTGATATTTTTGTCCCCTTGACACGATTTTTACCCGTATCGAATTAACAGGTGTATCTGGATTTCACTACCGCATACAAAGATTGAACTCTAGAACACTCGTTGACTTTATCAACTACGACAATTGGGAAATAGTGTCTGTCTGTCTGTCTGTCTGAATGTCTCTCTTTCTCTCCCTATATATATATATATATATATATATATATATATATGTGTGTGTGTGTGTGTGTGTAGTTCAATATTTGTATGCGGTAGTGAAATCCAATACACCTGTTAATTCGAGACAGGCAAAAATAACGTCACAGAGAAATACTTTCTTTCTCTTTCTCTCTCTCTCTCTCTCTCTCTCTCTCTTATATATATATATATATATATATATATATATATATATATATATATATATATATATATATATGACTGTGTGTGTTTGTGTGTGTGTTTTGTGTGTCTGTGCCGTGCCCCCTCCGGGTGTAGGCGATTATGGCTCCCCACAGTTTCCTGTCTTTTCATTATTTCTAAACCCTGTTCTGTCATCCATTTTCTCAAGCTTCTCAAGTATGTTATGCGTTGTTTTAGCTTGTCTCTTTTGCCTTCAATCCGCCCTGTGAGTAACAGATTTTCCAAGCCCCACTTCCTCATTATGTACCCCAGAAATGTCAAATACCTCTTCCTGATATTAAGTATAAGTTGCATTTTCTCTAAAACCTCGTCGTTGCTCATGACGTTCAGTCCCTTTCAGTCATCTTTCTGTAGAACGACATTAGTGTTGCTTCAAGTCTCGTCTTCATCTTTGAGGAAATTGCCCAGTGTTCACTGTCATATAGGAAGACAGATATCACGTCACAGTTCAGTACTCTTTTCTTTGTTTCTAACGAAGTTTTGACCATCCCAATACGTCTTCGAATCTCAGTGTCGCATATTCCGTGTTCCGTTAGAACACTTCTCGGATATTTAAATTTTTGTATATGGTTGACTTTGTTATCTCAGATTTGTAATTTATATTTTGTGCTCATCCTTCTGCTAACAACGATGCATTCTGTCTTCTAGCAGTTGATATTTAATCCTTTTTTTTTTCTCGCTTTCCTTCATTACCTTCTGTAGGAGCTTTTTTGTGTGGTTTTCTTTCCGTGTGAGTTATCTGTATATCTTATATTAAGATTATGGTGGCCAATACTTAATCCCTATCTAATTCTCTCAGAATTATCTCACTATATATATTAAATAAGCCTGGTGAGAAGAAACATTCTTGTATTACACCCCCTTTCTATTATTTTATCTACTAAACTCCTGCAGACAGTTGCTAGCTATCTTTCTACAAGACAGGGTGAAAACCAAGGTCAGATAACCCAGTCTATAAGGCAAGGAAACCGATAGCTTCAGTGGCGGGGGTGGTAGGATAAAATGTATTCCTGCTTTATCCACGAACCTAATTGCGAAAGTGAACGCAACAGACTAGATTGGAATTTGAACCGGGCCTACCAATTCCACTTTTAGCGCTGATAACTGTTGCGCCAGCCGTATATCCAATATTTCTTTTTTCATTGTCACTACCATTTTCCAGACTCTCTGCATTTCCTCAATCCAAAGCTCTAGTGAGTCACCCCCTACCCACTTGGCTTGTCACACATGTCGCTACAAATACTTTATCTACCTCTTATTAACTAATTATTCGCTATTTGCAACGTTCAGCAAAACTTTTCACAGTTTCATGTCAGACGTGATTTTGCCAAACTGCCGCTCAGATTCTATTTGTAACAAGGCAAAATAAATTATGGATTATTGTCACAAATTGTCAAAATCTACTGCTCTACTAATACCATACACATCTAACATCATAATAATCATATAATAATAATAATAATAATAATAATAATAAAGACGATTCATTACTTTACCTCCAAATAAACAGTTTTATATAACAACTTTTATGTCACTTTGTGTGTTATTTCGAAATTGTTCTCTCATATTGTGGAACCCAGCTAAACGATTTTAGTATTTATTGATTCAATCAATGTTATAAAAGAAGACATGAAAAAAAGAAGAGGAAATTAGACAACAGAAAATAGATCCACAAGAAATAGCGAGACAAAAAAATATTAAAATCAGCAAACCTGTTTTCGTTCCACTCTCATCAGAGCTCGATCGAGGAATTAAAATATTGAAAGTTGGGATAATAAAGATAAACATTGCAGATGTCTTCGTCATATATTAACCCATGTATACTGATGCTTTAAGATTTTGTTAGATTTGGGGAATTAGATAAAGCCGAGAACTTTTTCACAATCTAATATGACGATAAACTACATCCGGCAGCAAGGCCTTTGATCGGGAGATTGTAGTTTTTAAGAAGCGTAGAACCATCTCTTAACTGTCGTTGTTCCCAGGTCCACACTAACCCCAGGTGGTAGCTATAAGTAAATAATATCATTCTCTTTAATTAAGTATAGTTTAAATTTTCATATTTATATTTCGGCATTAAGGCCCTTACGTAGCTATGTTGGTTATCTAAGCTTACCTTAGATGTGGCACATGGCCGAAGGTATGGGGCACCCAGTGAGGATCGAACTCACTACTCAGTTATAATTGAGCTAGCTTGCTTAACATTACATCACATCGTAGTGCCCTCTATACGTGTTCTGAGAGATGTAAAGTCAGTCTTTTTGATAAGCGAGTGGTGGCATATCCAACGTAATTATTCATGAATTTTCGTCATGGAAACTGTTCCCTATCTAGTAATAAAACAAATTAGCAATAGTACCTTGTCAGTTACTTTCAATACAACATGAATTAGATAAGGATTGCTAACCACATACAGAATTATATATATCCCACGAACGCAGGTATTCTCCAAGGCTCTATCCAAGGCCCTACCTTGTTCCTTATCTTCATTAATGATCTTCCTGACGTCATAGGTTCCCAAGTAGACATCTATGCGGAAGACGCTACTATTTATTCCTGCCTCAAAAACAAATCTAGTGTTGCCGACAAGACTAACCTGGCCGTTTGTCTCGAAAAGGACCTCCAATCGGTTGTGGACTGGGGTAAGAATTGGCTGGTTAACTTTAATGCCTCAAAAACAAAACTGCTCTCTATTACTCACCAGAGAGAAGCATCCCTGCCTCTCATTAGAATGTCTGACGCTCAACTCCACGAGAGCACCTCTTTGCGACTGCTCGGTCTCACATTGTCTGCTGACCTGAGATGGAACGAATACATTAAATCAATAGCTTTGTCCACCGCTAGGAATGTTGACTCCATGTGCCGCGCCAGGAAATTTTTCTCGCCGGCGTCAATCCATAAAATCTACAAATCAATTCGCCCTTGCATGGAGTATTGCTGCCATTTATGGTCTGAACCCCCTTCTATTTGTCTCAAGGTCTTTGATAAAATCGAAAGACGAATATGCAATGTAATTGGCCCTGATCTGGCATCTCGTCTGCAGTCGATCTCTCACAGACGTGCCGTTGCCTCCCTCTGTCTTTTTTACAAATACTTTCACGGTAACTGCTCCGATGAGCTGCTTTCGCTGGTTCCCAGACTTCATGAATTTAAGCGATCTACTAGGCTGGCATCTCGCTCTCACCCTTTCACTGTCGAAACTCCTAAATGTAACCGTCTCTTCTACTCCAATAGCTTCATGTCTAGCACTTCTCGCCTGTGGAACTCCCTCCCCAGTTCTTGTTTTCCTGAGAGCTATAATCTCCAACTATTCAAATGTAATGTCAATCGACGTCTCAAGTTTCGTTAAAAATGACAGACAACATATTGCAGTTAAGTTTCTTTTTTACTTTTCTTGTTGGCTGCTTGGTCATGTAATTTGATAATAGTGTAGCCAACAAGGAAAAGAAATAAAAAGATTAACCACAGTAACTTGTAAGTCGTTTTTAACGAAAACTTGTATAAGAGAAGGATTACTTCCCAAATACAATATATATATATATATATATATATATATATATATATAGTCATCCACAGACAGACTGTTACGCTGTATCACAGCTCATCAGTATGACTAGACATCTGTTTGTTTCAAGCCGGGATCGAAATACGACCGATTTGGCATCAGTCAGAGATTCTAGCCCCAAGCTATCGTCGCACGGTAGAAAGAAAGGGGAATTTTAACGCTTTTACTATACGAAAGACGTCAGTGGCTAGGAGATATTGATTCTCGTTGAAGAGCATTACAATGGCAGCAACAACCACTGTTTATAAAATCACCCCTTCCTCTCCGAGAGCTTAATCGAATTATTTCGAGAGCATAAATAGGGATCCACAGATAGACTGTTTCGCTGTATCACAGCTCATCAGTGTGGTTAGGCATCTGAATGTTTCAAGTCGGGATCGAAACCCGACTGATTTGACATTAGTCAGAAATTATATATGTATATAATCAATACACCCCAAGCAAGGCAATAACGACACTAAGATGCAAGGGGGTACTGGATGTGAAGAGAAGGAAAAGTCTTTAGAAGGAACCAGAAATCGGAAATGCTATAAGAGTTTAGGTGGAGTATAGAGTATTAAGTATAGAAATGAAGTAGAATTTAAAAGGAGACCCAGTCCTAACCAATAGATAAACCTCTACTCATTATGAAAAGAGCAGGTTGGGGAGATTGAACCGGGTGGTAGGTGAACCTATCTACTCTTAATATATATACAGAGAGAGAGATAGAGAGAAAGATATTATTGGCCAGTCACAAGACTAGAATGATAGTTTTTATTTATTTGCGTTATATCTTTGAATACTTACATCGTACTTCAAAGAAGTTAAAAGCCTTTAAAATAAAAAGAACAACTTAAAGAAAACTGAAAAATATTGAAAAGAATAAAAAAAAATGCTAGATAAACGAACGAAAAAAACTTTATAAAGTCAAAAGAAAATGATGACCATTTTTATGAGGATGACAACGTTGGAAGTTAGCAAAAGATGCGGATCAAGAGCAATCAGATTTTTAAAAATATGGAAAACAAAAATGCTTTTATCTATTCTTTTTTTAAATTTAATTGTTTATTAGAAATTTGCTTATCGAACCATAACCTCCTCTCTTTCCCTTTGAAACTGTTAATTTTCAATTTAATACGGTCAATAATTCAAAGAGCTCTCGCTCTGAAGGCAGCAAAAAAGACAATGCTTAATATATTTTGTGAGAGTATTATTATTATTATTATTATTATTATTGTGTGTTCACATCAGCCAGAAGGTGTGGCTTACTCTAGAGATCAAGTGACATCAAGTCTCCCCAATACTCCAGAGTAATCCTCAGTATTCTTTTTTCAGTAATGCTGTGTTGTTGATTTCAAGTTCTTTCAACCTTTTTTCCCCAGATCCTTCACTACCGCTCAGAGGGCTTTGAGAATTACTGGCACGACTGTGACTATCATACTCTGCCACTTATTCAGTTCTCTGGTGAAGTGTCCATGCAATTGTTTTTCTTCCTATGTTCTCATTGGTATATTTCCGGTCTTTCTTTTCGTTGGTATGCAAATTTAGTTGCAGTGACCCTTGAGCCTTGTATTGGGTGAACATTAATACTATGGGGTCCACCCCTTTTTCATACAAGTGGACTCGACCAGTGTTTACTTGTACTGCTGCCGGTGAATAGCCGGGAGAGATACACTGATAGAGTGATACAGTGAAGAGTGAGAGAGTAAGAGTGTGAGGTAACCGCTTTGTAGGAGTCACAGTTGCGAGCACGTAGACTCAGAAGGAAGTCCTACATCGATACTGAATTTCCCAGACTGCATATATATTATTATTGCTACTAACCGCATTTCTGGATCTACTAACCATATTACCAATTGTATTATTACGTCAATACATTTATTTGCTATATTTCATTCCTGCGTTTGTCATTCATTTGAGACCGGATTTCATCTCGGAATCCACAACAATTAATGTAAAAAAAAACAGTCATCTCTCTCTCTCTCTCTCTCTCTCGCGCGCGCGCGCGCGCGCGCTCTAAAAGCAGCAAAAAAGACAATGCTTAATATATTTTGTGAGATTATTATTATTATTATTATTATTATTATTGTGTGTTCACATCAGCCAGACTTGGATGCGTAGTCGACGTAATCGCAAAGCTGACCTGTCCTCTTTCTCTTTGTTTTCTTTGCTGTTCATATGGTCTCTCGGTTAAAACCTCATATAGAGTGTCACTATATTTTTTTATTTTGTAGTCCAGGTGTCAGACTTCGGTGTTGCCCAGTTTAAGAAGGGCTCGGAGTTACTTACAATAGAAAACTAAGCGTTTATTCCTTTAAGTTATATATTATGATTTATTTTTCTTTAAGAGATTAGTTTTATGACTGAGTTTTCATACAAGTAGTAATTGATGATTTACACTGTAGATTGAATTTTAGCAATCTACGCAATACATTATAGTACTATTATTATTATTATTTACATGTCCACATTGTTTGTGCATTAGATGTCTCTTAGGTGTGGGTGATAACAAACTCTTCAACTCTTCGTTACCCCCCTCTTTCCTTCCCTATTCTTTGAGACAGTTGTTTTCCTAGGTCTTTTTTTCTATATTCGTTCGCCATCACAAATACATCAACAAACTGGCAGATCCACCTCACCATTTATGCGACAGACTCTTTCTCCCTTCGAATTTGTATTGTTTTGATTCTCTTGATCTAGGTCAGACTCTTTCTATTTTAATCATTTCACCCCAAACAAGGCGGGAATGTCACTAGTACGTATGGGGTTATAGGGAGAAAAGACTGCGTATAGGGGGACCGAAGAAAAGATAAAAGCTGAACGGAGTCCAACACGATAGACGCTTCATTTAAATGTTTGAATATTGTAGTTATCAGGGAAACAGAAGGGTGATCCACAGGTGGGAAGTGCGAGAAAATGTATTGGTGGCAGTTGCATTTAACTGATTCCACAATAAAAGTGTGGGACTTAGATGCCAATCTAGCAGCACGTTTAAAGTCACATAATCCGGGCACCAGGGGGAAAAGCTCATCAGAGCAGTTGCCATGAAAATATTTGTAGAAATGACAGAGAGAAGCCACGTCACATCGATGAGAAAGTGACTGAAGTCGACATGTCAAGTCAGGACGATTACAGAACATTCTTTGGATGTTGTCAAGAAACTCGAGACCTGTAGCAGGAGCACCAGACCAGATATGGCAACAGTATTCAATGTACGGACGAAGGGTAGATTTGTAAATGTGCAAGATGGACTCTGACGAGAAAAAACTTCTGGCACGACACAGTGACCCAACTTTCCTTACAGTAGATGCAGCTATTCATTCGATGTAGTCGTTCCACTTCAATTCAGTTGAAAACATGAGGCCAAGAAGGCGCTGTGTGTTGCTCTCCATTAGTCTAGCATCAGCCATGCTGATGGCGGGCAGGAAAGATTCTCTATGGTGGTTGAATGAAACCAGTTTCCTTTTGGAGGCATAAAAGTTTTTTTTATACTGAAACCAGCTATTCTCAAACCGTTTGCACAGTTCTCGGAGTATAACTGTTTCTACTCAATCGTGCCTTTTCCCAGTTACTTTTGAGTTAACTGGATACATTAATTTATCACAGTTTCCATTTTCTTTTTTCTTCAGAAAAGCGATATTTGCTACCTTTCAAGATCGTGTCTATTTTGGTGTTGTTTTTCTGACTTGTCTTTATATTTTTGTGATTTCCTTTATGAGCTTCTCTTAAATTATTTGATATGATTTTTTTGTTATTGATTTTGTTATGGCTCTTATTATTATTATTAATAGTAGTAGTAGTAATAGTTCTCATCATTACTCGCGAAAGCAGTTGAAAAAAGTTGGTATCAAAAGGAGATCATGGGAATAAGCGAGGCGCGTCTAATTAGAACGCTCAATCAAGAAGGGCGGGAAAAATAATTAAAATGAGTGTAGCGAGAAATTAAATGGATTGGAAAAATTCAGCATAGGAATTGGAACGAAAAGAAAATATGTAAAAAAAAAAAAGAAGAAATATATAAAAGGCGAAGAAAATAGAATGTCAACAGGAGGGGGAAGAAAGATAAAAAAAAAAAAGTAGAGAGAAAAAAAGACTAAAAAGTGGACAGAATGGGAAAAAAGGACAAAGTAAAGAGCAAAAAAAAGATACAAAGGGGACAGAAAAAAAATAACGAGAAAAAGGGAAGAAATATGAGAGAAGGGAAAAAAGAAAAAATTAGAGAAATAATAGAAAGTAGAAAGAATGGAAAAGAAAGAAAAGCAATAAGAAAAAGATTAGAATGTGAACGGAAGCGACAAACGTAAAGAGAAAATGTATAGAAAGTGAAGTGAAAAAAAAGAGAGAAAAGATAAAATGTATAGAAAGTAGAGAGAAAGAAAAAAGAGAGAAAAAAGAGACAAAAAGTGGAAAAGCATGGAAAAGAGAGAAAGAAGATTAGAAAATGCATAGACGAATCAATGGACTGGAATGATAAATGCAAATGGAAGAGAATGTTGAGAAGAGGAGAAGTTAGTATAGGAAAAAGATAAAGCTGAAGGCCGAGCTGAAATAAATAAATAAATAGAAAGTTAAGAACGCTAAAATAGAAAATAAAGAGTCAGAATTGACAGAAGAAAAGAAAGAAAAAAGAAGATAATTTCGACTAGGAATGGTGAGAACGATAAAGAAGAAAGATTAGAATCAGAAGAAAAATATCGTTGTAAGCAGCAACAGAAAAAAAAGAAAGAAATAGCGAACAGATACAAAATAATGAAAGAAAGACATTCTTTAATAAATCGAGAAATGATAGAGAATGATAGAGAGAAATGATAGAAAAATGCAAGAGAAAAATAATAAAAAAATAAGAGAAAACAGTTTTAAAAAGGAAAGTGCAGAAAAATATACAAAGGGAGGCAAATCTGTAAATAAGCCACAATTTAAACCGGTTCAGAATAATATCAACTCTTGACACCCAGCAGTGAAATGTGCAACTGCATTCAGTTCGCCTAACATTGTTTTATCCTTATTTTATCAACAGCTTTATCTTTGCAGACAACATATATAGTCTAGCTGACAATGTAAAGGAACTCGCCACTCTGGTAAAGAATCTGGAGGAAACATTCTTCAGATACGGCATGGAAATTAATACCGAAAAAAAAAAACAAAGTCAATCAAGATAAAAGTCGGTGGCCAGGAACTTAATGTAGTGAGCCAATTCAAATATCTTGGCTCGATTATCAGCGAAGGTAGTTTTCAGAATAGGAATAATTTCAAGAGCAACACGACAATGACAGCTGTTGCGAAACTATCGGGAAAGACAAAAACATCTGCCTGAAATCAAAGATAGGCTGTTGTGTGCATTTGGCATTCTTAATTTTTCTCTACACGTGCGAATATTGAGCATTAACAGCAGAATGAATTAAAGAAAAAATTCTATTCATTAAAAATGTGATGCTACAGAATCCTCATGGCATCTCCTACGCACAGCATTTCACAAATGACGCAGATGAGACACCATTAAACAAGAAAAAGCTTCACTGGAAGATCTAATAAACACTGTCAAGAAGAAAACGTTGATATGATATGAACATATCATCAGAGCCACCAATCTTTCTACGGCCATCTTTATGCAAAAGAAGAAGCACACAGAGGAAAAAATAACTGACAACGACATTGAGCGAACTGGAAGACCATTCACAGAAACCTAGACATTGGCACACAACCGATGTATATGCAAGGGGCTGGTCAGGTGTTCAGATGCGGAACAACTCTAGGACCACACCGACTCATGTGGATGGTGAGGAGGAGGAAGAGGAGGATGACGTCTTACATCAATGGTTCCCAAACGATGCCTTTGGGGGAACAGTCGAATAGATTGAACGCTGGTCAACCGACAAACACTCACTAGTCGTGTAATACTCTTCTGTTGTATTTACTATTTAATATATGATATATCTGTCAGACTTGTTTTGTTATTTCTTAAACCATTTATTTGGTCATTACAGAAACACTTAGAAACAGTTTCAAAAAAATTTTTATGCCAAAAATAAATATGATTTCAAAATTTAAATTATTATTATGGATTACTTTTATTTGCATGCATGAGTCTCAGTATAAATAGTTATAAATAATTATTGATCAATTTTATCACTGATATTTTTTAATTATATCAAGTATTAAGAATTTAGTAACTAGGCTCCGCAAATTGGAAGAGAGAGTTATCAATGATAATGTTCTGACTTTGAATCCACGGTTATCTCCCTTTAACTCTCTCTCTCTCTCTCTCTCTCTCTCTCTCTGTCTGTGTGTGTGTGTGCTTTCATTTTTAGATGTACTTTTTATTACATAAAATTTGGTGAGACGCGAACAAATTTTAATTCCGAAAATGTGGCACAACGAAAAAAAGTTTGCGAACCACTGTGTTACATACTTAAGTAGATATGACAGTTTTCATATTGGAACGAAATCTTAAAACGCTTTCGAAATACTCCTGTGACTACTCGCGTTCATTTGTCAGGAACACCCTTAAAAAAGTTATAAATTTATACCCCAGCACTCTTTGTCAGGTATCTTAAAAAGGCAAACCTCTCCTCTAGGGTTTGCTTAGCAGACAAGCCGTGGGGTAGCAGCAAAAAAAAAAAAAAATGACTACTCCACCTATTGTTAACCTTGACAAGATTCAGACATGTTAAAGTCTGTTGAAACAAATTGCTAAACAGACTTCAGAATTCATTCTTGTGCTTACAATATCAAACACCAACCAAGATGGCCGTATTTCGGGTGTTGATATCAAATGGACAGAGAAGAGGAACAGAAAGGAATCACGTGCCGGTTTAAGACATAACAATTTTATGGCAAGCGAACGTCATCTCGATAACACATCATCGAACTTTTCCTCTGATTTCAATATTTATTTCCAAAACATTCAAGCTTTTATTGCCAGAATAGGATACAACCCGAAGTCACAATGTCGGGAAAGTGGCGTTTTCACTGTTTCCGCTTTTGGACGGAGGGCCGGACAAACATTTTGAGAAACCGATACAAAACAAGACAATAATGTTGTTTAACGACAGTTCTTTGTTTAGCTTTACACTCGAGTATTCCATTTTTGTATTAGTTTCTACTTTAGTCGATTTGAATACATTCTCTTTCAGCTTTTACACTTCTGGCAATCCATATGCAAAATGTTTACTTGTAGAAATTAATTAAATGACTGACACTTTAAAAACGATGACTCACAGATAAGTCGAGCTTTAAATTCGTTATCTTCTGATGGAGGTGGCCTAAAGCCTAAAAATGTAATGTGCATGACTAAAAGAAACAAAAGTCGATACGCTACACTGATTCAGTACATAAAGATAAAATGTATTCTATGTACCGTGTCCCTTCTGGAAGTGGGCGATCATAGCTCTCAAGAATTTGTTAATTATACTAATATAATTACTTTTCACGGATTCTCACTAATACGTACAACAGAGCAAGTGATACTAATTATTCATATATATATATATATATATATATATATATATATATTCACACTAATATATATATATATATATATATATTCACACTAATATATAATATATATATATATATATATATATATATATTCACACTAATATATATATATATTCACACTAATATATATATATATATATTACCATTACTGAGAATCCGTGAAAAGGACAGACACTATACTGATGAGTATATATAGAAATATATATATATATGTATATATATATTCACACTAATATATATATATATATATATATATATATATATATATATATATATATATATATATATTACTAATACTGAGAATCCATGAAAAGAACAGACACTTTCGTATACACACACACACACACACACACACACACACACACACACATATATATATATATATATATATATATATATATATATATATATATATATATAAAGGCAAAAGGAAAACTTATCTTATCCGACGCATATTTATCAAGTTAAATGTAAGGATTTTTGCAACAAATATTTTTAAACAAAAGCAAAAATGTCGTTAGTTTTTCAGACTTTTGAAATTTAAGAAATTATGAAGGATGCTAAGTGACGTCATTTAATGTCTAAATGTAGTTGAATTTTAGTATATAATTTAATCATTATTTGTATTATTTTAGTTTGGGTTTAATTTTTGCATAATATATTTTAAATAATAGAAAGTTATGAATTTACCAGTTTTCTTTGAAATTTATAACATTTTTACATTTTTATTTGGTGGGGGCAGAGATATTTCTTTCACGAAAGGAAATTTTGAAAAAATTCAGTGCGCAGATTTATATTTTGATAAAATTCGATAGATACACTCCCAAGAATGTTTTCTCTAAGTTACTTTCTCTTTTTATAAGTGTGGCATTCTTTAGCTCGAAGTTGTTGTTGCAATTAAATCTATGTATGACATGCATTCTATAAATTACTGTGTATAAACTCTTTTTGTGTTCATAGATATGTGGGTTTTTTTTTTTTTCATTTCTGCAAGTTTCCCCAATGTACTGTAAGGAATAGTCATGATAGTTTATTTTATATATACATGCTTCAGAATTATTATTGTTATTGATAATTTTGGTTCTGATCATATCCATAATAGATTTTGATGCCGTTGTAATTATTTTGATATTGTTAAAAATAGATATTTTCCTGGTTCGTCTTTAGTGGCATATCAACTCCTATGGATTATTTAATGCTGGAATCTAAATATATTGTACGCAATTTTATTTTATTTTTGGAAATGATAATTGTTTAGTGATACATGTCTTACTAATTAACCCATAGCTGGGGGAGTAGAGGTGGATTGATCCTTTTCCTCGTGGTATTTGCACATAAGTGAATATAACGAACCCGACTGGAATTGAAACTCGGCTATTCGATTAAAAATTCCGAGTCACTATCCATTATACCAACCACACCTCCAAGCTTACAGCACCTGGTATTCCCAAACAGTCACCCATCTAGGTACTGACCATGTTCGACGTTACTTAACTTCGGTGATCAAACTGGTTTTCAACGTGATGTAGCCGTAAGTAAATTGTTTTGGATAGTAGATGTTAAGTAGTAAGTAGGTAGTATTATATGTCTGATGCTATCCAATTCATTGCCACTGTTATTGTTGTTGTTCATCATATCATTATATATTTTGTACACCTTTCTCTTAGCATTGTGCTTGAAATAATGAGGAAATTGGAAGTTTCTGAAGGTGTGTTCTATGCATATTTCTCTTTCAGGTAAATATTGGGGGCTGCAGATTCTTAGTTCTCTTCAATAGAATCCTATAATTCTTCCACATTTTATTCTGTTAAAGCGGTGAGAATAGAAATTAATAAGATCATTCTTGCTGATAGATTGTCTGTAAACCTCCAACTGAAGTTCATTATTAATGCTGGATGATATCGATGATAAGAAAATTGATGTTAGTCTCAGTTCAAAGGTAAAATCTGTTGTGGGTTCGACGTTATTAAGCTTTTTAGCAAGATCGGCTTAAACACTGGTTCTCGTCCGAAGTTAAGTAACGCCGAGCCTAGTTAGTAGCTAGATGAGTGAGAACCTGGGAATATTAGAAGCTTGGTGTGAGGGTAGTATAATGGATAACGGCGAAGAGATGGAAGAACAAATTCACCGTAAATTTTAAACCTATTAATTCAAAAAACAAGTATCTGCGGACATAGGTTTATATGACCTTTTGTCCTGGACTGGTGTGAGTAACATGCACGTAAAAGTATTTTTGATAAACTCTAAATATATATATATATATATATATATATATATATATATATATATATATGTGTGTGTGTGTGTGTGTGTGTGTGTGTGTGTGTGTGTGTGTGTGTGTGTGTGTGTGTGTCATTTATTATAGTTATTAAAGTTACTATAGTGGACAATCCTATTTGAAATAGTTGCGGCTTGCAGCCACATCACGTTGAAACAGCATTTCCCGTACGATCACCGAAGTTAAGCAACGTCGAGCCTGTTCAGTACCTCATTGGATAACCGCTGGGAAGATCAGGTGCTGTAATTTTGGATGTGCGGGTGGCGTAATGGATAATGGTTTGGAATTGTTAATCGAAAGGCCGAGTTCCAATTCTAGTTGGATTTATTATATCCATTTACGCGCAAATAGACTTGGAGAAAGAAATAAATCAACCACTTTTCCCCCCTGGTGAGGGTTAATTAGTAAGATTTGTATCACGATTATTATCGCCCAAAACAATAAAATTGCGTACAACAATTTTACATTCCGACATTAAATAATCCATAGTAGTTAATTGATATGTGCCTGAAAGGGATATATTTGAACGAAGTAGCTAAGTGGTTTTGGCTACTATAACCAAGTAGAATACGGTAGCAGTAATCGACTGGTACGCGTCGTAGTCGCAGGTAAGAAGTGTACATCAATGGCGTAGTCCAATGGGTGCCGTTATAAACTTAGCTCTCAGACTAAGGCTCTTCTCTTCTACACGTCCGTCAGTATTTATGGCGGACACCAGCTAATCATATTCCAGTGAGGGGGAACACAGGGGTATGCATATTCCATTATATCATTAATATACATGTAAACAAAAAAATAAAAAAAAACATAAATTATTTGAAATAGACGACCCATTTTTATTTCAAACAGTGTGTATTACCTCTATCGGTCTGTACCTTCGAGAAATCAACAAATAAAATGTGCTCTCGGGGAAGAAACGAACCTGGTTCCCTTTCGTTTGATCCGGTGTGCTTTACGGTTAGGTTACAATGAGCGTCACTCTACAGCATGGCCCTATTTTTCCCTTTAAGGAAAATACACTTTCCCACCAATATATTTTTTCTTGCGAGCCCATACCTGCTTAATCTCGTATCCAGAACGTAAAGCAATTTCTAAAAGGCATTATTCAGCCTTGCATAATCGGCAATGCATGGAGCACTACGTGCCACAAGGTACCCAAACCACCCTCTGCAGGTTTTCAATTCACAGTTGTCCTTCACCTAGACCAGTTGCCATCCAAGGCTATAGAACCCAGTGACCTGTTATTAATTTACCCAAGGGTATTACCACGTAAGTGAATGTAATGGATTCGACCTCGGCTCTCCGATTCCTTAATCCACTATTCTACTATATATATATATATATATGGGTGTGTGTGTATAAAGAGGAGGCACGGTGAAGTGGTGGATAGCGGCTTGCATTGAGGAATCACTGACATATATATATATATATATATATATATATATATATATATATATATATATATATATATAATTCATCAAGTCTGATAGAAACCTCAACAGAACGCAGAAAGCACTGGATGACCTTTTGTCCTTGACTGGTGTGAGTAACATGCACGTAAAAGTATTTTTGATAAACACTAAATATATATATATATATATGTGTGTGTGTTTGTGTGTGTGTCATTTATTAAAGTTACTATAGTGGACAATCCCATTTGAAATAGTTGCTCATGTGACTCATCAGCAGTGCGCATCCACTACCGAGAATTGAAACCCTGACAGTTAGGTTGTCAAGCGGACATCATACCAACTTTTCCAAGTGGGCCTCGGTGACGAAGAGATTGCAAACCAGACTCAACAAAGCGCCGCTCGCTCACATATTCCGTGGCCCACTTGGAACAGTTGGTATGATGTTTGCATGACAACCTAACTGTCAAGGTTTCGATTCTCAGTAGTGGATGCGCACTGCTGATGAGTCCCAAATATAGGACGAAACGGCCGTCCAGTGCTTTCTGCATTCCGTTGAGGTTTCTATCAGACTCGATGAATTAATTAAATTTATCAAATCCTCCGACTAATTACTATATATATATATATATATATATATATATATATATATATATATATATGTAAAAGGACTGTTCATTCCAAGCTCTCATGTGCCGCGCGGGACTGCAATTCGCGTGAACGTCTTTCTATTTTTTTTTATTTTCTAAAATCATTCAACAATTCATTTCCACTATTAAATAATGTAAGTTTGATGTCAGTTTGAGAATTATCATATATATAGGGCCTCTCGAATAGCGAGATGTTTATGATAATGTCATTTATATAGAATTCTTGTTTTCGATCAGCATTTTCCTCAAAGGTTCTTATAAATTATGTATTATTAAACTTTTTCTTTTTCTTTTTAATGACCCTATGGTCATATAAGTTACTCGTAAGGCGTCTACTCAAAGAGTTGCTCGATATAGGTATTTGATTTGGGACAAGATTTGGACATTGGAATCGATACATTATATTGGTCATCATTAGTTTAGATTTAATGAAGTTACTTTGATTTGTGACCACAAGGTTTGCGGTCTTCCATTTCCTGTAATGTATTATAATTTTACGTTTTTCGAGAACTTCGGCAGAAATCTGGTGTTTCATAATTTTTTTGTATAGCGAATTCTTCCTGTTTATAATTATCGTGCATCTGCTTACAGTAAAATCTGCTGTTGTTTTTTGTGTGATATTTTTATGACTGGTGTATTTTTTTGTTAGAATAATGTTATTTTTTTATCAATGATGTAGCTGGTAAAATTATTGACTAATGTTTTATGAGGTTTAGTTCGTTCAGAAATATTATTTTGGAAGAGAAATTTTGGTGTGCACTAATTAAGTTTGTTATCACTGCTATTTTATATCTTTCCTAGTATTGGCTATCATAGTTTAGAAGATAAGAGCTCGTACTGGTATGTTTTTTTTTATACGGGTAAGTGATAAATACTTTGGATTTTAGTTTTATATCGACGTCAAAGAATGGGATTTTGTTATATACCATGAGTTCATATGTAAATGTTAGCGTTGACTTTTTTCAAAAGTTGATTTTAAATTTATAATTTTCTCCTTGTTTTTATGAAAACAAAACTTTCATCAACATACTTTGTTTTCAATTTAAGACATGCAAAAGTTAGAAAAGCAGGATCTAAAGGGTTTCCCATACTGACACCATTACTTTGGATGTAGGTGTTGCCATTATGATCATAAAATGGAGCTTTCGTAGTACAGACGAGGAGTAGCTTCGGAAGAGTTGCTGGTCGAATTTTAGGAGGAAGGATTGAAGAGTATTTATAGACAGAATATATATAGATTATAAAATAGATATATATTTTTTTTATATATATATATATATATATATATATATATATATATATATATATATATATATATATATGCGAAATTGTCCAAATCGTGTAACAGCATAATTGTCTATCCTACAAAAATTTAATATCTAAAAATCGCTAAACTAATTGAGTTTCTTTTTCCAAGTTTTCATATGAGGCCTTTAGCCCTCTTGATGCATTTTGTCGTAAGAATCACTGAAAAGCCCTTAGAATTATTCGGCTAGAAAGAGAACAGGTTAAAATCGTTCTGTGTCAGCTCTACTGTCTTCTCAAATGAGCAATGATGAGAGGAAAAAGATCATCCAGGCCTTCAGTAATGGTACCAACACTTATTCCATCTTCCAAGTCCATTCAAAAACCATGAAGAGAACGGTGAATAAGTTTTAAAACAGGGAACAGTAGGAAGAAAAACTAGATCAGTAGCTGACAACAGGAAGAGGGAACATCATTTCAACTTAGAGCTAAAGAGATCAATTAGAAAAGATCCAACTCACTCCATAAGACGTTTGGCAGGTGAAAGAGGAGTTTCCCCTATGATAGTCCAAAGACTTCAAAATGATATCGTAAGTGAAACGTATGACGTGTGAGGCAACTTGTTAATCCCAGGCAGAAAGTTAGAAGGTGAGGTTATATATATATATATATATATATATATATATATATATATATATATATATATATAAAACTTTATTTCAATCCTTCATGAGATTCCCATCCTTAGCTATGATTAATTAGTGATGAACATATCATTTTTTGTTTATGATGGATTTCATCACGATTCTTTTGTTAAGCTTCGAGAGTAATTATACATTCTTATTGCTCAAAGTAGAGTCCTGTAGGGTTATAAAATCCTCAGAGTATTCCAGTAAGATATCTTTAATCATTTCTAAGATACAACTGTTCAGAGCTTAATTTAACATATAGACAATTTTGCTGTTACACAATTTGGACAACATTACTGTTACACCCAGTATACACACACACACACACTATATATATATATATATATATATATGTGTGTGTGTGTGTGTGTGTGTGTGTGTGTGTGTGTGTGTGTGTGTGTGTGTGTGTTGTGTTAGATTAGATTAGATTAGATCACCAGGAGACACCAGAAGTGTAGATAAGTATGAAGATGGCTCGGGTTAAAAGATTTCTTTAAATTGCCAGACTTGCGAAGGAGACGTCATAGCAGGAATCATTTGAGTTGTCAAGACCGTCGGAGACCAAGTGACACCCTGGGGTTGAGAATTTGTAAAGGGACCCTTCTTATACGAACGTTCTTTAAGTCACCTCACAGTGACCCGGGGAGGTGACGGGAGACAAAGATTAATGATAATGTTGTGATGTGGCGTAGGTATAAGTGGAGACCTACCACAATGGGGTCATGTTTTGGAGCTCGGTATGAAAAACTAAAATGATATATTATACCGAGGGGCATCAATAAGTTTGTAGCCTAATGATGAAAAATAAACATCCATTTTACACAAGTATTGTACGCGTATTTATTGCTTAACATAATCTCATACCTTTTTCATGATATCCCAAATATCGAACATTATACAGTGAAAATTACAAAGCAAAATTCAGCTAATAGGTACATCTCAGACTACGATCTTCCTACTACTACTAGACACACACACACACACACACAGACATACACACACACACACACACACACATATATATATATATATATATATATATATATATATATATATATATATATATATATATATATACTTAGTTATATTGATATGAATTTGTGATTCTGGGTTTCACGCCATCCGGTCGTCGGACAAACTCTTTCTTGAACTAGCAGTGAGAAAGCTCTTCTGCTTCAAGCAGAAGAACTTTCTCAGTGCCAGTTCAAGAAAGACATTTGTGTTAATACCACAGAAAAAAAAAAGAGAGTGTTTAACATCAAGAATGTTTAACATCGAGAATGTTTAACATCGAAAAACAAGGAAAATTAATTCATTTTAATAATATGTGGAAATATCTATTCTTTGTCTGAAGAAGGTCCCAAGACCCGAAACTCGTGTTGCAAAATTATGGAAAAGTAAAAGCATAATATATATTTTTAAAAGATCCACGTTACAACCAAAGACGTTTGCGGTTTCTCTCTTTTTTATATATATATATATATATATATATATATATATATATATATATATATATATATATATATATATATATATATATATTTATGCACCAATCCTTCGTTTATGCATGTTTCATTAAAAACGACAGACAAGGTACTACGGTTAAGCTTTGTATTTAATTTTTCTTGTGTTCGAACAAAGGGTGTGTAAGAACTGTCCAAATGTTTTATATTTCCGAGCGCTTTCGGCTATACCTTTAGCCATTATCAAGGATGATTCGATTTTTCAGCTTAATTGAGTGTGTGCGTTATGTGTATGTCTTAGTGTGTGGTAGGGATGTTTTTAATTTCCGAATACGGTTAGCACATTGTGACTTTGTTCGTAGTTAATATTGTTAAGTGTTGGCTTTTTCTTTTTTATTAAAGCTTCCATTATTTTTAGTATTTTTTTTTTTTTTTGCAGGTGGATGCAGTTAATATATTTGTGTTTTCTACTAGTATGTTTCTAATGGGATCTGATAGATTTGTGTGTGTGTTTAAATGGGTTCTAATGGAGCTGTGATCAGATAGGTGTAATGTAAGGTGTCAGGATAAGCATGTAGTTGTGTAACCGATGTAATTATTTATGAGTCCGGTTTGATCAGGAACACAGTTCCCTAAGGGTCATTTGAATTCATAGATAATGTTCGTTCTTTGTAATTTTGACTTAGCTGTGGTGTTGTTAACATAACGCACACACTCAATTAAGTTGAAAAATAGAATCATTCTGGATAATGGCTAAAGGTATAGCCGAAAGCGCTCGGAAATATAAAACATTTGGACAGTTCTTACACACCCTTTGTCCAGAAAAGAAAGCTCTTGGTCGAACACAAGAAAATTAAATAAAAAGCTCAACCGTAGTGTCTGTCTGTCGTTTTTAATGAAACATGCATATATATATATCCTCTTCATCTCCCTCCAGCTATGGGTAAAATAGCAGGACAGACTGGGTTCTATAGCCTTGGATGGCAACTGGTCTAGGAGAAGGACAACTCTGAATTCAAAACCTGTGGAGGGTCGTTTGGGAACCTTGTGGCATGCATTCGGTGCACCAGGTTTCTGTATTCGTCCCTCCAAAAAGTGTGGCTGGTCCTGCACAAGGCCTTCACCACTATAAACAAATCTCATGTGCCGGTGTCGGGATGTCGGTTTCCTGTGGACTTATCAGCCTGACCCTCATACGTCGAACGCGACGGGAGAGTCGATTATTATTATATATATATATATATATATATATATATATATATATATATATATATATATATATATATATATAAGATAGATAGATAGATAGATAGATAGATAGATAGATAGATAGATAGATAGATAGATAGATAATGTTTAAGTTTTAGGAGTTGAAAAAGATTTTATCTAATTTGAAAGTGTTTTTCTCCCTTGTCGTATATTCATCTAAATCTTTCAAATATATCATTTAAAAGTGAGCCTTAGACAATATAAAGTTTTATTTCATTTTATTCTTAACCCTTGGGCGATTCTCGCAAATGCAATCATTGCCAGTTCAAAGCCAGATAATAGCAATGAGACAGAAACGGATGTTCGATGTACAGACTACCATTGGTCAACAATTGAAACTGACCATTGATTTGCTGATGTCTCATTCGCCATTACACGTTGCGTGATGCATTGATTCCGAGTCTGAATGGAAGTTAATTTCTGAAAGTATTGTGTGTCTGTGGAAATGGTACGGCAGATGAAGTACAAGTTGATGGTAATGAAGAAACGATTACATCTGAATTCGCCATGTGGCCAGTTCCCTAGATTACAGCATTCCGACTGCTTTTTTTCTTTTCTTTTCCAAAGTCTGTTCCAATTATGCGCATCTCTGCGATGTGTTCCGAGGCTTCTCTCTCTCTCTCTCACTTGCACTCTCTCTCTCTCTCTCTCACTTGCACTCTCTCTCTCACTTGCACTATCTCTCATTTGCACTCTCTCTCTCTTGCTCTATCTCTCTCACTCTCTCTCTCCACCCCTCTCTTGTACTCTCTCTCTCACTTGCGCTCTCACTTGCACTCTCTCTCTCACTTGCACTCTCTCTCTTGCACTCTCTCTCACTTGCACTCTCTCTCATTTGCACTCTCTCTCATTTGCACTCTCTCTCTCTTTCTCTATCTCTCTCACTCTCTCTCCCCACCTCTCTCTCGCGCGTGCGTATATACACACACACACGAACACATATTCTTTTTTGTTCCGCACATACTTTCACGGAGTCATAATTTTATTTTCTTGCTTAGGTTTTCTTTATTTATTTTCACTTCACATTGTTCATTTAGTTTCTTTCTTTTTTTGTTTTCCTTCAAATATATCTGCATCCTGATGAGGAAAAAAACATTTGTTTTACACAAAAATGTTTATTTTTCAACATCATCTACATATTTCCTTAATGCCGTTAATATAAAGTTTCTCTAATAACTAAAAACATAAATCGAAAATTAGACAAATTTTCGGATTAAATTTCACGTAATTACTGCATGACTTATAGATTCATGTAGACTCCCATATTACTTCAAACGTTATTATAGTGGATACTTTGTGTTATAAACAGACGCCCCATTTTTATTTATTCAAACGGCGTGTATTGCGTCTATCAGTTTGCATATTCGGGAAACCTAAAGAAAAATGGTTGTTTACCTATCGATTGCGAAACTGAGCAAATATAATTTGTGTGAAGAGAATGTGCTTCTTTAAAAAGGAAAAATAGAGCCTCGCCTGCTGCGTCATTCCAAGTGGCTGAGCGATAATGCACAGAAGATCAAACGGTGGTTTCTCCTACACGGCCGAGGAGCGCATTTTTCTTTACTAAGATTTCGCGAATGCGCAGAACGACAGATATAACAATTCAACGGTGTTTTGATATATCTGTGCCAAGAATGAAACAAAATTTAATCATCTTACAGTGAAAAGGCATTTTCACACATGTGTGTTAAGAATTAATCAAATTTTAATGGTCTTATATTTCAAAGGCCTTTTCACACGAGCTAAAAATGAAACAAATTTTAATGGTTCCAAAGTTCAAAGGCATTTTCACACATGTGTGCTAAATATTAAGCAAATTTTAATGGTCTTAAAGGTAAAAGGCGTTGTTAATATAATTAACACTGTCTTCGCTCAACCTGGCCATAATGGAAGAGTCGATGTGCTATAAACCAAAGAATAGCGCATCAACCTTAAGTGCTATACATTATCCATCAATTATCAATTGCTAGAAGTTTTCTCTTTTCTTTGTTTTATCAAACGGTATAGAGGAAGAGATGGAGAAAACCTAATCAAAATAAATAACGAAAATACTACATCTAATAAACAAATAATTTGAGACTATTAATAATATAAGCTAGAACGTATGGCCGGAGATGCGAACTATGAATGGGCAATACCAAAATCAAACAGTTACCGATATTTAACTACTGAGGGATTGAACCCACAATTGCTATATCACCAAATTTACGTACCAAAGTTTGATTGCTTTAGGCTATTTTTAATTGGGTTACTAATATGGTGACATAGTAAATGTAAATTCAATTCCTGGGATGTAAAGCGTGTACTTGGACTAACTCGAAACGGACGAGCAATAACTGAGCAGCCTTAAAAGCAAAAACGAGATATCCCGAGATTTGGGCAGTTTAACGAGAAGAGTCTAACTCCGTAGATTAAATAAACGGTTCAGTTCGGAATTCCTTGTAGGTTATCGGAATCGAAGGCAGGAGGTAACAATGTTCTAAACGTTGTGAATAAAAACAGTAAAGATGAAGAGAATAGTCCAGATGTATACTGCGTAGATAATGATAATTCAGATATAAATTATCTGGAAATTTTTTTAATAGTCGACAGAAAATGTCACACAGAAATTCGATGCTACGTTGAAATAGTAAAAGATGCCTTCCAAAAGTTAAATAAAGTATTTAGAAACAGGAAAATGTTTTTTTTTTTTTTTTTTTGAAACAAAGAAAACATTGCTGAACTGCTATGTACTATCAATCCTCTTATGTGCCAGGGGTGGCCAAACTTGCTTAATGTAAAAGCCACATGCGATAAAGTTCAGATGTTTGAGAATCGCAAGACATGAACAATATTTACAGATTCGTTTTTGCTACATGTTTATATAATTATTATAAAATGCATGTATGCAATAATATTTATTCATGTATTTCATTTTTCAAACTGTTCACCTGTATTGGTTTCAGTAATCACAAAGTACACAATGTTTTCAAAATCTTGACTGATGATTGTTTAATTGTATTGAGCAGATTTAATACGGCAATGATCCACAGGAATTTACCTTTTATAGTAACTGGAAAAAAAGAGCCCAGTCAATATATTACCACTAATCGCATATTAAAGGTCAAAAAGCCACATGTGGCTCGTGAGCGGTGATTTGCCCATCCCTGCTATATGACAATGAATGCTGGAAAGATTCATTACAGATGAAAAGAAAACTTGAGGCAGTTTGGTTCAACATAAGTATACAGAAGAAGCCATAGACGGAAGATGTACACAAGGAGGAAGGTTTAAGAAAATTGCGAGCAAAAAGGTCATTTGTAGTTAGAATGAGAAAAGTTAAAATTAACATTTCTGGGAGTGGGCTTGAAAAATTTGACACCCACAGGACATACTGAAGTCAAGAAGTGCAGATAGGGAATCAACGATCAAACTAACGTGTTATTGTAAATGGTTAGGAGGGACTGAAAGGGATAGTAAGAGCTACAAAAGATAGGAAGTTGTGGAGAACCTTGGTCACCCACCTAACAAGCTTATGTAAATGGATAGTGGAAAGCGACTGGAAGGGACAGTAAAGATACAAATATGCCAAGAGCTACAAACGATAGGATGTTGTGGACAGCTATGATCACCCACGTCCTAAAGGGACACGGCACATAAAACAAGAATAAATTAACAGATTTATCTTAATTTTTAAATCAGCAATGCTTGTAACAGACACATTGTTTATTGGTATAAACGAGAAGTTACGAGATCCACAAATTTCACTGATTCGCACATAAAAAAACATGTCAAGTTGATGTTGCAGAACTAACAAGGGCAGTCTGTTTTTTTTTTCTTTTTTTTTCATTTTAACTTTTGTATTAAGAGTTAAGGTTGTTTTCTAATGGGATCACCTGAACCTAGATGCAATTTTATTCAAGCAGAAAGGTATTTCAGTTATAGTACAAAGAAAGCCACTCTTAACTCAAGTTAATACCTGACTCAGCAAAAGTCGGTGAATATATCAATGTCGAATCAGAATAAAAAGCAACATTAAAAGGGATAAAAATCTAGTTTTTAAAAGTTAATAATAAAAATAGGTCACTGTGAATTCAAAGTACTTATGACTGCGAGCGGGGCGCTTAAAAGTTCAACAAAGAAAAATGTTACTCTTCCAAATGTTTGATCAAATTTTAGAAAGAAAACAAGAATTTGTCAGCACTCCATAACGCACACACACACACACACACATTTGACATCAGTCAAAATCTCTCAGCCTCAGGCTCTCAGCGCACGTAGCAGAGGAAGGGTATTTTTAACGCATTATATACGCGATATAAGCATTCCCGGTTACCAGAGTGCTCAATTCATAACAAAGAGCTTTTAGCCTTAATTAGCAGCAGTCCACGAATTCTTCCAAAGTGCTCAACCTACGATAGTGGGGGTGTAGGTAGTCATACTATGTTTACACACACACACACACACACACACATATATATATATATATATTTAACAGTATTTGACAGTCTGCACAACTACACACACGGACGCATATATATATATATATATATATATATATATATGATGGTTTTAGATGGGGCACAGATAGTATGGAGAACTATATATACACACGCACACACACACAAATGGGGCAATTTATATATATATATATATATATATATATATATATATATATATATATATATATAAAGACATTTTTTATGTTTAACATTCTTTTTATAGATGGTATTTATGTATTTAAATTCAAATGCTCTGTTTATAATAAACAGTATTAAATAAAACATTTACCGGCCTGAAGATCCGAGAAATTTTCATAGAAAATATTCGTCCTTCGACAGGATTCGAACCTGTATCGGGCCGAGCAGGTATTCTTTTTTTAGATACGGAACTCTGTTTATATAACCAGTGACGTGCCTGACCACTCATAGAAAATATTCGTCCTTCAAAGGAACCTGTATCGGTTGGCAATGTCGAATTTACGTTCGGTTATAAACTTAAATTTACCCTGAATCTCTCACGTACATTCATAACTGCTCATGGCGTATCAAATGTAAACAAATGACGTCACACATTATGAAATGGACACATATATAAGTCGCATTAAAATCGGCTGACAAGGAACTGCAGTTAAGTTTTTGTCAGTTGTTTTTAATTAAACTTGTATAAAAGAGGGATTGCTTCCCAGATACATATATATATATATACATATGATAGTTTTCTAAGCGTGACTTAGATGTGTTACAAGGCCGATAGTATGGAGCACACAGGGAAGATCGAACTGACTACTCAGTCTTAATTGATCTATTGGGACAAGTGTGCTAACCATTACACCACATCGAAGTGTCCAATACATGTATCTGTGGACGAATTCCTATAATGTTTCTAGGTAATAATTATTCGATTAGCAAACAAGTCGATGATTGTCTTGTGATGGAATTGAATATTGATTACATTCAAACATTATTACTTCTGCTGAGTAATTTGCTTTCATCATTGTTACTTGCTTTTAATCACTACTTGGGCCATCAATCTAATGCAGTGAGAAGACAGAACACATTGACAATAAAAGATTAGTTGCCGGCAAAACTCGAACTGCCGGCTGCTTTGCGTCGAGGACACCTCGTTAACCGAACCCTCTTACGAGAAACGACAAACGAAAATTCAAATATATTGGGTTGGTGCATAATTATCAGGCGTTTTTGTAGGCGAGTTATTTGTTAATAAAAATTGCTGTTTTGCATACTTTCCTTAATAAAAATATTTTATTTTCAGGTGATAAAAATGCGTGTTGATAATCATACACTCCGGAATAACCATTTAAAAATGTTATCGTTGAATTATTATGCTTCTTTATTCATAATAAATTTTGTTTGAAAAACGCCTGATAATTATGCACCAACCCAATAAATCTAGACTTCTCTCTTTCTCGATCTGAGGGCCTAATGTCTTACTATTTTACAAGTTGAATTTATAGGAGGGTGAATTGGTGGTGTAACGGATACCGGTGTGAAAAATAGAATCAGAGTACAGAGTTTAAATTCTGGCTTAATCTGTTGTGTTCATTTAAGTAGGAATATTACTGGAAATGGTACGAATCTAACTGTTCTCACCCCCCAGCTATGGAGTAAATAGCAGAAAAAATTATCTCCTTGAGCTCCGTTGGCAAGCCGTCTAGGTGAAAGAAAGCTCTGATTTCTAGCCGCAGTAAGGCAACGGGAATTTCTAAGTGTAGTTTAGATGTAGCACAAGGCCGAAATTATGGCACACCCAGTGAGGATCGAACACACTATTCAGTCGTAAGTGATCAAGCGAGACAGGCTTGCTAACCATTATATCACGCCGAAGTGCCCCACGTATGTTTATGGTGATTTTCTAAGTATAGCTTAGACGTGGCACAAGACTGAATGTATGGGGAACCAGTGAGATTGTGTCCAGATGCAAGAGAAACTTGAAGAACGTCTTGTTTTCAGTGACGAGGACACATTTCGTTCGAAGGGCAAACGCTACAAGAAATAATGTTCGCATTTGGTACGAAAAGTACCCCAACATGTCATAGTTGAACATATGAGGGACTCACCAAAAGTGAATGTGCGCATATTGAAAATGTGTGAAATCTTTCATGAAATTGAGATACCTTTGAATTCCGCATTCAAATTTTGATGAACAAATCTTATTTTGCTCAATAATAAGCCTGTTTAATTTCGTTTTTCTAGACTATGATACTTAGATATTTACATCTCAAAGGATATTAAAAAAATGTTGAAATAACCTTTATAATTAAAAGGGAACAATGCTTCATCTAAAAATAATATTGTTACCTACAAACATTTTTTTAGTTACCTTCATTCTCAATATATACACTCACTGTGGTCTGCAAGTGCAACATACACATCCTCACTCATCTAGATATATCCTCATTGCGTGCCACGTGCTTATGCCAGACTAAATTTAAAGTAAAGAGATATACTGAATGCTGATATTTACTAAGCTGAAGTCAGTATGGTACAAAGTTTTGAGTGAAGAATATATTAGTTCATGTATCATCACCATCGAGCCAGGCCCTAAAGCCCTCTGCTCCTGATGAGCGCTAATACTCTCAGTGAGGCTTCTTACTTTGAACGACTATTAGGACTCAAGCTATTGGATATTCGTATATGCGGGCTATCGCTAAAGATGATGGGAAACGGGTCTATTCATTGTAGTGTTCCATAAAGTACCTAAACCCTTCCTATCATTTCAAGAGTCAGATTAAACTAGAAATGGAGTATTACTGACATATTTGGACTGGATCTGTCCAATCTTTACTTTCCAACCCTGACAGAGTTCAAAAGCGTTTACACGGCCTTGTAAGCGATGAATTATTTTGCACCCTACAACTCTTTTCCAAAAACAGCTAAGAAATTTGATTTCCTATGTTGTGCTAGACAATCTTTCTCGCCAGAATCTATTTTATTCGTCCTTGTTTTGAATATTGCTGCCATATTGTGCCCCTGCTATATATTTAGCGATTCTTAGTAAAATCCTAAGAAGAATCTGCTATGTTATTGGTCCTGTCTTGGCATCTCGGATTCAGTCCCTTTCAGACCTCTCTATAACTTCGCTGTGCATTCTTCTATTTTCGTGCTAATTGTTCTGATGAACTTGCCGCTATTGTACCTGATCTCTATGATTGACGACAAGGTCAAATCATTTTACAGATGAAATTGCTAGATTTAAGCGTAAATTGTGGGAATCCCATCTGCCTTCTTCTTTACCAATCAACTTTCATATTCAAAAATTTAATTTCAAAGCCAATCGTTATCTTCTGTCTTGTTCTTTTACTCTCTCCTTAATAGCTTTTTTTCATATTCTCTAACGCTCAGTAACCCCGTCCTAGTGACTTTATTGCCTTTCTTGGGGTGAAATGATGTTAAAAAAGCAAAACTTTGCTAACCTCTTGCTACTTTATTACTATTTTCATAGAAAATATTCAGATGAGCTGCATTCATTAGTTTTAACAGTTAAGACAACTACAGTTGAGATTTGCTATGCCACGTATACAACATCGTCTCATCTCCATTCCACTCAAACAGCTTTTTCCCAGAACTGTTAAATTGTGGAAAAATTTGGGAAAAAAAACTCCTGTGGGTATTCTTCCCCGATCACGAATATCTTAACTTCTTCAAGTTATAACCGTTATCTCTCCTACGTAATCTCATAATACGCACTACTTACTTTTGCTCTTTACACTCGTATAGAAACCATCTACCTTGAGTGGCTCTTAGGTCTTGTATTGGATGAAAAAATAATACGCGAGACGAACTCGCTGACGACTGCTTTAAAGAGTCTTTTATTATTATACTTTTATTTATTTATTTTTTTAGCAATTCACCCTAAGCAAGGCCGGAGTGTCACTAGCATGCAAGGGGTTACAGAGGATTGAGAACAAGAGTAAAGAGGCGTCTTTGAGGAAAGTATACAAAGAAGGACGGGGAAAAAGTTCAAGGTATCAGATTCGATTGACATTACACTTGAATATTTGAAGATTATAGTCATCGGGGAAGCAAGTAAGCGGAAGGGAGTTGAACAGACGGGAAGTGCGCGAGTTTGAGTAGAAGAGACGGTTACATTTAACCGTTTTGACAGTGAAAGTGTGGAACCAAGATGCCAGCCTGGTAGCTCGCTTAAATTCATGCAGCCTGTGAACCAGCGAAAGTAGCTCGTCGGAACCGTTGCCGTTGCCGTAAAAGTACTTGTAGAAGAGACAGAAGGAAGACACGACACGTCTGTGAGAAAGCGACTGTGCAGAGTCAGAGACACTTATACTTAAACACTTATACTTAAAATCAGAAAGTGTTGGTTGAAATGTCCAGGGCACATTATGAGGAAAGAGGGCTTCGAAATTTTAACATGCAAACAACATAATGAAGGAAATAGGGAAAAACAAAAACAGCGAGTAGGCTACTAGATGAATAGATGTCTGTCCGGGCTTAACGAGAGATGATAAAGGGTCAACTATTGTTTTGAGTAACAATGGAGAGGAAGTTGTGAGGTACCGTGATCGCTTACGTTTTAAAGGGATATGATCGATAAAAAGAGTCTCTTCAGGGCGTGAATAAATAGATTTTAAATCGTTACAATCTTCCGTTCTCCTTGTTCTATCATCCATTCACACAAACTCGTTATGGAGGTGACAGGCTGTTGTTTCCCAGCATCTATTGCCTTCTGTGAATGTTAACCATGTCAAATATACATTAATTAACGAATGCAATTTAACAAATGAAGAAAAAAAAAGTGATATACGATAAAGAAATACTAGGTACATTTATTTTAATACTTAATTTTCTTTCGTAAAATTGTTTCTAGAATTTTAGCTTTTCGGCTTCGAAAAGAATTTCAGACGAAACGTTTTTATATAATCAAACCCTAAATATAGTTTGAAAATATTAGATAGATTACGTTGGACTATGTATGTGTCGATGTGCCGAGACCAATCGACACATTTAAAAACTGACACACGCAATAACTCCAAGTGTGTATACAAGCGCTCACAAAAGCGTGTGTTTAATTACATGGACAAATAAAAGGAGGAAGCCCACACACGCATGCACAAACACAGGCAACAATTTCCAGACATTCATTTGCACACATGGACTTAATCAGTTGATCCCAGCGTAGAACGTTAACCTGTGCAAACAAAACACTATTTATTCTCTCTGAATGGCCTAATGTGTTCGCAAACAACTATCAACTTCGGAAAGCAGACGTGATGGCGCCGGTTTCACAACTGCAAATGTCCGATCACCCTTTCCAACCAAACGCGAAAACACGTCAACCAACAGCCTTTCATTTTTACTCGCCTTCGTTTTATACTCAAGCTTGGTCTGTTTTCTCTCTTTTCTCCTTTTCCTTTTGCGGCCCACTCTCTCATTCTCTCTTTCTATCTCTCTCTCCTCTTCGTTTTCTTTCTTCCTCGCACACTTTCTCTCAATCTATCTCCATTTCTTTATACGTTTTACTTCTCGTCTTCTTTCACTAACTCCTTTTCTATTTTTTCTTTTTTTTTCTCCATCTTTGTCTTGTCGCCTCACTCTAATTTTGTCTCTCACCCTGTTCGCATTTTTCTCCACCTTCTTCTTTTTTTCTTCACCTTTTTTTCTATTTTTTAATCTTTGCTTTTTGTCTTTTAACCTTCTTTTCTACACTCTGTTTTCAAATTTGACGGTTCGTTATATTGAGTTACGCTCAAATCCACTTGGGAAAAGGTATGAATCCATCTCTTCTCTCTCCCAGCTAGGGGTTAATTAGTTGAGCTTGTATCAGTAATTCATTATTATCTCTAGAAAATTATTACACACAAAAGAAAATATTTTATGGCTTTAAATAACCTGCAAAAGGTTGATAAGGCATAAAAAACAAATCAATCAAAAAACCTTTCATTTATCTTTTATTGCCTTTATTTTCTGTTTCTTTCTCTCTTTCCTTATCTCTCTCCTTCCCCTCTCTCTTTTCACGATCTAACTTTGCCTTTCATCTTCTCACCCCCTCTCATCTCTTCTTGCATTTGTCTGTCTTATCCTCCCCCATTCCTCTTCTCTTTCTCTCTTTACTATTTACCTTTTTCATTCTTCTCTCCCGTCTCTTTTCCTTGCATTTGTTTCCCATTTATTCTTCTTCTCTCTCTCTCTCTCTCTTCTTCCTCTCTTTCTCTCTCTATCTCTTTCTTCCTCTCTTTCTCTCCTCTCTTCCTCTCTTCTCTCTCTCTCTTTCTTCCTCTCTCTCTCTCTTCCTCTCTCTTTCTCTCTCTCTCTTTCCTCCTCTTTCTCTCTCTCTCTCTCCTTCCCTCCTCTTTCTCTCTCTATCTCTTTTCTTCCTTTCTTCCTCTCTCTCTTCTTCTTTTCTCTTCTCTCTTTCTTCCTCTCTTTCTCTCTCTCTCTTTCTTCCCTCTCTCTCTCTCTTTCTTTTACCTTTCTCCTCTTATCTTTTCTCCCATCTCTTTTCTTTGCATTGTTTCCCATTTATTCTTCTTTTCACTTCTCTCTCTCTCTCTCTCTCTCTTTCTCTCTTATCTTTCCTCTTTCTCTCTCTCTCTCTTTCCACCTTTCTTTTGTCTTTCATCTTATCTCTTTTCTCTTTTCTTTTGCATTTGTTTCCCCATTTGTTCTTCTTTTCATCTCTCTCTCTCTCTCTTTTCTTCCTCTCTTTTCTCTCTCTCTCTTTCTCTCTTTTCAGGTTTACCTTTCTACCTTTCTTTCATCTTATCTCCTTTCTTTCCCATCTCTTTTCTTTGCAGGTTTTACTTCTTTTCTCTCTCTCTCTCTTTCTCTCTCTCTCTCTACCTTTTTGTCCTTTCATCTTTCATCTTATCTACCTTTCTTTCCCATCTCTTTTCTTTGCATTTGTTTCCCATTTATTCTTCTTTTCACTCTCTCTCTCTCTCTCTCTTTCTTCCTCTCTTTCTCTCTCTATCTCTTTCTTCCTCTCTTTCTCTCTCTCTCTCTCTTTCCAGGTTTTACCTTTCTACCTTTGTCTTTCATCTTATCTACCTTTCTTTCCCATCTCTTTTCTTTGCATTTATTTCTACTGCTCCTAACAGTTCTACTATTGGTCCTTCTCTCTCCCTTCCTTTCTCTTTCCCATCACGATCTTTCTCCTCCTCCATCACTTCCTCCTCCTCCTCCATCACTTCCTCCTCCTCCTCCATATTCTCCTTTCTTTCCTTGCACTTGATTTTGGTTTCTTCCACCAAGAAGTCACTAAAAACTTTACCCCAATATTGTAATAGTTGATAAACAAATTATTAGCATCAGGGAGCGATTATTACCGACTATGCAAATTGATCCACTTTTTTCAGATTATTACATCGATATGGCTTAACTGAGTCTCCTTGCTAGTAAGCTTGTATCTGTGTCATTGTGTATGTCTATGAGTATGAAGGGGTTTGGTCTATATAAAAATTAAATGAGTTTTCCTTTATATAGAGAAACCTAATGCACGCGCGTCTAAGTATTGTTTAAATTTGGCAAACTTTGTGAACATACCCAGGTGTACACATAAATTATATATATATATACACACACACACACACACACACACACACACACACACACACACACACACACACACACACACATACATATATATATATATATATATATATATATATATATATATATATAGGGAAGAGTTTATAGTTGTTCCGCCGAGAGAAAAGTGTATATTTTAAAAAGATGAATACCACGCGAAAGAATGAAATATTAACAACGACCTTGCTAACCGAACGCTCCTTCGTGGCCAAATCGGTAAAGGCACGTCAATCTAAATGATGGTTCCGTATAGGATACAAGTTCGAATCCTGTCAGAGGACGAATATTTTCTGTGAAAATTTCTCGGACATTCGGACCGGTAAATGTTGTTTAATACTGTTTATTATAAACAGAGCATTTACTTAAATATTTGTATCTATAAAAAGAATGTTAAACATAAAAATGTCTTAATATATATATATACATATATATATATATATATATACACGAACACAGGGTAAATTGTGGTTCAAATTACTCAAAAATAAAACTAACATCTCATTTTAACAGATATATTTACCAAAATTGCATCAAAAATACTTTGAAGTACTAAGGAGTAACGTTATTCAATAAAATCGCCATTACCTTCAACCACGGCCTTCAGACGATTTTACAATCTCCTGCAATTCTTCTGGACGGTAACCTTATTTCAGTTGGTGAATGCTGCCATAATCTTTGCCTTCAGTTTAACTTTGGTGTTACAAAGAGTTTTGTTGGGACTGCGCCCCACACATAATAATTAAGGGAGTTGCTGTCTGGGAAGTTAGGTGGCCATATGTAAGGGTTGATGTCACAGAAATTGACTTACAGCCATAACTGGATTCTCCTGCTTGTGTGACATGGTGCAGAGTCCTGTTTCTAGACATATGGTCTTTCAACAGCCAGCCTCTTGACCCAGGGCAGCACTACCTCCTCAAGGCACTTGATATAGACCTCCTGTGGGAATATGAATGTAGGCATACGTCGTATCACTAGTGATCACGCTAAACATCTTCGTAATCACCATTAGACTCATTGAAATCTTTCCAAATCCTCTGCACTGTTCTCAGATTGCCACCTAAACATTCTGAAATGATTGTACTGCAGCTTCTGGCGAGAATTCCAAGCAATTTCCAAATTTCTGGCGGAGTGAATTGCGTCATGGGGAGGGGGGCTCTTTTTCAGACGGTGCCTAACTGACCATGCTATACTGTGCAATCGACACAATCAAAACACTCAACGCGCATGTGCCAAAGTAAAAATATAAAATGGCAACAATTTTCCGATCGTACTCTGAGTGTTGAATTCAATGCCCACTTTTACACGCTGATATTGATATGCACTTTTCATAGTGTATGTGTGCGTGCGAACGTGTGTGTGACCGTTCGCGCCCATGCACCCATCTACGCGTATCTGTAGAATGTCTTGGTTATTTTCCTTTTCTTTGTTTTCTTTTTCACTTTACACTTTAGCTTTTTTTTCTTTTTCTCTACGTATATAATGTAAGAAGAATAAGGTACAAGAAATAAAACCAATGCTACTAGAGTTTCATTCCTCGAATTGAAGGATCGCCAGGCCAAGTTCGAAATTTGTCTTACATATCTCATGGTACTGGTCTTAAATATGAAGAAAGCGTTTTTTTTTGTTTTTTTTTTTTACTCGGATGTAAATGTCATCCGGGTTCAACATTGAACCTGGCCTGACGATCCTTCAATTTGAGGGTGAAACTCAAGTAGCTTTTATGTTATTCTTTATTCTTTTTATATCATAGGCTCTACTTAGTATTGAGCTTTTTTTATTACTAGCTTGACTATGGTTGGATCTTACCAGTTACCATTGTATTTTGTCATATATATATATATATATATATATATATATATGTGTGTGTGTGTGTGTGTGTGTGTGTGTGTGTGTGTGTGTGTGTGTGTGTATTAAGCATGTCCCCCTAAGCAAGGCGAGAGTGCTACTAGCACGCAAGGGGGGTTACAGAGATTGAGAGCAAGAGTAAAGAGGGGGTGTTTGAAGAAAGGATATAGAGAAGGGCGGGGATCAGCATCAAGACATCAGAAGATGTCGATTGACATTACATTTGAATAGTTGAAGATTATAGCTATCATGGAAACAAGTAGAAGGAAGGTAGTTCCACTGTCGAGAAGTGCGAGAGAAGAAGCTGTTGGAGTAGAAGGAGTGGTTACATTTAACTGTAAGTGAAAGCATGGGACTGAGATGCCAACCTAGTAGCACGCTTAAATTCATGCAGTTGGGGTACCAGCGAAAGTAACTCGTCAGAGCAGTTGCCATGAAAATATCTGTAGAAAAAACAGAGGAAAACCACAGCACGTCTGTGAGAAAGTCACTGTAGACGAGATGCTAGATCAGGACTTATCGCATTGCATATCCGTCTCTGGATTGTGTGTGTGTGTGTGTGTGTGTGTGTGTGAAAGTTCAGATAGAGTATATCTGTAAAAGGACAATATGAATACGATCAAAATGAGATCCTTATCTTAGCCGTCGCGTTTCGTCCTCTGAGGGGCTTTATCAAGGAACATGTGAGGTTTTTATTTTGTGTCAAGTATTTATATACAAGAGCAAAAATGTTATTATTTTTGGAAAATGTTTGATATAAAAGTGCTCATGAATATTCATCAGTTTAGCGGAAAAGTCAGTTAAGTTCATGGAGGTCAGGTGATACTGTTCAATGCCTAATAAACAAAAGAGCGTAGGAGATGTTTCTTTTAAATACAAAAGGACCCCCCCCTAAAAAATGTAAAGTAAATGGTTAAACCCATAACCTCATGTTATTGAAAACATAAGACACATAAATAAATCCGAATCCAAAATAATTTAAATACTAATTTTCATATTCAGTTTGGGGCCACTAGTAGCCTAGCGTATGTTCGGGGTCGACCTATACAGTAGGTAAAAGCCTAACTCAGAATATTGGGCTAAAAAGGTCGAATCGTACGCCTCAATTTACGGTATAATTCCACAAGTATTCCAGATTAATATTCTCAGTCCTCTGCATGACGATAAACTCCGGCATCAAGGCCTCAAGGAGATTGGATAATTTGAGGAGCGTGGAACCACCTCTTAATTACTGCTATTCCCAGGTCCACCCAGACCCGGAATGGTAGCACCTGTTAGGGTCCCTCATATGCACAAATAATGAACCCTCAAATAATGATCTAAACACTATGAAAGTATAAAATACATTTTTATTGAAAAAAATGCCAACAATACATATTTATCGTAGAATTAACAATAAATTTTGTAGCAAAATGATCAACAATATATTGTTGAAGGCATACAACTGCGTTCAATATATTTACATTTCGCATTAAATAACCCATAGAGGTTGATATGTCGTTAAACAAAATCAACCAACCAATCAATATTATCATCTTTTTTAGTTTTATCAGTACTATTTAGTCAATGGATTTCTTAAATTTACAGTCTCTTGTTTTTGTAGCATTATCAAAATTTCTCTGATAAATAATTCGTTACTTAATAAATTATCATCCTGAATATATTTATCCGTTTGTTTTTTTTAACTACAACTTGACACATAATGTGTTCTCTTGACACATAATGAGGAAAGGGTGTCTAGAGAATTTGACACTCACAGGACATATTAATGGAAAGGAAAGCAAGGGAAAATTATGAGTAACCTATTTAACAAGATTGTGCTATGAATGGTAGAACAAGGACAAAGATTTGGTAAAAGGTTAATATATACATACAGCGACGAAAGACGGGAAGGTGTAGAGAGCTATGACCGCTTATGTCCTGAAAACGTAGGTGATTAAGCCCCGGGATTATTTCAGTTTTAAAATGTATTAATCTTTCTCAATGGGATTATTTTTCAAGCACTCTTAAAGACAATTATTTTCGCTTTTTCAAGAAGGAAAAAAGAAAAATCTCTTTGTACCTGTTTTGCCTGTGACCCACTGTTGTACATTCCTGTACTATTCAGTGATTTAGATATTAATTCAGTACGCTCCAATTGTACTGCTTTATTCGATAATTTAAATGATAATATAAGGCGGCATTATTTTTATATTTAGAATCGGGGAGCAGAGACACGCCCACGTTTACCCGGGCACGAATATTGTTTGATATACTGGATGTCTCAAAAAATGTATATACATTTTGAAGCTTTCTCAAGAAATAATTCAGGCAACTAAAACCAAATATATCTAATTTAAATAATACATACGAAAACAGTATTTATTATAACTTCATGCACTTGAGATTTTGTCATCGGACATTTTCAAATTGATGTCCGTTATGAACCGGATATTGCTGACAATGCGACGCAGTGGAATCACAAACATCAATCAACATTTCGATAGGTTTCTTGGAGTTCTGTGAAAACTTTTTATCACCCTTACTTTCTTCAAATGGCGTGGTTGATATTTGTCGTCTTCCGGGACGGTTCTTGGGTACATAGGTGTACTATCCCATCAGCTTCAAACTTGACTCTAATTCGTGAGATTGTAAGCCGTGTGGGTGGATCTGAATGAAACTCTTTTCGATATGGACTTTGAGCATGAACTACATTTTTGTACTTCCTGTGGGATTTCAGGATGAACTTTCTTTGTTCAAAGCTATGCCCTGATGACTTTAGTAATACTAACGTGTAAATCTGAAAAGAAAACAAGGTGACTTAAGCTAAACACTGTAAAAGTGTCTAGAGTTTTGAAGCAACCTATACGTAGTGACATATGTTTTCAATGCATACATTCTCTGTAAGTGGGCCAGTATAGGTACGGCTTAAAAGAATTATATTTAGATACATACAAATGCTCATTGTTTTACACACAGACACAGATACAGATACATACACACAGACACACACACACACACACACATATATATATATATATATATATATATATATATATATATATATATATATATATATATGAAAAATATAGATGTGCTATATTTATGGGATAAAGTGCTCAATATCAGAGATAGAGCGTGTGTAAATATAAAAGTGAATATTGAAGTCAACACTTAGAGGCGACAGGTTGTTTCATGCTAGACGACAGGCTGTTTCATGCAGACGCAATTAAATGAGTTTTCCTTTATATAGAGAAACCTAATGCACGCGCGTCTAAGTATTGTTTAAATGTGGCAAACTTTGTGAACATACACAGGTGTACACATAAATTATATATATATATGACGATTGCATCTAGCATGAAACAGCCTGTCGCCTCTAAGTGTTGACTTCAATGTATATATATATATATATATATATATATATATATATATATATATATATATATAATATATATAATTATGAAGAACTTGGTAATCCGTATGGGTAATCCCAATTGAGAGAGATTTGAAATTAACCCTCCCTATACTCTATCTTGTCTCTTTAACTATCCCTCTCACACCCCCTGTTAAATTACAAAAACTTACACTACCCATCAATTTTAATCTCATTTTTCCTTTCATTTCGTTGTTGGAAGTGCTATCTGATGATCCGGCGTCCTTTTAATAGGACTCTGGTGAAATAAATTATTATAATGGTACCTTAAATTGGTCTGTTTTTCTTTTATATATATATATATATATATATATATATATATATATATATATATATATATATATATATATATATAAGCAAATATATGGATATAAATCCGACAGTATGAAGAAAATATATACAGAAAATAATATATATAAAAATTTTTTTGTTTGTTTTTTCCGTATATATTTTTTCTTCTTCATATATATATATATATATATATATATATATAAATATATATATATAAGATCTAACAGCTTTTTCAGTATCTGTTTATATTTCTAAGATAAGGTATTATGTACACTATTTACATGATTCGGACTACTGTCTTCATCTTTGTAACCATATTTATCATTGTAAAATTAAATATTTTATTGAAGAATTAAACATTCATTTAAATATTTTTTTTTTAAATACGATGGGAACGTTTATTAAACCTTTTGCTGTGTCTTCCCGGGTGCCGAATAGACCATATGATGTGTGATTGAAAATTGTAAAAGAACTTGCCAAATATTTGTTCTGTCTATTTTTGATCATCGTTTGATCTTTCGAGGAAAATAGAAAATGTTATTCTTTGTTTCTCATTTAAGGTTTATTTTATTTTCAGAAACATAAAAACGCTGAATCAACAGAAAACAAGATATGTTGTATTTATGGATATTGTGCCATGGCTGAAAGAACTGTTGCAAAGTGATTCAATAGGTTCAGTTTTTTTTTTAAATCATTGCACCCCAAGCAAGGAAATAACGCCACTAAGGTGCAAACGGTTATCAAGATTATGATGAAAAAATATTAAGGAGAGAGAGAGAGAGAGAAAAGTAAAATAACTTGAATTAAGAATTCAGGAGATAACGATTGTCATTGCACATAGATTTTTAAAAATCAAAGTTGATTGGGAAGCAGAAAGACGGGGGAGAATTCCACAAAAGAGAAGTGCGATAGAAGAAACTGTTAGAATTAAACTTACAGTTACGTCTAGCGATATCATCTGTAAAATGATGGGACCTTTCCGCCAATCTAGTAGTACGTTTAAATTCATAACGTCTACGTACCACAGAGGAAAGTTTATCAAAAGAATTTCCATGTTGAAATTTTGATTTGGAAGATAGAGAAAGGAGGCCTGCAGTTACTGATTATGATCAAATCCCAATCGAAATGCTTATTAAAATGAATTCAGGTCATACGACACGGGACATTGCAGAAATAATTCACATATCTCATATTGCCGTTGTAAGGTTTCTGAAAACACTTAGATACGTTAATCTCTACGATGTTTGCTTGTCTCACGAATTAATTGAAATAATCAAGAGATCGCATTTCAATCTGCAAATCTTTGCTCAAACGATTAAGAGACAACTCGTTTTTTCTAGACTATAACAGGCGGATGAGAAATGGATTGCCTTTCAACAATGTTGATTGTAGAAGATCGTGGCGAAAACTTAATGAACCTCCATTAACCAGTCCAAAAACCGATCTGCATTCGTGGGATATGATGCCGTGTAGGAGTGAAAGAACATTGTGTAGGATAATCTCCTTCCACAAAGCCAAACGTTAAATTCAGGTCGATAAAAGGCAGCAATCAATGAAAAGCGTCCGAATTTGGCCAATCGGAAACGCGCCGTCATCCAGGCCAGGCTTAACACCAATTTACAGCCCCCTTACTACATTCGTTGTACTCACCTCACTTGACACCTTCGGGTTAACACTTATTTCAATACCTACAAATTACTCTTAATAAGAAAATTTTCAATTATCTGGAAGCCTGTAAAAACCACTTAAACAGTTTATCACCCAGAAAGAGAGGATAGAAACATGAAGCTGCCTCAACGATAGCGAAATATAATGAAACCTAATGTCACATATGTGGCTGAATAAATCTGTGTACATTTTTTTTACTAACGTTTAACGAATACAAGGCTCAAGAGCCACTGCTGTGTAAGAGAAGGGTTTTAATCAATTCCTCCCAAAATAAGAAAATAATGCCACTGAGACCCAAGGAGATACTGGTAGTGAAAGAGAATGAAAAGACTTAAGAATTAACCGGAAACTCAATCCTCAATTAGAGACAAAGGATAAACCTCTACTCCTGTTCAAAAGACTGGGAAGAATGTGAACCGGGCGATAGGCGATACTATTTACTCCTATTGGAGAAAAATAAATGAATAGTAAATAAAATTTCAATGTTTAGGAGGAAAAGTTAGAAATATAGAGTTGAAGGGGACCTTAGAAGGAACCGGAAACCGAATCCTAAACAGGAAACAAGGGATAAAACTCTACTCCTTTTCAAACAATTGGAGAGGAGCGTGAACCTGAGGATAAGTGTATGTGTTCATCGTTAGGCCACTGATTTATTGATGTACCTACGTATGTATATCTCAACCTGCATCCACTTCCTTTAACATCTACCTATTTATATTTAAACTCGAAATCAAAATATTTAGCCAGGTTAGAGTGGATCGTAAGAAACTAATGAGCACTTGACATGTTAGGACATGCGCAAAAAGGCGTAAATTTCTCCTCACAGCCAAACAACGGGATAACAATTTAGGGTTGCCTCCTTGGCGGGAAAACGGAGAGGCAAGCGGTATAATCTAGAGAAAGCCAAAAGGAGACGCCATCTTTCATGGCAAGTAATCAATGCGGTTTGTAGGGACTGGCTTGTTGGATTCTGAGACGCTATGTCTGCACCACGGAAGATGGCGTGTGGTGCGTCATTCTAAAAGATAATCTTCGAAATCGGCAGTTCTGAGATTGAGCAAGTTGTGGTTACATTCAATCCGTTGGTATTACCAGTGAAATAGAAAACGAAGCGACTCAGAATTTATCCAATCCTCGTGCACCACTCTCGTCGCCAACATTATCTCGCTTAGCTTAAGGTGACAATACTGTCAAAAGATATACAAAAGCATCTATATAGCAAGCTGTCACTCACTCTCGCTCTCTCTTTCGTAATCAGTCCGTGCGTTTAGCATGATGGTTTGCGACGCAGAAAGTAAGACTGACGTCCTAAGTTCAAATTCTAGCCGAGGCGGTTGCGTTTGCTTTCGCACAAATATCATTGGAAAGGCATGAATCCATCTTTTCTTCTCACACATCTAGGAATTAATAGAAGAGTAGACTGGTTTCTCTAGCTTTGCTTGTCAAGCAGTCTAGGAGTACAACAACTCTGAATTGAATTCCTTTGCTTTATAGCTCTAAGCAATTTTTGCACTCATACAATTCCTGATCTGCCATCTATTTACTCAAGCTCATTAAGCAGATTATTGGATATTTTCCACAACCTCTCTTGCCTTCATCACGTCTTCTGGGTGTTACCTTCTCAAAGTCACATTATGTATCCCATCATGCATCTTTTTTCCTTATAATCAACTCGTTAATTTCAACTCTTTTTCTGATTCTAAATATAGGCGTCGTTTTTATTTCCATTTTGTTGTGGACCCGGAAGAGGTCCGAAAAAAAATTCGAACTCAGTAATTCAGTGAAAACGTATTATTAACAAAAAGAACGATTACAGAAATGATGCACGTCCGTCTGACGGCTAAGTACAGTAGTCAACTAGTCTGCGGTATTTAACAGTCGCCCCCCCCACGAGGAATGTATGTGGCACCAGGCCGAGTTTAACGTGTGTTTATCGGCCAAAAATATACCCTTTATCTACCTCCCCGGACGAAACTTTGCCCTTCGGCAAAGCCTCGCCCGGGTTCCTCTCTGCCAAAGCAGAGAGTTCAGCAGAAGTCAGACACAGAAGACGTACACATAGTCAACTCATCTGATATCTACAGTCCTTTTGCAAGGCATAATATAGTCATAAGACGGGTCTATTTTGTCCATGAAGTTAGGTCCCCATAACACATTTTCCTTAAAAGTTCCTCATTTCTCACAGGCTTCGTTCATAACATTCTCAGCATCCTTCAGTAGTACCACACTTCTAAAGAAACAGTTCAATATTCAGTATCAAATAAAAAAATAATGGATGTTAAACAGCAGTTCAGCACATTTTTTCCTTTGTTTCTATGGAAATACTCCTCTTTCTCGATATTTTGTTTAGCTTTTTGAGGACAACTTTCGCTATTTCAAAGTGTGTGGTTGAGCGTGGAACAGTAGCAAGTCAATTCAGTAGAAACCTACTTGCTACAAACACCATAGCAATTATGTCTAGTGTGGACAGGCTGTGACCCTATACAACGCAGGAGCTTATAAGAGACTTACATACATAATTCTCAAAGAATTCACCAAATTTAGCTACATAATAATCGGTTGAATTCGACATGTTAAAAATATTATCAGAGTTGAAGACAGGATCTTTAACTCTATACAGAGTGCGTAACGCATTTGAAAACAAAGTTTAATTTGAGGTAATCGTATTATTTATCAGAGAAAACAATATATTTTTTAAAGACTTTACTACACATTTTCTTGCATACGTAAACAAAACATGTCAATTCAATACAACCGCCATCAATCCTTTTGATTACATGTTCTCTGATTACATGGCGTTGATCAGGTGTTGTTCATTCATATTGGCCTTAGCGTCCCCGATATCTGCATTCATTGAGTCCTTGGTATTGTGGGCATGATCCTTGATCTCCCTCTCAACGACGTCCCAGAGGTAATTGTCCATGAGGAGAGCTACATGGCAAAATGTTAAGGCTGACAGGATCATGGAAATGTTCTACCAGTAATTCCTGGGTCTTAACGAATGAATTTATAGCAAAATTTATAGCAGAAGATAGTGAATGTTCAAAAGTTTTTTAGAGCAACAAAACCAGAAATTGTGGGGCCATAACTACCTTCGTACTGGAATAACATATTGAATAAAAGAAGAACACGACGATTGGAAAGGACATAATTGGAGATTTCAAGGACATAATTGAAAAGAAGACCCAAAAATCCATGCAGAAATCGCATACACACACGCATACATACTTACACACATATTTTTATGAAATTTCTCAGACCGGTAAATGTTTTTAATATTATTTATTATAAGCAGTGCGTTTACCTAAATATTTGTATCTATAAAAATAGCGTATAAACAATAAATATATTAAAATTTCGTCCATTTCATAATATATGACGTTATTTGTTTATGTTTAGATACGTTTCGAGCAGATATGAGCGTTCGAGAGAAACCATGGGAAATCTGTAGCTAACAAAACGCTTCCTCTGTAGCTAAATGGCATAGCCCGCCAGGCTATATGACGGTTCCGTGTAGGATACATGTTCGATTCCTGTCGGAGGACACATATTGTCTATGAGATTTCTCGGACATTCAGATTGGTAAATGTTATTAATACTGTTTATTATAAACAGAGCATTTACTTAATATTTGTATCTATAAAAATAACGTATAATTAATATATATATATATATATATATATATATATATATATATATATATATATATATATGATCGAAATAAAATGATCGATCATTAAATCATAAAATGATCGAAATAAAATGATCGATCATTAAATCATTAAATTTTGTACCCACAAAAATATATTTTTATATATATATATATATATATATATATATATATATATATATATATACACTGCATGTAAAAATTATTATCGAGATAACTTTTTTCTAACATTTCAAAAACCGTACAATCAATTCACACAAATTTTTCACACAACGTTGGCAACACTGACCTGCGCAATCACTGAATTTTTCGTACTGATCTGCGCAATGTAAACAAACTAGCGCCATATTTGTTATCAGCACGGTGATTTGAGAGTGCCAAATTATTAGAAAGGTTTAGTAAAATTCCCAGAATTGAGCAAACAAAACGTTTATTAATGTCGCACGTGTTGTTTATGATCAAAAGAACCTAATAAATAAGATAATCAAACAAATAATAACAGATACAAACAAAGGCACAGTTTTAAACAAATTAATAGGGAATGTGTTTTCCCTGTTTTGAAATTACTTGAAGAAGTCTACGATCCATAGAATTTGTTAATTGTAGTAATTGCTGTAATGCCGCGAGATACGTCAAGAATTGCTTCCCACAACTCAGCGTTGCTCCTGAATTGTCGTCCGTTGGCGTACAGTCTTCGCTTCATGATGCTCCAAAGGTTTTCGACTGGGTTCAAATCCGGAGAATTTGCTGGCCACTTCATTTTTCGAGGTCCATCGAAGCCTAACTGTTTCAAATATTCAATAGTCTTGTGAGCACATGTGAGGGAGCATTATCTTGCATAAAAAACAATTGCCCTTCTGAAGGCAACTCTTTGCCTTTTCATCCACGGTTCAAGATGTTCCTTCATAAATGCTATGTATGCATCAGCAGTCATTTTGATGCCATCTGGTACTCTCCATGGGCCCACTAATGTTTTTCCAATAATACCACCCCAAATCATTATGCCTCCACCGCCTTGTTGGCGTCTCAAACGCTGATGGCGATTCTGTCCGTTCATTGCCCAGCCTTTGCACCATCTATCTGGTCCATCAAGTGTTGCTCAAGTTTCATCTGTGAACAAAACTTTAGAAAAGTCAATCTTCATATTGTACTCGGCCCATTTCAAGCGATTTTGAATGTGATTTCTTGTCAACAGAGGCTTCGATACAGGTTTGACTGTTGTTGCTATTTCCCTCAGATACCGACACCGAGTAATTTTAGACACAGTAGGATCCCCAATGCGACTGAAAAGCTCTTGACTGGTAAGTCCAAGGTCCTTCGTGGCCTCTCGTTTAAGTCATGACATGAGACGACGTGAAATAACCTTCGGCTTGCCTTTATCTGCCCTTTGGCGTATTTCTGTAGGGTCGGCGGTGAACTTTTTTTTTTGATGCCACCTCCCTATCATTTTAGAAATTTCTAAGGTAGATTTAATTTTTGAGAGTTCTGAGGTGATAGTTTTCTTTTCAGCATCACTTAAACTGCTTTTACGGCCCATCTTTTTACTAAATTCTTACACTTTTTTAAATAATTTGGCACTCTCAAATCACCGTGCTGATAACAAATACGGCGCCAGTTTGTTTACATTGCGCAGATCAGTACGAAAATTTCAGTGATTGCGCAGGTCTGTGTTGCCAATATTGTGAATTGATTGGACGGTTTTTGAAATATTAGAAAAAAGTTGTCTCGATAATAATTTGGCACGCAGTGTATACCTGCTCACCAGTGCCGCTCTCCAACGACACCGGCTCCGCTGACGTGAACATGTACACCGTATGCCGAATGGGAAGATTCCGAAAGTCATTCTGTGCGGGGAATTGACCACGTCAAGAACATCTGTAAAAGAGGGATGAAGGTGATGGACTTGGACATCGAGATGTGGGAAGACGTCACTAACGATCGCTCGGGATTTACGCCGAGAGCTGGAGCGAGGAGCGGTGAAACGAAGAATTGCCAACGGAGAGAGAGAGACGTGGTCTACGGAAAGAAAACAACTCTTTTGGCGCACATCCAAGGTTGTTCGACGCCAACGTATGCCACACACACACATTATATATATATATATATATATATATATATATATATATATATATATATATATATATATATATTAGATTAGACAATCGTTATATTCATCATCATATATTTATATTTGATTTCTAACCTGTAGTCGATATTAATTTGTCAAATTTTCTCAATTACAAAGCGGCCCTTTAAGTAAACACAATTTTATTTTCCTTCGTCCCATCTCTCTCCCCCACCTCTTCTCTTTCTTTCTTTTTTTTTCCCCACTTCCTATCCTAATTTTCTCTGGTGTGTATATGTCACCACGAAATGTATCTTTATGCATTAGACATCCGTCGAATTTCTTTCTCTCCTCTTTTTAAATCCCCCCTCCCCACCCACATCTCCTAAAATTCTCTCTGTTAAGGTTTCATCTCCCTCCTCCTCATACTTACACTTTCTCTAAATTCTGTTTTGATTTCCGGAGTTGTTTTTTCTGTTTTCATTTTGAATTTGTAGGTCGTATTTACGATTCCAATGGAATAAATTATGACCATGGAATATTAGTGTTTAAGCCTTTTTATTATATATATATTATACATTTATTGGACAGAGTTAAATTAGACAAGGAAACAGTTGTAGTATAAAGTGGTCAATATACATAGAAAGAAAATAAAAGATAAAAATTTAACGTGCAGAGGTTTTCAATTTCAAAAATTAGGACATCTGCCCATCACACTACCACGGATTCACACTTAGGTAACCTCAAGTGATATAGAACAAAATATTGGCCTATATCGCCTGAGGATACCTAAAGATTGAACCTATGGTAGCGTAATCGACTGATCTCCTAATTTCTTAAATAGACACACACACACATATATATATATATATAATTTTCTGTTTCTTTCCTGGACTATATATAAAAAGCCTCAAGTAAATATTCATGTTTTCTTACTTATATAAGCGAATGTCATCACAGATATAAAATCGGTTTTATAAAAAATTTGATTAACCGTGCAATAAGTATTTCCTCTTTCTCGACACATTATTTTATCTAGAATTAAGCTATATGAAACAAATACTTAGCCTCAGTAATTTTTCAAACCTTGTTGCTAATGAAGAAAGATTAGTTTTACAGAAATTAAGAAAAGACATGAGCTACCAACTTGATATAAACCAAAATAATGACTCCATTAAATTATTTTATTGCAACCAGATGCATCGTAATTATAAACAAGACGAAAAAGCCATTAAAAACCTAATTCGTGATTATATAACAGTTAATTACCCTAACAAATACCTTAGATTTATAATTTATGACAAAGAATACAGAACGTCTAATTTAATTCTTAGCAATAATTCAGAACCTGAAAAATTAATTCTATGTCAACAAATAATGCCGTTTATTGCTATTCATATTACAACGACAATAATAAAAAAAAATTAAATTCTTACATCGTACACACATGCACCACACATTCTCATGGGTTGACTTGTCATTTATCAAACTTTATTGCAATTCGCGCAGAAATAGCGAAAGATATTACAAACAACTAAAATTATTTTAGCATGAGATAAATTTTAATAAATAACGCCAAAATATTTTATAGGAACCATTGCAAAGAAATCGTAGAAGCCATTATAATACAAAATAAAAAAAAGCATTAAATAGAATATATTTCTCCATAGAAGATCATATATTGAGTGTGCATTATAAAAAAAAGGTCTAAATTCAGTTTAACAGCCACAGATGACTCTGCCTTTAATTTACTGAAATTCTAATTTCAGCGATATAAAAACGCAAGAATTAGTCAAAGACATTTCGTAAACCCACTGATTACTTGCAATTTTTGATAACGACTGTAGTGACAGGCGAAAGTAAACAAATGCATAAAAAGTAACTTTGAACAGTTTAACATTTTCAAAACTAATGTAAAACACCTTAGACGGAAGTTGGGAAAACTATACAAAAAGTTAGACAGACCTTATGGTGTTTGTATATATATATATATATATATATATATATATATATATATACATATATATATAGGAGTGTTGTATTCGGTATTTTAACAACTTCAATACTTCGGTACATTGAACATGATAACGCAAATATCCTCCAATATTTACTGCAACAGGGAAACCTACTTCAACAAAGATATAATTCAGCACAAGATTTTTAAAATTAAAATTATTAATATATTAGGACATAATGAGACTCTGTTTAGGTTTTTGTACTGTTCCGTCATCAGACACCATGCCAAGATCGTTGTCGTAGAAGAGAACTTGAGTAAATCACTCCACATCAGTTATGTCAACGATCAAGCAATGATAAATTCATTCAACTTTATACCCACCTTGAGAGGGGATTTCATAGATACAAGCATATATATATATATATATATATAAAGAAAGAACAGTAAGATATAAAATCAGGTGTTCTTATAGATTTTTAAAAAATCCAGACGACATCCATTCAACTGATGTCATGTTTCATTGTAAAATACATCCCTACCCCTTACCAAATTGTAGCTAATAACTGATACAATGATACTGACATAAGGAAAATCTAGACAACCCTTGTTCAATTTAAGTAGAATATTCTGTAACCATGGAAACGTGATTTTAGCTGTGTCTTTAAAACCCGGTAATTTTTAAAAGTTACTCCAAAATTCGCTTGAACATGAAATGGAACTAATGCTTTTAATTTAATTGCAAAATTAAATTCAGGGTTTTTAGCTTCTATTTTTGAAACATGGTTGGAACTGTGTAGCGAAAAAAAACCATATTTTAAATTAATTAATTTATAATATATATATATATATATATATATATATATATATATATATATATGGGTTCTATAGCCTTGGATGACAACTGGTCTGGAAGAAGGACAACTCTAAATTCAAAACCTGCGGAGGGTCGTTTGGGGACCTTGTGGCACCAGGTCTCTGCATTCGGCCCTTGAAAAAATTGTGGATGGTTCTGCACAAAACCTTCACCAATATAATCAAATCTCATGTGCTGTTGTCGGATGATCTGCTTGACCCTCGTACGTCGAATTTCGACGGGGGTGAGTCGAATATATTTATATATATATATATATATATATATATATATATATATATATATCAGCGCTGGTAGAGAAGTCTTTGATCGGGAAATATGCGTAGAATTACTAACAACACATTTTATCAGTAGCTGAAGGCATGTAATTGCGTTCAAGATGTATTTAATTGAACATTGTGTTCAAAATATTTAACTTTCTGCGTTAAATAATCCATAGACGATGATATGGCGCTAAACAAAATCAACCAAACGACCAACATAAAAGAACTCTTTCATTACATTAATCCATATAATATTCTACAATTTTTTAAAGAAATCAAATTGTATTCTGAAATATAACTTCAACAAAACTAGAACATAAAACACACATATCACCATCTAATTTATATAAACACAAACGTATATATGCTGAAAAGCTGAGTTTCATCTACCACGTATTCAACTGTGAAAGCAGAATAATATATATAATATTTTTAATTCTTGATCTAATGGAATAACCTGTCACACCCATGAGTGACTACACCATAGGTAGTAACTACCTATAAGTATCTGTAAGTCAACGGACTACAGATTCTAGCTGCGACTTGTTCCAGCTATACAGTCGAACTCTCTGCTTCTGAGGAGAGAGGAACCCGGACGAGTCTCCGCCGAAGGGCAGAGTCTTGTTCGGGGAGGTAGACTGACCCTGAACCCGTTTATACGCGTTCAAAAAGGAGAACCTATGTTAAACCCGGCCTTGTCCCACATGCAATCATCGTTGGGGGGGTAGCAAAATATTCTACCTGCGACCTTTTCCAGCTAGACAGTCGAACTCTCTGTATTCGGGCAGAGAGGATCCCGAACGAGTCTCCGCCGAAGGGAAGAGTTTTGGAAGTTTTCGGGGAAGTAGACTGGCCCTGAACCCGTTTATAAGCGTTCAAAAAGGGAATATTTTTGCCTGAGCCTACGTTAAACCCGGCCTTGTGACACATACAACCCTAGTGGGGGATAGCTAAATATACTAGCTGAGATCTGTTCCAACTAGAGAGTCTAACTCTCTACCTTCGGACTGAGAGGAACCCGAACAAGTCTCCGCCGAAGGGCAGAGTCATGTTCGGGGAGGTAGACTTCTCCTGAACCCATCCATACGGGTACAAAAGGGAATATTTTAGCCCGAGTCCACGGGCTCGGAGAACCCACTTTAAACCGGCTTTGTGTCACATGCAACCCTCATGGGGGTAACTATATATACTGGCTGAGATCCAGCGAGACGGTCGAACTCTTTGTCTACGGGCACAGAGGAACCGGGACGAGGCTCCGCCGAAGGAAAGACTCTCATTCGTGGTAGTTAACTGACCCTGAACATGTTTACACGGGTTCGAAAGGGAATATTTTTGGCCGAGCCTACCGGCTCGGAGAACCCACGTTAAACCGGCCTTGTTGCTCATATATTAGCTGTTGTCAAACTCTCTGCCTTCGGGCAGAGAGAAACCCGGGCGAAGAGTAGAGTCTCGTCCGGGAGGTAGGCAGACCCGAACCTGTTTATGCGGGGTTACGGGGAATTTGGGGCCGAGCCTCGTGGGGAGACTGGTAAATATTTCTAGCTGGGATCTGTTGAGTACGACTCAGACTTAAGCAAGAACTACCGACCTTCCAATAGTAGCACTCACTGCTGGATTGACTTGCGATGACCGTGTGCATAACTTTTACCTTTATTCTTATTGTACTGGTTTGTTACAATAAACCTTGACTTATTTTGTCATTTTGTCCACTGTGTTTTTCAAATATATATTCCTATTAGCACGGAATATAACAATACTTCAAAACTCACAAGAAAATTAAATATCGGCATTAAATGACCCATAAGGAGTTGATATGGCGTTAAAAAAACAAATAAACATACGTACATGATGACTGTTGAATCGTTAAACGTGTATGACCAACGTTGTCAAGTTAGGATGGTGTTTTTAGTTCACGAGAAAACAACAAAAGCTCTTGAAGCTAATAAGTGATTTGCAAAGGTTATTGCACATGTGAAAGTTGTTCTGTACAGATCCTGACGTGTTTTGTAAAGTCTGTTCAGATCTGCTCGTCAGTTTTCGTGTGACAGGTGATACTGGATAGGTTTGCTACAGGTTTTCTGACACACGCAACATGCTAAGTTATTCGCATTGTAGTACTTTGTCAAAGCTCTACCAATATGACTTCTTGGTGATAACAGAACCTGCATTGGAGATACAGACTCTATCACATTCCATGCAAGTAAAATGATGGATGGTTGCATCAATGAATTCCCCTTTCCTAGCTGCAAGTTTGACATTTAACCAAATCATTGAATGTTCTTGGAATATCTTAATCCCTTCATGAACTTTAAGCTTCCATTTATTTCCAACACAAGCAGCAGTTTTTAACTAGCTAGCGAGATATCTAACTGCATCAATCTATCTCAATCTCTTCATATCTATCTTGACATTTTAGTTTGTTGATATGTATTACAATCTAATTATATTTATCTATTCGAAATTCAGTTTAGCTGTCTACCCATGTATTTGAATAAATCTTAGTCACTCTCTCTGTCTCAGTTTATTCATATGTGTCGATCTACCTATCTATATTCATATCTGTATTTAGTCTATTAATATCTATCTATCTATCTATCTATCTATCTATCTATCAGTTTCTTCATATTTATTTCTGTCCATATGTATCTATCTACACTTCACCTTATCTATATGTCTACTTTATCTATATTTTCTTTATACATATTTTACTATTACTCAGGTTCTTCGAGATTCCTAATCTATTTATTTCTTTACACAATGTTTCTGTCGGTTCATGTTCTAATTTGATTTCAGGTTAAAAATCAGTAGATTGTAGTTAATAGAGCATATAACAAAAGTATCCTTTCAGAAATAACGGGCACTGATCTGGCTTAATATTGCCTTAAAAGCCCAGTAAACAAAATAAAAATTGAATAAACAATACAAATCTCTTTAATGTCTCATACAAATAGTCATAGACGGTTTAAAATCTTCGGACCAACTCCCTTCGCAATTTTTTAACCAATATTAAAACGTAATCAAATAGTGACACTAGAATTAAAAATCAGCGTTTTAAAACTACAACACAGCTAAAAATATAAAGCTATTATATATATATATAAGTAATTCATCGAGTCTGAAAGAAACCTCAACAGAATGCAGAAAGCACTGGACGACCCTTTCGTCCTATATTTGGGACTCATCAGCAGTGCTCTGTAACCATAGGACTGTGCCCGCTGGAGCCACGACTACTTTCACCAAGCCGCTCACTCTAGAGAAGAGTAAGAGTTCCACCACGGAATATGTGAGCGAGCGGCGCTATATTGAGTCTGATTTGCAATCTCTTCGCCACCGAGGCCCGGTGGGACAGTTGGTATGATGTTTGCTTGACAACCTAACTGTCAAGGTTTCAATTCTCGGTAGTGGATGCGCACTGCTGGTGAGTCACAAATATAGGACGAAACGGCCCTCCAGTGCTTTCAGACTCGATAATATATATCTATATTTCCATTAGAATGTCGTCCTGGGTATGACGATAAAATACATCCGGTAGCAAGACTTCTGATCGGAAGATTGGATGTTTTGAGAAGCGTGGTAGCATCTCTTAATTTCTGCTGTTCCCAGGTTCATCCGAACTCAGGGTAATAGCACCTACTGGGGTCCCAGCTACTGGCAAATAGTGAACTGCCAAGCAAAAATTAACAGTGCGTTTTTATCATAAATTGGTCAACAAAACATTATTATAGAAAAATGACCATAAAATAGTAAAAAAAATATAAAAGTATATTTTATAGTAAAATTACCAACAATACATTTTATGATCTACAATATATATATATATCTGAAAGTATAAAATTACGTCCCAAATATCTGTAGTTGTGTTGTAACCTAGAAAAGGTTACTGAATGAGGAATATCCAAAACAGTGGTTTGAAATGAAATGGTAATCTTTATAACATCAACAAAATACAATACTCGCCAGCGGCGTGAAGTAGGTAAACCACTGCTAGTGGTGAACTACTTAGACAGCATATTACCCCCGCTTCCATTAGTGTCCAACGTATTATGAAGGTTGGTGACGTACTCATTAGTGTTCATAGGTACGGCATATAACAAGTTGAAAGCATAAAATTACGTACAAAATATTTAGAAACTACAACATAAATCGTACGTTTCTCCGCCTTTAGTAATTATGTCCACAAAAACATGTATATGCACAAAAGCTGAGTATTATCTACCCTGTATTCAACTGTGAAATATTTTTATTACATCAAAGCTCTTCAGAAATTTCGGCATTAAATGACCCATAAGGAGTTGATATGCCGTTAAAAGAAACAAATGAATCAACCAACAGAACGTTGACGTGTATTAGCCGGTAAATTACCGATCATCACCAGTCGAAAGTATTTTCGGAAATATAAATATTTCAAAAGTAACTTTTCTGATCTTCTTTTCATCTATAATCAACTTTTTTCATTATTGTTCTGTCCGAATTAGAATTGATGGCTGGCATATGTGACATTTATATGAACGAAAGATCGACTCAGAATATTACGTTCAAATTTTGGTTCAGGTAGTTCGAATTCAATATGCATCGTGCACTGGAAACGCACGAATCTTCTTCTTGTTGTTGAGCTCTCTTCTGTTAGCAGATCTCCTGACAAAATGTCTCCTCACGGGCAGGCAAAATGGCTGACAGGGAAAACGCATGGACGAGCCTGCTTCCGGTCAATCCATATGATCATAACTACACAGACAGTAGAAATAACATACTATCTCCCTCATTGACAGAAATAAGGATCCAGTCAGACATAATCCCAGTGAATCTATTATAGAATTATCAAAATTGAGACTAATTTATTGCGAAGCTTTACATCAGGTCATACTTGGAAGGTTACATTTTAAACTATTACTATTGTCATTCCTACAATCGCATGTTCGGGTCAACAGCTACTAAACTGGTTCCCTCACCAGGCCTAAACACCCAGCAAGATTAAAAGGAAAACTATGAAAGGGTGGATGAAATTTCTTGTAATGCCAATGGCCATAATATAATCGAATGGACTGGGATCCATAGCTATACATGCAGCCGGTTTGGTGAGGATGCGGCATAACTTTTCTTCCTAGACTGAAGTCAACGGCTAGGTTGGAAGATTCCCTCAATAGTATCAACGACCTAG
>CAHIKZ030000377.1:2892500-2940000 GCA_903632075.3 Acanthosepion pharaonis | reverse complement strand
AAGAAAGAAAGAGATAAGTTATAAGACAGCGAGAAAGAAAGGCCATTGACGGACTCTTTGTAAAAAGGAATTGAAGAAAAAATATATAAAGAAACAACACCGATACGCTTTGTAAGAAATAAAAAAAGAAAGAAAAGTGAAATAATGTTAGATAGATAAATAGATAGCTAGATATAAAAAAAAAAACAACACTGATATCATGTAAGAAAGAAAGAAAAAAAGAAGAAAAGGAAGGAAGTTTTTAGGATAAAAATATACAATGACTTTACGTGTAGTTGATGAAAGGATGACAATATATGTTTCCGAATACAGATGCAATTGTTATGCCTAAGTGGAACAACCAATGTAGAAGTATAAGTGAATTGCCTTCCAACAATTCAGTAGTTAGGCCCGATCACTCCTCATCCCTTATAGATTTGGGGAAGACCTCAGTGCCTCAGTAGTCGGTATATACTCAGAACAGTACTCAATAATCGGAACATTAAACATAATTTCGACAAGTTACTTTCCAAGATCTCATATCACCACCGACACCAGGAGAAATTCACCAAGAGGCCCAACGAACATTTCGATGCCCGTTCTATTTAACAGATCGTTTAAATGAGGGATTGCTGCCTAAATATATTACATTCATATATATATATATATATATATATATATATATATATATATATATATATATGATAATATATATTATAAACTAATTGATTTAAAATATATTTTTTCGCTACACAGTTCTAACCATGTTTCTCTTAATGTTCTTTCTTTTTATTTATATAAACATATATGAATATATATATAAACATAAATATATATATATAAATATATATATATATATATATAATAAATATATATATAATTTATAATATATAATATAATACATATAATAATATATAATATATATAAATATATAAACATAAAAGTGAACATTGAAGTCAACACTCAGAGGCGACAGGCTGTTTCATGCTAGACGCAATCGTCAGGCCGCAAGTGTTGCTGATGACTGCGTCTAGCATGAAACAGCCTGTCACCTCTGAGTGTTGACTTCAATGTTCACTTTTATATTTATATTTACATACGCTCTGTCTCTGATATTGAGCACTTTATCCCAAAATTATAGCACACCTTAATACTATATTTCTATAATATATATAATATATATATATATATATATATATATATATATATATATATATATATATATATATAATAAATATTATAAATTAATTTTTAAAATATTTTTTTTCGCTACACAGTTCTAACCATGTTTCAAAAATGGAAGCTGAAAGCTCCGAATTTAATTTTGTAATTAAATTAATGCTCTGTAAATTTACATTGAGCACTATTTTGTAAAAATAAAAATATCTTTAAGAACACCGGATTATATATTTTACTGTTCTTTCTTTTTTTTTATATATACATATATATATAAATATATATTCATAAATATATATTCATTAATTAAATTAAATAAAAATATATATTTATAAATATATATTCATTAATATATATATTCATAAATGCATATATTCTAAATATATACATTCATATATATATATATATATATATATATATATATAAATATATTCTAAATATATTACATCACTATATATTTATTATTAATATAAAAGTTATTTTTAGTGAATACACGTGTCTGACTGTCTATGAAATGAATAACAACCGGGTCTAGCTGAAGAAGTCCTAGGAATGAAACGTCGTACCTCCGATAGGAATTGAATCCGTGTCCCTTTTATTCATAAGGGAAAATGCATTTGTAGATGAAACGTGGCTCTGCCAGTTTTACCACGAAGACTGCGTCGTTAACAACAAGCTTCCTATGATCTAATTCAGGAATATCTCACATTGGAACTTCTATGAACCTACTTCTGCGAGCTTCAGTTTCGTATTCGAAGCGTAAACAACAGTAATCTTCAGAAAGGATTTTTTTTTATCCCGAAATTATTTCTTCTTACTATAAGCGTTATTTTCAGGCCATAGATATTGCGTTCAAGCCTGAAACAGACTGTCGCTGCTCGGAGTTGAACTCAGTGTCCACTTTTATATGCGCGCTTTTCCTGATATTGAGCATGAACATAGCGTACTTTAAAACTATATATTTATTATCATATATATATATATATATATATATATATATGTGTGTGTGTGTGTGTTTGTGTGTGTGTGTGTGTGTGTATGTGTGTGTGCGGGTGTGTGTAATTTATTATAGGATATTAAAACAAAAGCATGTTAAAAATCGCTACACAATTACAATTATGTTTCAACACTACAAATGTGTCTCCTCAGGCGATGTTAAACTACTGGCGAGTGAACGATTAATTTAATTTCAAAAGCAGAATACTTCCTTTTTTTCGAGAAAAAAAGCAGAATAAAAAATAGGCTTGTTTGATTTACTGTGATTAACCAATCGAATGTGATCAACGCAAAATTCAAACTCACTGAAAAACAAATCTTTTTTATATAGGTCATGACACAAAGTTGTCTGCATATAAATACTAGACAAATTCCTTATGGACAGATACAAGTGGTTACATTAATTCGTAAGATGTATCGAAGTCTGACGTTCAACTTTCCTAAGAAGTAAAAGCGAAAGAGGTAGGGAGGTAATTTAACATAATCCCAACCAGTTATATGCTCCTTCAAATTCTTACATAAAATCTTTGAGTTGTGTATTGGCCCCTCTTTTAAATTAGATGTTACGTATAGTGGAATTATACTCCAGTAGTTCTCATTTATATATATATATATATATATATATATATATATATATATATATATAAACACACAGTGTGCGATAGGTAAATTGTCGCTATTCTATATTTTTAATTTCGCACATGCACGTTGTTTGTTTTTGATTTTGTCGACTGCACAGTATAGTAGGGTCAGTTGGGCACCGTCTGTGAGAAAAAGAACACCGTGACGCAATTCACCCCCCGAAATTTGGAAACGGCATACTGTACTGCTTGGCATTCTCGCTGGAAGCTCCAGTACGAACATTTCAGAATGTTTAGGTGCCAATCTGAGCACAGGGTAGAGCATTCGAGAAGAGCTGAAAGGGTCTAATGGTGATTAAGAAGGTGTTTGAAGTGGTCACTAGTGATGGCAACATTATGTCTCCATTCATCTTCTCGGTGGGCCTCAGACTCAACACGGAGGCCTACATCAGGTGCTTTGAGGAGGTAGTGCTGCCCTGGTTCAAGAGCTACTAGAAGATCCTATGACTCTGCACCATTCTACACAAGCAGGAGAACCCAGTCATGGCTGTCAGACAATTTCTGCGACCACATCACCTCCTTAGTCACCTAACTCCCTAGACTGAAACACACTTAATTATTATGTGTGCGGCGCAGTTGAGAGAGAGAGAGAGACCAACAAAACACTTTGTAACACCAAAGGTAAAGTGAAGGCAAGGATTATGGCAGCATTCACTAACTTTCCTAGAAAAGTTGCAGGAGAGATTAGTGAATTTTCACTGTTCCCGGCAACATGCAAACACTGTCGCTCTTGAAAATATGCTATAAAGGATAAAGTACTCTGTTGCGTTTAGATAGATGTGAACAGAGTGAAATAGATATGGCGATTTGTCAAGCATAGCTAAGATGTGGCACAAGGCCGAAAGTATGAGGCAGAAAGTGAGGATCGAACACTAATCAGGTGTAATTGTTCTAGCGGGACTAGCATTATAGCACATCGAGGTTCTCCAGAATTATATCGATATTAACAGATTGCGATAGACAGATATGAACAGAATGAGATAGATAGATAGATAGATAGATAGATAGATAGATAGATAGATAGATAGATATGAACAGAATGAGAAAGTAAGAAAGAAATGAACAAAAAGAGATAGATAGATAGATAGATAGATAGATAGATAGATAGATAGATATGAACAAAATGAGAAACAAAGAAAGAAATGAACAGAGATAGATAGATAGATAGATAGATAGATAGATAGATAGATAGATAGATAGATATGAGCATAGATAGATAGATAGATAGATAGATAGATAGATAGATTTGAACAGAATGAGAAAGTAAGAAAGAAATGAACAAAAAGAGATAGATAGATAGATAGATAGATAGATAGATAGATAGATAGATAGATTACGAGTCAAGCAGAAACAAAATAACAGATTCTTGATAGTTCACTTTCCAATCAAGTTTATACATGGACGCACACACACACACACACACTCACCCCTTACACATAAACATACACAAACATTATTCATATGAATTGTCTCATCACATTGTGCACTTACTGAATAGCGATTTAATATTTTAAAAAAAAAAAAAAAAAAAATGAGGGGAAAATGCACGAAACGCCTCTGAGCATAAAATGCGGATTAAAACGACTTACGTAGCGCAAACCGGTCAGACTTGTTAATCATCCGCACAAAGAAAGAGTTCAGTACTTTACTGATTAAGGCTTAACCAACAGATGATCTATCTTAGCCTACTTTTACTAAGACGCTCGTCGTAAGAGTATGTTGTTTTGTTGTTCTTTGTCTTCATTTTCCATGCCTTTCATCGCAAGTGGCTCACTCTTGTTACCCAAGTAATCATCGGCTTAGGTGAATTACGTGCACCCACTGGATTCACATCTATTCTTTCTCCCCCACCCCCTCCTTTCTCTTTCATTTTTCCTCTCTTTTTCCTCCACTGTTTCTCTGCTTCTTTCGCTTCCTTTCGCGTTCATTTTTCTCGCTTTTTTTCTTTTCTGATACTCGCTCACACTGTTTTTTCTTTTTCCATTTCTTTTCCCACTTTCTTTCTTTCTTTCTTTCTGCATCCACTTTGTACATTGGCTTAAGATGATGAAAATGAAGAAACACAAGATTCAGGAAAAAAGACCATTTTCTTTTTCATTTTCTGTTCGCTCTTAACTTATATTAGTTTGATTTTTATCTTTATTTTTATCCACATTCTAAACCTCATTTCTTTTTTATGATTAGACAAACAACAAGACCGGCACACACATATATACATAGATACATATACATACAAACATACATACATACATATATATATATATATATATATATATATATATATATATATATATATATATATATACACACACATGGCAACATTTTCTATTTTTTGCGTATTCGATTGAAGACCACGTTTTTTTTTATGTAACTATTTTTGTTTTCTTACATGTGTTTTACTGATGCTTCAGTATTATAGATGTATATCTTGATATTATTTTCCAAGCACTTTCAACCACTTTGCCCATCATCAGGAAGTAAAGCTGTTTTCAATAGGGATAAGCTTTTGTTTTCACTATTGACGTATTTTGATAGTTTTTGGTCTTATATTTTGAATCTGAATTTTATTCAATAAGCCATGTATTGTGACGTCATCTTCTTTGGAATTTTTCTTTTCTAATATGTACAAGTATATAAATTATATATCTATTTATATATCTATCTATCAATATATATATATATATATATATATATATATATATATATATATATATATATACGCACACATACACACACACACACACACACACACACATATATATATATATATATATATATATATATATATATATATATATATATTTATAGTAGTAACACACCTATTCTATAGTTAATAGACTCTCCTACCTATAATAAGTAGGAGTAGTAAGAGTAACGAGGGAGTCGCTCAGTGGTTCGGTCAATTTCAGTCGATGCCGAACGACCGTTAGTCGGATACTAAAGTATCAGCGACCACAACAAGATTACTCTGCGTCATACCTATTATATCAAGTTCCTAACGTTTTGTACGTCAAACCTATTTTAGGACCGACTTTGTACAAATACAAGCCTCCACTGTGAAACCACTCCACAACAATATATATACTGGACTTTTCGCCGTCTTTGACGTATGAGCATTCAAGTCAATTTGATATTTGATTTGAGTATAGCGGTAAAGGCTTGTGCTACTTTTTGGATGATCCTACTCATGTCCTGAATTCAGAGTTGGTCTTCTTGATCTTCACTCAACGTTATATTTTTCCAAGGGTATTTGAACATAATGTAACTGGAACTCAATCCAAGTCACTATCCGTGCCTCATTATATATATATATATATATATATATATATATATATATATATATATATATATATAAAAACGGAACGCCCACTAGAAATAGATATAAATAAACTAGAGATAAATAATATATGTAACTATTGTTTAACATTTGTTATATTTATTGAGACAGAATGCTCAGTATTGGAGATAAGGTGTTGTAGATATGAAATATACAACTATGGTCGGAAAATCGGTTGAGGCATGAAACCATGCAGGGTTGATCCTACGGGATAACGTCAGTTCTTGAACGTCTCACATGTCGAACAAATCGCTTTTCGAACAGAAAATTCCAGATGAAAATGCCTCGGTTATCGAACAAAATTTCGGTTCTCGAACAACATTGCCGGACCGAGTTAACCCGAACGAATTTTTGAGTTAACCGCCATTTTCTATACATTCGTGTGTTGTGCCGTGCTTTTCTTTTCCAATTTTATTGTACTGTGACTTTTTTCTCTACACTGATTCCTATTGGAAGAAATAGTATTTCGGGTTATGAACGGCCTTCTGGGACGAATTAAATTCGTGAAGTAAGGTTCCACTGTATCGCAACGCTGTCCAAGTATAAATGTGTGCGAAATGAAACGAAATTCACTTACTCTCACAACAAGCTACAGTTATTAGATAGCTAGTTCAGCTAGTACAGTTATTAGATAGCTAGTTCAGCTAGTACAGCTATTAGATAGCTAGTTCAGAAATGGTTATCTGCTTCCAAGGCGATGGGTTCTATCTAAAACTCTACACTATTAGCGTATGATGGCTTTCTAGACAAAAAATTATCTCGGGTAATGTTCAAGTGATATTATCGAATTCCTAAAGATACAAGACTTTTAACTTTTGGTGACACGGGACACTGATCAATTTTATTGAGAACGGATACGACATGAAGCAAGGGTCTATAAGTTTTAATTCGCCATCAAGCGCTGAAGTGTTTTCTATTAATAATATTAATAATCAAATAAACTCTTGTAAAATCTTGGATGGTCGTGATGAAGTTGAAACTAAAAAGAGAAGAGAAATTTAAATTCAAAACTTCTAATTACCGAAGTCAGGGATACTAAAGGTTCTATAAGTTTCTAGTTTCAGTGAGGTTCGTACTTTAATGTGGAAACAGGCTTTGACCATCAATTCAGCGTTGACTGTTTGACGTGAATTCCTTTTCGTTAAATGGAGGATAATTCTGCTAACATCTTTACCTCTCTTGCTGACATATACATATCTGTCAGGTCGCGTCGTCTGTAAATATAAAACGCAAATACATTAGAGAAGCAACTAAATTGAAATCGGGATCCGATTATGAAAATAAATAAAGATTATTTAAAACCTAAGAATGTCTAAGACATCACTTTTACTTTCACAGTAATTTTGTGTAACTCATTAGGATAAAATATTATCGGAAATCAAAAAAAAGCGAGACTTTTGAAATCCGGCAAATTATAAGAATTTATTTTTTCAAAAGGAAAAGTTTATACAATAATTATTTATTCGTATAAAAATAATGTAAATATTTAGAATTTTTTTTTTTTTAAATTTAATTAAAAATAATTAGAACAATTTAACCTCATGGAATAAATAAAATTTCGGTTCGAAATTCCAACAAATATCACCTGAAGAAGTCCGTAGCGTACATCGGCCGAAACGTCGTGAATATGACAATAAAGATGAGCGTAATTATAAAAGCGTCTCCAAGCCTCTGTGGGTGATAAATTATTCTCCACCCTCCAACCTCTCTCACACAGGCGGGATATGATAAGCCTCTTGCTGCTCGACCACTACTTCCGTGGAAAATGCTCGGATTACTACATTACCTGGTTCTGCTAAATCAAACCTTCACGGTAAGAACACGCCATGCCACTTACAAACTATCCACATTCCATCCGTATTTCATTGGTGATAAGTAAGCCACTCGAGCACTTTCTTCCTGTGAACCACCCCCAGTGGAACCGACTCCCAACAGGATGTTTCTCCGATCACTACAATCCTAACTTGTTCAAAGCTAAGGTTAATCGTTATCTTCCACTCCTATATGCATGAAAGGGGTCCTAACATAACCCTCTACCTCGAGTGGCCCCCGGGCCTTGTGAAGGGTAAATAAAAATTGTGAATGTAAAAAAAAAAATGTCAGCTGCATACAACCGCTTTCTCAAATCAGTGGTTAAAAAGCCTTTGAACAACTGAAACTTGCAGGTCAGCGAGAACAATTCTTCATCAAACCTTATAGATTGGCGCCACAGAATTAAAAAAAAAATCTATAGCAAATAAAAGAAACGGCATCACTTAATGGTTTTCAAAATCTGCTCCTTCTATATACCGTGTCCATTCAAAACGATCAGGGCTGTCCACAATTTCCTATTCTTTGTAACTCTAACAACTAAAACGAATAGCACATGTTATTTGTAGAGAGAATAATGAGGTTGATATTCCACATTACTTCAAACAAAAGAATGGGAAGGAAACCTCAATCAATACTGGAAAGAACGATAACAACTTGAGAAACATATTTTTCTGAAAAATTGTTTTAAAAGAACGATACTTTATACAAATGTTTACCCAATGCAAAGCCCAAGAGCCACTTAAGCTAGAATGTTACTTGTGAATGGATCTAAGAAAATGTAAGAAGTACAATTCATGAGGTTATGCTGAAAGGATAACGATTAAGCTTAGTCTTAAAGATTGTAATGATTGGGAAAACATCTTGCAGTAGTTCTTGGGAAGAAGCTGTTCAAGTGGAATTTACTTCTTAAAAATGGAATACGAAAGGTTTGGGGATAATTCATCCTTGTATACAGAAATCTTACCGTTGCAGTAGAAGAATAAGTTTAAAAGCAGAATTCAATGATTCATTGTCATATGCAACATCTTGGAATGGTGCCTACTCTTAGAAAATAGACTACCTATTTCTTCTTTTTCCAGTGATCAACCAAAAAGTATATGTATACATCTGCAATTTCGTGCCTATCTCGCCATTTTCAACAAATTAGTCATAGTAATGATTTTCTTTTTCAATTGGATATTTTGAAATTATTCGCTTACTAGATGTGACTAACAGACAACCGAAAAGGTCTCCTATTGAAGGAAAAGCTTTTCATGAGAGTGTGTCTTTCGTTGATGTAACTCACTTTTATTTGATCTAAGTTAATATTATAATTACAGCTGACATATCATCAGAAGTTACATCGTTTGAATATCACATTTAAGGAAATGAGGTATAATTTGATTAACCATAAAGGTGTGGTTTTTTATTAGGATCATGAACGACCCCATACAACAAAACCCACATGTGAAGAGACTGAGAGCTTCAAACTCGAAAAAATTCCATAAATCTTACTCTAACTGATTACTAATTATTGCGGATTGTGTTTTACTGTTCAGCTCATTTACAACGCAAGTTCTATTCTAATAGTTTCTTCTCTCGCACTTCTTGCCTGTGGAACTCTCTTCCGCTTTCTTGCTTCACTATCACCTACGTTCCTTAAAAAACTGAAATCCAACAATCGCCATCTTATATCTTTCTGAAAACTGTTCTTTTATTGTCCTAACTAGTTTAGCCTCATTCTATTTCATTCCCCGTAACCTCTTGCGTCTTAGTGGCATTATCGCCTTTACTGGAGTGAAATGAATGAAAGAAAAAAGGATTTATATTTATATGAAAAAGTACACCATGTAAAATTTAGCATTTAATATCAAATTTGTGAGAAATATTTACAATAAATTATTTCGTAATGGCAGATTTTAACCTGTAAATCGAAGATTTTTCATGATGTTGGAAATGAATACATATAACAGCCTATTTATTAATATTCATTTTTTTTTTAATTTCAGTTACGTAAAGATTGCTATCAGTTGTAAGAAAGATATGATCTAAATGGGGAAAAACATATCGTAATATTACGTAAGGGTAATGGCAATATTAGCCTTTTCCTCATAAAGAAACATTGGCATTTATTGACCGAGCAGCCAGTACAGTTTTCGGTTGACAATTATAAAATCCCCTCTCTTAAAACATTTTTTTTTAGGAAAACATGTTTATGTCCAGTAGCTTTTATCGCTCTTTCGAGTACCGATTGGCGTTTACTTCCGAACCTTCTATTGGTGTAGATTGTTAAAAAGATCCACAGGCTTTCCTCTCTCAAAGTGAGAAGAGAGAAATAAAATAAAAATACTAAATGAGGCGGGGGGAAAACAAAAACTAAGATCGATAATGGTAATGATAATTTTGGCCGTTTCCTTATAAGGAAATATTCGGCATTCATTGGCCGAGAAGTCAGTGCTACGGTCGCTTAAAATTTATAAAATCTTTCTCTTAAAACAATTTTCAGGAAAATAAGTTTCTCAAGTCCAGTAGCTGTTATCGCTCTTTCTAGTATTGATGTGGGTTTTCTTTCTAACCTTTTATCTGAAGTGGTGTGGAATGTTAACGGCTTCATCGTGTCATTATTTTCTATTTGAGTGACATGTGCTATCCAATTTAGTTGTTGCTGCTGTTGGTAGTCCTCTGCTGATCTGGATTCTGTGCTATGCATCTATCGAGAGTGGAATATATATACTAACACTCAAATTAAATGTTCAAATTAATGCAAAGTTGCCAGAAGCCCAATGACAATCATATTTTTTGAATAAGCTTATTCTTTTTCTCTCTCTCTCTCTCTCTCTCTCTCTCTCTATATATATATATATATATATATATATATATATATATATATATATATATATATATATATATATATATATATATTGTGTATTTAGCAATCCTCTGTTATATAAGTTTCGTTAAAGACAACTGAAAAGCTCCTGCGATTAATCTTTTATTTAATTTTTATCGTCTTCGTAAAAGTGTTTTCTTTTTCGGACACAAAGTGAGTAAAAACTGCCCAAACGTTTTGCATATCCAAGGCGTTTCGGCCATTCTTCTAGCCATTATCAAGGACGATTTTTATTTTTTTTTATTTTTATTTTTTTTTTTTCAACTGAATGTGTGAGTTGCAATTTTTATGTTTATGTTTAAACACTACACTATTCGGACTACTGTCCTCATCTTTGTTGCCATATTTATCACAACGTTCCAGCCGTTGTACTCTCCGGCCTTCTTCAGGTGATTGGAATGTCGAACTGAACCCTTATTTCGCTCGCTGAGGTTGACTGTTCTAGTTCCACGTGCCATGCCTAATGGATGTCAGTTATCAGTTTACCTGTTAATTCATCATCTTGATTATGTCATTATTTTCTCTTCTAGTTACATGCGATATTCACTTTAGTTGCTGCTGCTGTTGATAGTCCTCAAGTGATGTGGATTCTATTATTTGGTACAGTTCTTTGTAAAAACCGCGAAAATGTTTAACAAGGTCGTAGAATAATGCTTGGGGTGAAATAATCCAAAAAATGCCAAAATTATCTTCATGAAGAAATGGAAAGTAAGCTTTCTATATTCTTTTGATCAAAACCAAAAGACTTTTATGAAAACAGTAGTATAATGTTTTGTAAATCATTGACAGAGAGTTTCTTATAATAATAAAAACTATATTAATGAATATGTTTTTATATTTTTCTAACCCTAAATTCAGACATTATTCAAGGGATATATAAGACAGAAATGTTGTGTTCATAATGAATCATATGAAAATAAAGTTATCAATAAAATGCGTGCGAAACTTTTAAATGCTTCTTCTATTATGTGCGGTGTCTCTACAGGACATTCACCATCATGGTTCTCCACAATTTCCTGTCCTTTGTAGCTCTTAGTAAATTGTGTCTTTTTACTAGCTCTCTTACACAAGTTCGTTAGGTAGGTTATAGGCAGGTTCCCTCTGTCCGTCTGGCTTCCATCATGTCCTGAGAGTGTTAAATTTTCCAAGCCCACTTTCCTCATGATGTGCCCTAGAAATTTCAATTGTCTCTTTTTGAAGCTACGTATAACTGTATTTTTTTTTATTTCCATTTGTTCTAAGGCTGCAGCAACTAGATTCTTAATTTCTCAAATCGTTTTGGCTTTTGCACTTTTTCGATGTTATTTCGCAGAATATTCTTTTGTAACAATTACAAGTGGAATCCGGATTAGTCGTGCTGGTTAGAAGTGTTCAGCTACAGAAAGAAGCGTGCAGCTTCATATAAATTTTCCATCGATATTTTTTAGATATGTTTAATAAAGATCGAACAAAATAACCGTGCCGGGGAGAAAATTATTTGAAAAATAAGCGTCCCGTACCAAATGGACACCTGGGCGAGGATGGGAGTAATGAAATGAAAATAAATGCTTTAATTGTACCGGCAACTTGTATTTCGTAAACAAGAACACCCTAAATGTAAACTAAAATTTTAGGGTCTCACTTTTCTTAGCTAAACAACTTGTAACTAGTTATATATATATATATATATATATATATATATATATATATATATATATATATAAATAAATAATAATAAAATAAATATTAATAAAAATATAATAACAACAACAATTAATAAATAATAATATAAAATGAAGAACATCAGTAGACAATAGCAAAAAAATTAGACTAATTATTTATTACAAAAAATTTAAAACCTTCAACCTTATAGTTAAAAATAATAATTCACATCTTAGAACAGAATTAAATAAAACAAATATTATTTACGAATTTAAATGCCTATTAAGTAATTGTATTCCTGATCAATCAAAATTCGTAAATTATATATGCCACACTACAACATGTTTGACACGAATACTGACTCTACACCTTTCTCAATTAGATCTCATGGAGACCTAATGGACCCTATTCGTAACATACTCATAAATAATGGAATCCTTATTAATAAAAACAAATAAACTAACAATCAATAATATTAACTAAGAACATGGACACAATATCTTGTGTTTTGAAAATGAAAACATTATATAAATACGTACATACAACAAACTATTTCTTGTTAAGAGTTAATATATTTCAACCTTGAAAATGGTTAAATGTATAGCCGAAAGCGTTCAGAAAAAAACAAGAACAATTGGTCAGTTTTTTTATATAATTTATCCTCTGAAAAGAAAAAATTATAAAATCACATGAAAAATTAAAAACTAAATCAATGCACTTTGTCTGTCGCATTCGATGAAACGTGTATATATATATATATATATATATATATATATATATATATATAAGAAGAATAATCACATAGAATTAATCAGAAGTATCAATGCGATTATTGGCGACATCCATCGCTAGAAAACATAATATATGCATTAAAATCCTGTTCATCCATAGTGCGAGTTTTGATCCTTGAAGAAAAACTTGTTGTCTGTAGTTTTTCACTTTATTTGATGTTAAAATGCTAGTACTTACGGACAGTCTTCCATCCATCATCAGGCATGTGTTTTTTTTCCTTATAAAATCAAAAACTTGAGACGATATACCTGTATGTCGACCGAAAGATGTTTTTGAATATCTGCTATTATTGACGGTTGTAAGATATCGGAACGTGCAAAGACGCAACGCTAAGTTTTTCAAAATTTTTTAAGTGAGAATTTTATTTAAATATTTCTTGTGATGTGTTAAATCCACGTATTCTATTTTACATATGTGTGATTATTCTTTGTATGTAAATCATATGCTGCCTAATTTTTATGTTTATATATATATATATATATATATATATATATATATATATATATATATATATATGTAGAAAGAGTTGAATTAGAACAGGAATCAGTAGTATTTAAAAGTGCTCAATACACGTATAAAAAAAAAAAAAATAACATGTAGATCATTTACGTTTTAAAACTTAGGAGATCAGTCGATTCCGTTACATTGGTTTCAAACTTACGTTATCTTCAGGCGTTGAACATACCGAAAGGTTGAAACCACGGTAGCGTAATCGGTTGATCGACTAAGTTTTTTAAACTATATATATATATATATATATATATATATATATATATATATATATATATGTTGTGTGTGTGTGTGTGTGTGTGTGTGTGTGTGTGTGTGTGTGTGTGTGTGTATTTAATAGGCCGGTTAATGAGATTCGAGAAATAAAATCACAGCAGAACGATAAAAATGTTATCAATAAGACTGATGATATTTATTTTATATTAGTAAGCATTTTGACTAAACCGAAGCACAAAGTGTGAGATTTTAAAATCAGAAATTTCCGGACACAACTGTGTCCTTTATCAACGAGATGAGAAATGAACAATGTAGTGGCCCGCTGAAAATTGCAGTGAAGCATGAAAGACTGTCGGAGCAGCCGCAGCAGCCGCAGCCGCCGCTTGGTGTCCACATTTATTTATTTATTTATCGTTCTAGCACTTGTATTTCGTACACAAGAGTATGTTTCATATATATATATATATATATATATATATATATATATATATATATACAAAGAGTTGAATTAGGGCAGGAAACAATAGTATTAAAAATTGCTCAATACACGTATAATAAAAAATAAAAATTAACATATAGATCATTTACGTTTTAAAAGTTAAAAGATCGATAGCTTCCGCCACTTCTGTTTCAACCTTTCGTTACCTTCAGGCTTTATGTATGTCATTTTCTTCTAACAAAAAAATGTGTTTAGAGGTGTGAAGAAATTGTGTTTAGAGCTGGGCAAACATTGTGTTCACAGTAGAGGAAACATTGTGTTCATAGGAGAGCAAAAATCGTGTTTAGCGGAAAGCAGAGATTGTGTTTAGAGAAGAGCAAAGATTGTGTTCAGTGGAGAGCAAAATTTATATTTAGAAGAGAGTAGGACCTTGGTACATACAGGTAGGCAAGAAACATGAATAGTTCCATAAATAGCAAAGTAGGTAGGTTGTGACGGTGGGATGGTGTGCTTGAGAAGAATGCGTTTAGCACTGACAGGCGCGAAGAAATTTATTACCATAGAAATTGTTGTTTATTTGATGTGTTTTAAATAGACTTATTTAAAGAAAATGTTCTTGTCTGTTGAACGACCCTTGTGAACTCGATAACAAGATTCTTTTACCAGTGGCCGGTAGATGACGTTGTAATCGCTTTCTTTCGTGTTTCCAGCATCTTCTGTCCATGATGAAATTAATTATTGACACGCGGAGTGGAAGAATAATCACTTATCGATGCCATGGAGGAAAACAAGAAAGACATATTCGATTGAGTGATGAAATATGCACTTTATTCAATCGTCTATTTTTATTTTATCAAATTGTTCTTATATTTACTTGGCGGGCAGAAAGAATCATTATTAGGCTGTGAGCAGTTTTATTTTTGTTTTTCTTTGTTATTTAATTGTTTATTCGTGAAAAATGTGTTTGCTTTCGATTGTTTTGCTTTCCTTTTTTAAGGGAAGAAAGAAAGGGATGGGAGGTTTAATTAATCAATCAATTTGATTTAAATTAATTACGTTTGATTTTGGGGGAACGTCTTGTCCAATTTTAAATGTCGAGAATGGAAAATAAATAAAAACAGAAAAAGTTTTTAAAAAATGTTAACCAGAGAATGGAAAAGATCTCTTCAATTTATTTACGTCAAAAGTGTTCTTTATTTTATTTTCCACATTATCAATTTGCGTTGCTTTGTTTCTTTTCTCGATTTAAATACAACTTTCTGTCCAACATCTTGATATTCACGTCTTTTCCTATGGACAATCTTCGTTTTCGTTTTATATTTTCTTTTATCAAATTAACCCTTTCTGACATCACTCTCGCTCTTTCTCTCTTTCTCTCTTTCTTTCTTTCTCTCTTTCTCTCTTTCTTTCTCTCTCTCTCTCTCTCTCTCTCTCTGTCTCTCTCTCACACACACACACTCGCTGTCCCTCTTTCCACCTTTGCTTCTCTTTGACAGCAATCAACTTGGTGCGCATTGAGTCTGTACAATCTCGCTTTTATCGCTACCTCTCCTCATCCATTTTCTCTCCCACTTTCTCTCAGTCTGTTTCTCTCACTTTCTCTCATTCTCTCTCTCTCTTTCTCTCTCATCTCCTTCGCTTCTCTTTGACAGCAATCAACTTGGTGCGTATTGAGTATCTAGCTTTCTACCCTTCCTCATCTAGTCTCTCTCCCAGTTTCTCTCAGTCTGTTTCTTTATCTCTCTCTCAAACACACATATAGACACACACACACACATAAACACGCGCACACACTTTCCTCGCCTGACTTCTCTATTAGAACTGCTCTGTGATTTCTACTAACTTTTCAATAAAATATAACATTATTTCCGTTTCTCTCATCGACAATTCTACTCTCCCCTATCTGCCTCTTTCCGGGCACCTCGAGGTGGTGTAATGGTTAGCAAGCTTGTTTCGCTGGAACTATTACGAATGAGTAGTGAGTTCGATCCTCACTGGGTACCCCTTAATTTCGGCCTTGTGCCACATTCAAGCTACGCTTGGAAAATCACTATCTGCCTCTTTCTATTTCGTTTTTTGCTATAATTTTACTTTTTCATTGATTGGTGGCCTTTCATCACTTCCTCGGTTCGGCTAACGAATTTTGTATCCTATTGTTTCTCGAATTTTCCTTCTCAATTTATACTGAATCAGTATATATATATATATATATATATATATATACAGTGCGGGCCGAAAGTAGGTATACACCTGTTTAATTCTCTATATACTAACGTGACTTTTTTTACTTTTATGTAGTAGTGCTATAATTCAGAAGCAGAGCTAACTTCGCCGAACTGCTTTTTTTTTGGGGGGGGGGTTCTCGAAAAGATGAGGCATTGCCTCATTATGCTTTGGCAGTAAGGGACTAACTTGACCAAGACTTTCCACAACGTTGGATCAGACGACGTGGCAGCATTCAATGGCTACCATGTTCATCTGACTTAGCACCAATGGACTTCTTTTGGAGATGCGTAGTAAAGAATAAGGGTTATGGGGAAAATCCCCACACAGTAGACGAATTAAAAGACTTCATCTTGGAAGCATTTATTGACATTGATGCGGATCGGGTTTTGTGTCGTACTGTGTGCCACTCTGTTCTGGAGAGATTCGAGGAATGTTGCAAAGTTGAAGGAGGACATTAAGAGCATTTACGAGATTAAACAGTGTTAAACAAATGTAATTGTAATAAATAAATGTATTTTAAAAAATTGCTTACCTTTTTCAAAAATAATTTACTAACTCATTTTGGACAAGAGGGATTTTCTTTTCCTAAAGGGTTCTATCATATATTCAATAATAATAATAATAATAACAATAATAATAACAATAATAATAATAATAAGTATTTCAAGGTTTTCCTATTTTAATTTTCTGGCGAAACATAATTCTTCAGTTAATAATTGAGTTAGTTCATAGCGAGTTCTACGGCAATAAAATATCTATAGAAATTCCCCTATTCCATCGTTAAATATTTGAGCTTAGCAACCTTAACAAAATATTGCAATAACAATTATAAATATGAATGCTCGGTCACTTCGACGTGATGTAATGGTTAAGAGGTTTGTTATACTAGATCCATTACGATTGAGTTGTTAGTTCGATACTCCACACTTTCGGCCTTATGCCATATCTAACTTTCGCTTGGAAAATCATTTGGGTACTTCGACGAGGTGTAATGGTTAGCAAGCTTTCCTCGTTAAGTCAGTTATGATTGAGTAGTGAGTTCGATCCTCACTGGGTGCTCCGATTATTCGGCCTTGTGCCACATCTAAGCTACGCTTGGTAATTAACCCATTCCTGCATAAAGTTTCCGTAAAATTATAGTTCTTTTCGCTTGATCTACCTTGCTGTCTAATTGCAATCTTAAAAATGGCGATTTTTTTAATTTTAGATACCCCGCTATCTAAGAAATTGAACGCCATGTACTAATGGATTAAATAGTTTCAGAATCCGAAATATAAACACAGTTGTCGTTTTTAGATTATCATATTCTCTCACAGTTAAATATCATCTCAATTCCAACAATCTCTCTTTTTCCTTGAAGCATGTTTCATCTCCGAATGACAAACATCTGTAATTATACTGGTTTGCATGCACATACATTCTCTATTTTAAATAATATTGAGCCCTTTCTTTTTTAGCTCAGAAAACGTTTTGAATAGTGTGTCTATACTATTATCATTATTGATTGAGCTTTCATATAGAGTAGGGGGAAACAAATATTCGTACACATACATATTTTAATCGGATCCTCTCGTAATTAATTTTTATTAAGGGTTGGTTCCATTTTTTTTTTAATATAAATAGCTTCACGAATCTTTTGTCTATATTTATTATTTTCATGAAAAATTATGTATTTTTATCAGTAATTTACATGAATTGCGAATGTGGACAGACATCCTGTTGTAAATGTTGAGGGATAAAATTAATTATGACTATTGCACAAATGTTTTAAAAAGTTTGCAGTAGATAGTTTAAAATATCTAGGTTTTAACTAATATTTTTAAATAATTTTTTTTAGTTACCTCCCTTGACGTTTGCACGTATGTCTACATGGTAAGATGTAAAACTTGTACAGTACATAACCTTAGCGATTTTCGCTTCACATATAAAAATTTAATTTTCAGATGAACGCAACAATTTTGTCTTAGAAAAATGATGAACACAACAATTTTTTGACTTAGAAAAAACAATCCCCTGATGGTGATATTTTGCTAATGTCGAAAGTACTCGGAATAAAATGAATACGCATCAATATTATAATTTTCTTTCTTCCTTTAATAAGGATACTAAGAACCTTGTCTGTAATTATGAGAGGATCCTATTAAAAATAAGTAGACAAAGCTTGTCTAAATTACCTAATGAGATATGTCTTAATACATTAAAATATACTGCTAAAATATATATATATATATATATATATATATATATATATATATATATATATATATATATATATGTAGTATGTATGTATATATATATATATAAAAAGAAAAAGAACAGCAAGATATATAATCCGGTGTTCTTATAGATATTTTATTTTTACAAAATAGTGCTCAATGTAAATTTACAGAGCATTAATATTATAAATTAATTGATTTAAAATATGGTTTTCTCGCTACACAGTTCTAACCATGTTTCAAAAATGGAAGCTAAAAGCCACGAATTTAAATGGAACTAATGTCTTTTTAATCACAAAATTAAATTCCGGGCTTTTAGCTTCCATTTTTGAAACATGGTTAGAACTGTGTAGCGAAAAAAACATATTTTAAATCAATTATATATGAAGAATTAATGGATTTATTTTTAATTCCCCTTTTTCCAAAATATTAGCTCTACCGGCCTGTATAATCGAGAACACTTTATAAAGGAAACGTGCCATCCTCATGGTTTGAAACTGCGTCCAACTTTGTAGGAAAAAACACAATCTGATCCCGACGTGTTTCACACCGGTCAGATAAAGAACATGTCATAACGCAGAAAAATGGTAAAAAGTACCTGGTCTGTGATGTTCTATTCATCTTGAAAAGTAGTCTAATATAAAAAGTCAAAGAAAAGTCGTTGGCAATGTTATGAGATTTGATTTGTTTGTTTAACGGCATATCAACACTTTATGGGTCATTCGATGCCGAAATTTACTTTTTTGACTGAGTAGTGAGTTCGATCCTCACTTATAAATAATAAAAATATTATATATGTTATTTTGCTTTCATAATTGAATACATTGTAAATGATACTCAGCTTGTGTGCATTTTTTGTGGACATCATTACTAGAGGAGGTGACATGTGTGTTTTATGTTGTAGTTTTGTTGAAGTTATTTTGGTTTGGTCGGTTGATTTGTTTAGTGACATATCAATCTCTATGGGTTATTAAATGGCGAAATGTAAATATTTTGAACGCAATTGTATGCCTTCAACTACAGATAAAATGTATTGTTGATAACTTTAATATAAATAGCTATTGTTGGTAGTCTTTTTTTTATAGAAAAATGTATTGCTAGTAATTTTACTATAAAAATGTATTTTTATACTTTCATAGTGCTTTGCTTTTATTTTAGGGTTCACTATTTGTCTATAGCTAGGACCCTAAAAGGTGATAACACCCCGGGTCAGGGTGGACCTGGGAACAATGAAGAGATGGTTACACGCTCCTCAAAACCTCCAGTCTCTTGATCAGAGACCTTGGTTGCTGGATGGTAGGGGATTGGTTGGCTGGTTTGTTGATTTCGTTTATCAGCATATCAACCTCTATGGCTTATTTAATACCGAAATCTAAATATTTTGAACGCTATTGTTTGCTTTCAACTACAGATAAAATGTATTGTTTATAACTATTATAAATAGGAATTGTTCGTAATTTCACTATAAATATGTTTTATTGATAATTTTTATTTATTAAAATGTTTTGCTGGTATATTTAGTATAAAAATATATATTTTATAGTGTTTGAGGGTTCCTTATTTACCCATAGCTGGGACACTCCCCCCCCTAACAGGTGCTTCCACCCCGGGTCAGGGTGGATCTAAGAACTAAGCTGAGTTTATTCTGGACAAGGTGGGAAACTCAACAGGGATCGTTTGGTTGATGTGGTTGATTTCATTTCGCGGCACATAAACACCTCTATGGGTTATTTAATGCCGAAATGTAAATATTTTGTACGCAATTGTACGCCTTTCAACTACAGATAAAATGTGTTGTTGATAACTTTACTACAAATAGATATTGTTGGTAATTTTTTATATAAAATTTATTGCTGGTATTTTTACGATGTACTTTCATAGTGCTTTTTTTAAAAATTTTATTTGGTCGGGTGGGGGCACTATTTGCCCATAGCTGGGACCTGATCAAGTGCTACCACCCTGGGTCAAGGTGGACCTGGGAACAGCAGCAATTAAGATATGGTTCCACACTCCTCAAAACCTCTAATCACCTAATCAGACGCCTTACTTACCGTCATACCCCGGACTACAATATTAGGAGATTATAAGAACAAAATATCCTCAGACTAACAAGAAAATCTATGATATTTCGATGTTTGTTTGTTTTTTATCGTGTTGTTAATCAGCTTATCTCAGATTTGTTAACACAAAAGAGAGGGTAACTGAATTTAAATATTGTATCATTCCATTTTAAACGAATTTAATGAGTATACGACATATAGAGATTTTCCAAGCTTAGCTTAGCTGTGGCACAAGGCCGAAATTAGGAAGCAACCAGTGAGGATTGAACCCACTACTGAGCTGAAATTGTTCTCGCTAGCCAAGCTTGCTAACCATTACACCGCCTCGAGGTGCCCATGAGTATACAAGATATAAGAAGCTCCCAGAAAATTGAATGAAACTTCAAACCAAAATTCCTTGATCCAAATTCCTTTAATAGTTTTTTTTTATATTTGTTTCTAATCAATTTTACCATACTTATTATCCAATGTTATCTAAGAGGCTCACAACCATATCACGGTAAAACACCGGTTACCGTACGATCACCGATATTAAACAACGTTGACTCTGGTTTGTACCTAGATGAATGACCTCTTGGGAATACCAGATCCTTGGACGTACGGGTGGTGTAAATAATAATATCTCGGAATTGTTAATCGGAGAGCCAATTCCCGTTTGGTTCGTTATGTGCAAAATACCCTTGAGAAAGGTATGAATTCACCTCTTCTCGACGCAAATATGGGTTCATTAGTAAAACGTATATCACTAAATCATTTATATCTCCAACAAATCTAAAATTATTTTCTAACTTTAAATTAAAAAAAAAACGAATCATTCAAACTGTATCTAAGAATTCAACTTTTAAATTAAACCGAAATATTCATTAATATATACGTCATGGGTATGACGATAGACTACATCCGGCAGCAAGACCTCTGATAAGCATAGAAAGCATCTCTTAATTGTTTTTGTTTCCAGGTCCGCCCTGACCAGGGATGGTGGCATATGTTAAGGTCTCAACTATGGGCAAATAGTTAACCCCCAAACTGGGGTCAAAACACTATGAAAGTGTAAAAATAGATTTTTATTTTAAAAATACTTGCAATATAATTGACACCCGACAAAAACCCTCTTTACAATAATACGTCAATAAAACCTGGTCTACAAACCGATTTTTTACACTGAATACATATTCTAATCATATGAACCAATCCTAAAAATCTTGACGGCATTAAATAACTCATGGAGGTCGGTGTGCCATAAAAACAAAATAAAACAAGCTAAACCATTAACTTAATTATTAATTCTCTGTAAAACTGAAATCAAATCTGAATTTATTTCTTCCTTTAGTCTTGTCAACGTAAAAATATAGGACAAGCCGTTCAACGAGATATTCGAAAGGAACATATTGTTCGATATTTTGATTTATGTTAGTATTTTTTTATTATTTCAATTTAACTGATATTTAACCACGGAAAGAGACCTACAAGCAAATTATATTTTTAACTATTTAAAATAATAAAATATTTTTGATCAGATAGATTACGTGAACATATGCATTTAAAAATGATTACTCATAACTACTTTTATACCGAGTGCGATAATTAAGTTTAAATGCAATCGAGCTCAAATCAAACATTTAACCCAAATAACTGCTTTTAAATCAGCAATTAGCTCATTATTAACTTTATTCAATTTATTATCCAAACGAATCGATATTAATTGTGTTAATAGGGCAATATATTAAATTTATATTAGTGGGCGGTGAGATTTTGGCTTTCTCCTTTTCATATGTTAATTACGTGTTTAAACTGTGTCAAGAAGCAAATTTCAGACGAAGCAGAAGATTTTCTCTCGGCCCGAAAAATTAAACCGTTTCCCTTAACAAAACCCGGGCTATTTAATATCGTCATGTACACGTAATTTACTTGTTAAAGGATCGTATATTAACACGACTGATTTCCAGGACCTTCTTTATCTACAGAGCAGAGGCAAACTCCTTAGACCTCCACGTTAGAAAGAAAAGCTTAACACAACGTCAAATAATATAAAATGCAGGCAGAATATTTATGAATAAAAGCAAAAGAAATAAAAACTGTTCGTTTCGTCCCCTGAGGGTCTATCATGGTAAATGTAAGGAATTTATTTTACATGTATGTACACAAGTAAAGAGGGTGGGAAATATCATTAAGTTTCCAAATTTTAAATTTGAGAACGCTCTAAAATATTGTTAAAGCTAACGATGTAAGTAAAGGTAAACTATGGAAGACGCTAAGTGATGTAATTTGAAACCTTAAAAAAGAAAATGAACAAATATTGTTATTATTGTCGATTTTTATTTTCTTATTTGTTTATATTTATTTATTTTATTATTATATTTTAATTTATTGTATTTTAATTTATTAGATTTTAATTTGATATATTATTTATATATTTATTTATTTTAAATATTAGTTCCGTCAATCGTTATCTCCTGTCTTCTTAATTATATTTCTTTTATTGTCCTCTCTCCTTAATAGTATATTTTTCCTATATTTTCTAATACTCAGTAACTCCTTGCGTGTTTTCTTTTTGTTTGATTTTTTATTCTATTTATTTTATTTATTTTTGTTTACAGTAAGGTTCACCCTGTACAAGGCCCGGGAGTCACTCGAGATAGAGGGTTACGTTAAGGGGACGTTTATATGGATAGAAAGGGGAGATAATGGTTAACTCTAAACTTGAACAGGTAAAATTGTAATGATCGGGGAAACATCCTCTTGGGAGTTTGTCCCACAATCTTAGTGGCTTTATTACCTTGCTTGGGATGAAATGATTAAAACAAATCTTGAGTTAACAGTTTTCTTTTAATTTTTTAAAAATGTTTATGGTCATGTATGATGGATTTGGAAAAGAGTATTTCTTTTAAGAAAGGATATATTAGAAAAAAGATTTATTTATGTTTAAGGATCACTTTCCAGTGCAAAGAATTTGTACCAACATTTGAATCAGTTATATCCCATGCGTGATACACGCTTAGGTGATCATGTATCTTTCGATACATGACTGACGAGGCAGATTTTTTCCCATTTCTTTCTGCGGTAGACCAGTTGACGTCACGGTCTGTCCTGCTACCATACTTGGATGGAGAAGAGGATTCACATTAGCACGTAAGGGAATGTAATGGATTCGACTGGAATTCGAACTCGGCTCTCCGATTCCTCAATCTGTGCCTATACTAAATCTAAAATCTTGAGAAGTAAGAAGTCGGTATGTGAAAAGAAAGAGAGTTTGTTATTTAAAAAAAAAATACGCCCGTTTTTAAATTACGCGTTTGTCTTATGCCTATGAGCTGAAGTCAACCATTAACTACTGGCACTACCAACTATCTAATTAAGAAGGCATCCAAACATTTATTTGATATACACCTGAATGTTGTTATGTAATCGAAGTACAAAATTTGATCGTCCATCAAGTTTTAAGCATCAGGTAGAAAAATTTTGTTTTTAGATGTTTACAGTTCTTCAATCGCCTTCAGATGGAATTTTCTTTCACGTGGCCAAGAGAGAAATATTACAATACTTCAATTTAGAATTCGGAAGAAGTCCGCCATGTCTGCTCGACGTCGTATTCATTGTCGGCATTTTTCAAACTTTATGTAGCAATTTAGTAAATATTTCAGGAGACCTTATCCATTCATCATCGGATCAGAAAATGGTCAATGAGAAAATTACTTTTATTTACACTTTTGAGAATTTTCCTAATCTTTGTTGTTATTATCACAACGTTTCAGTCACTGTACCCTCCGGTATTCATCAGGTCGATCAGAGTAACCTTCAGGAAATTTCGAACTAAACCCTTTATTAAATCTACGGGTGTAGATTGTTCTCATTCCACAGTATTTAGTCCCCCCACGAGGGCACAAGGCCGATTTAACGTGGGATCTCCGAGCTCGTGGGCTCGGCCAAAAATATGCCCTTTGAACCCGTATAAACGTGTTTAGGGTCGGTTTCGCTGTTTATGTCTAGGTTTTAGTAAGCTTAGTTTTATTCGTTTTTACGGCTTTTCAAACCCTTTGCAGGTTATTCAAAGCCAGAAAATATTTTTAGGATGAAGGATTTTCTTTTCTTTTTTTTTTTGAGATTATAATGGTTTAGTGATATAAATCCTACTAATTAACCCATAGCGGTGGGAAGTGATAGATTCATACCTTTCGCAAGAGTATTTTGCGCGTAAGTGAACCCAACATGAATTGGAACTAGGCCCTCCGATTAATAATTCCGATTCAGTACACCACCCTCACGTCCAAGCTTACAGCACCTGATATTCCCAAGCGGTTACCCATCTAAGTACTGACCAGGCTGGAGGTTGCTTAACTTGATGTGGCCGTAAGCTCTTATATACCACTGCTTAGTTATTGCTCGCCCTGGTTCTACTGAGTCGAAGTGCATCCTGGGTTTGAATTCACAATTATTATGATAGAGAAATAGAAAGGTGATTAAAGGTGTTGGTTCGTGGATTTGCTGGCATAGTGAATTATCATGGCTTATTTGGAAAGATAGCGGAACAGTTTTCCACGATTTAGGATTTCGGAGTTTTCTCTCTCTCTCTTTCTCTCAGATTAGATGCCACCCAAAATTAAAAAGTCTAGTCTTCCTGCTACCCACAGAGGGGAAACGAAGGGAAGGATTCAATATACGTCACCTTTACGAAAAGAAAAGAAAATCACAAAAATAATCTACCTCTAAGATAGAAACAGTTTGTATTAATATAGTTCTTTGTGCTTTCAAACGTTGCAGTATAGATGTACCTGAAGCATTAAATATTTACTCTCTCTATTTGTACCTATCAGATCCTGTTATTTTTTTCCTGATAATTTATGACGATATGAATCTGTTCAGGTCTCTTTATAATTCTACACAATATATTTGCATATGTCGTTGAATATTTTCATCATGTACATATATTTATACACACACGCAGACACATAAAATCAGTTGTCGTTCTTTTCTTATATATATCTTGCGCTATACGAAATGCGAAATATATATTTATTTTCCAAGGGTAGCTTAGATGTGGCACAAGGCCGAAAGCATGGGGGTACCCAGTGAGGATTGAACTCATTACTCAGTAGCAATTGATCTAGCGAGACAAGCTTGCTAACCATTACACCATCTCGAGGTGCCCAAAATAGTTATTTTCCAAGCGTAGCTTAGATGTGGCACAAGGCCGAAAGTATGGGGCACCCTGTGAGGATCGAACTCATTACTCAATCGTAATTGTTCTAGCGAGACAAACTTGTTAACCATTACACCACCTGGAGGTGCCCCAAAATGCGAAATATATACGTATATATAATTATCAGTTATCTTTTTTAAGCGTTTCACCCCAAGCAATGCGAGAAGCCACTAGGACGCAAGGGGTTACAGAAAATTTGGAGCAAGATCAGATAGGAGTGATAGAGGAAAGGATGAGGAGAAGGATAGGGGATAGATCAAGACAACTGGAGATGTTGATTGACATTACATTTGAATAGCTGGAGATTATAGCTCTCAGGGAAACTGGAATAGGGAAGGGAGCCCCACAGGCGAGAGGTGCGAGACATGAAGCTATTGGAGTAGAAGAGACGGCTACATTTAGGAGTTTCGACAGTGAAGGGGTTAGAGCGGGATGCCAGCCTCGTAAGGCGCTTGAATTCATGAAGTCTGGGAACCAGCGAATGCAGCTCCTCGGAGCAATTGCCATGAAAGTATATTTCGATATATGACTGACGAGGCAGATTTTTTTTTCCTGCAGTAGGTTGCCAGTTCTTTTCTGCGGTAGACCAGGTGCCATCTAATTACCCACAGCTGGGAAGAGAAGGAGATTTCATACCTTTCCCAAGGGTATTAGAACGTAAGTGAATGTAATGGATTCGACTGGAATTCGAACTCGGCTCTCCGACTCGCTATCCATTACTCCACTGTTACTAATTAAAAAATATGTTAATCTGAATTAAGCCTAACCTCAATTTGTTTTATATTTTAATCGCCTGTCATTTATTAATAATATTAAACCCTTATTGTATAAGTATTACTTACGGTAAATACCAGTAAAACATATTTGTTGTTTGTATAGTGTAGTATCCCATAGGAGAAACTGAAATTCATTTATATACAATGAAAGGCTCTTGCCATAAATAAACTCCGACTCCAGGCCACTTGCCCATAAAGAGATACTTTACGCCCTTCCCTTGTCACCAGCACAAGCCGCTTATCAAGCCCCTTTGAGTAGGATTGCTATCTAAAATCAATTCAAAAACCCAATTCCCGACAGGTATTCGAGGGCTGACGAGGATTGGCATTAAGTTGTGCAGGTCTAAAATAGACTCTACCCACATGATTTTTATTTTTGCTATATATATAAGACATTTTTTTTATGTTTATATATTCTTTTTTATAGATAGAAATATTTAAGTTTATAATAAACAGTATGAACAACATTTACCGTGCTGAATGTCCGAGAAATTGTCATAGAAAATATGCGTTCTCCGACAGGAATCGAACCTGAATCCTATAAGGAACTGTCATATAGCCTAACATGCTTTTACCGATTTCGCCACAGAGGAGGGTTTCGATTAGCAAGGTCGATTTTACTGTTTTTAAACTACAATTTTCCTGTGGCGAAATCAGTAAAAACACGTCAGGCTATATGACGGTTGCGTATAAGATACAGGTTCGATTCTTGTCAGAGGACGCATGCTTTTCTATGAAAATTTTTCGGTCATTCAGACCGGTAAATGTTGATAATACTGTTTATTATGAACAGAGAATTTACTTAAATATTTGTATCTATAAAAAAAGAATGTATAAACATATAAATGTCTTAAAAATAATTGTCGGACATGGTCCATTTCATTATATATATATATATATATATATATATATTTTCAGTGGCGACGCCGTCGTTTTTATTCTATGGTTTTGAATCCAGAGTTGTCCTTGCCACCCAAAGCCCTAAGACTCAGCTTCTCCTGCTATTTATCCAAAGCTGGGAGAGTATATTACTTTTTTTTATTTTTAATCCGATGTTTTTTTTCTTTTTACTCCAAACGTTACTTTTCTTGGATACCCGTGTTTGAGTAGACGCCTTGTTTTTTAAAGAGTGTGAATTGTGTCTACCGATGTGCACGTTCGGGAGATTTAATAAAGAGATATGCTCACCGTCAGGTCCGGCGTGATTTCTGACGCCGAGTAGTCTAAAGAACACCGAATCAGAGGAGAGTTTTTTCAACAAATAAATGCAGGTTCGAACCCTCTGCTGTTTACAAGGTCAAAACTGGACATCATTATGAGAAAAAAAAGATTATTCGGTTTACGTCAATTTGATAATATGGTAGACCACACCTCATACCGTGAGAATAAACTCATCGCAAACTTTGTATCTGACCGACCTCGAACACCGGAGGCGACGGTTAAAAGCAATTAAGAGACTGCAAGCAGAAGCAAACATATCGACACTCCTTTTGTACGTGGGTTTATTTATGAGTGTACAAATATTGACGAATGCATCTCATGAGTCAGTGTACTTTGAAAATAATCATTCATGTAAAATATCTCCTTAGGAAGCCCTTTAATATATATATATATGAAACAGTAATAAAATATAAATAAAAACTTGAATTATATATATATATATATATATATATATATATATATATATATATATATATATATATATATCAGAGTAATTAAATATAAATAAAATATGAATTATTCATCATAAAAGAAACACTTGAATATGGGAACGGACTACGACGATCAAGTGGTTCATTATGGCTTAAAGGACTACAAAAAGCCTTAGTTGCATATATATATATATATATATATATATATAGAGAGAGAGAGAGAGAGAGACAGACAGACAGACAGACAGACAGAGAGAGAGACAGAGAGAGAGAGACAGAGACAGAGACAAAGAGAGAAAAGAACAGACAGACAGACAGACAGACAGACGGAGATGTATGTCTGCATAAACACAATAATGCACATATTTATTCTTAATATATACGATGGAATTTATGTCTCTCAACTTGGCACTTTTCCTCTCTTTATATATGTGTGTGTGTTTGTGTGTTTGTGCTTATATCAATCTCTATCATTTCTCTCCTTCTCTCTCTCTCTCTCTCTCTCTCTCTATATATATATATATATATATATATATATATATATATATATATATATATATATGCCTATATAATATCTGTATATATGTATAGCTTTATTGTACCCTTGTATAAATGTACGTTCTTATTTATATATATTTACAAATACGGAAATGGTTTTATTTAAGTATGCATTTATGTACAATGATTTCTCTGAGTCCGTTACTATATATGTGCGTGGGTGCAAGTATTGTCCTTGCATTTAAGCGTGTATATATATATATATATATATATATATATATATATATATATATAATTCTGCCCTATGGAACCGACAGGATGTTTCCCGATCTGCAATCTTAACCTGTTTAAGTCTAGGGTTAACCGTAATCTACCTCTCATACAGACAAATGGCCTACCTCGAGTGGCTACTGAACATTGTAACGTGTGAACTTTACTGTGTGTATATATATATATATAGTATAGCGTATAAATAGAATATATATATATATATATATATATATATATATATATATATATATATATACACACACACCACACATCGATGTGCATCTGCGTGTGTGTAAGTTATTGTTGTTGTTGTCGTTGGTTGTGGTGGCGGTTGTAGTGGTGGCGTGTAAGGTCAATGTGGTAATGATTGTACAAATGAGGAGAAGGTAGAACGATGGTAAGTAGCAGAAACAGATGATTAAATTCTTTGAGAATGAAAGGATCGACTCGAAAACAATAATCAGAATATACTGCTGAAATTGCTTCAAGAGCAAAAGAGGTTTTAATTGATTTACAAAGAAAGCCAAGTGTAAAACAAGTTTTTTTTCCAGTGTGTGTGTGTGTGTGTGTGTGTGTGTGTGTGTGCGCGCGCGCACGCGCGTGCTCGCGGGCTGGCGCGCGTGCTCGCGGGCTAGCGCGGGCTGGCGCGAGCGCGCGTGTTTTTAAGGCAACGAAGTAAGGACGTGGAATAGGTGAAGAAGAAGAAGAAGAAGAAGAAGAAAAGAAAAAGAAGAAGAAAAAGAAGATATATTAAATAATATTATAAAATGATATTAAGAACAGAAAAAAGAGAATAAACACTAAATTGCACGAGAAAAATTAGGTAAATACATGAATAACAATAATAATATCAAATAAAAAGGATAACAAGATACAATAATAATTTATTATATTATAGTAATAAATTATAGTTTTAACCCGTAAAAATGTCACGCCTTTCCTCTCTGAATTATCTGATGAATCATAATTCTTAAGTTAATGACTGAATAAGCTCATGATGAATTCTATGACAATAAAATATCCGTAGAAATTCCTCTGTCGAATCGTTAAATATTTAACAAGCACATTGCAATAATAATCATAAATATGAAGGCTGGTCGTTATTTTAAGAAGTAAGGGGATACAAATGAAAAGATTTGAAACTAATATCTTTTTCCATTTCACTGAAACAGCTGTCAAGCACTTCTATATTCACTTCTTTCTTTCTTTCTTCTTTCTTTCTTTTATTTTCACACTGAAGTAGTGTCTTTTCCTCCATTTTCACGCGATCAAGACGGAATATTCAATTATTTATGAGGAATTGGTAGGACACAAACAGTCATACGAATTAAGGAAGGGAGAGCTAAGCACAATTATAATAGGATATATAATAATAATAATAATAATAATAATAATAATAATAATAATAATAATAATAATAACAAACTGTCGACCACATTATCTCAGGATGTCCGGAATTGGCAAAAAATTAATATACCCACAGGCATAACAAGGTAGCGACATATGTGCACTGGAAGATATGCAAGAAGCACAAAATCGAAATGGAAATGACAAGTTGCCCAATTTCTGGCTGTATCATCTCACATTTACCCATGAAATTCTTGCAAAAACATTATCAACGCTTGTAAATAATCCCAATAAAATCCCTGAATGGATTACTGAAGGTATTACACACCTCATACCAAAAACAACTGAAACAGAAGACCCGAAAAATTATAGACCGATAACATGTCTCTCCACAACGTATAAGTTGATCACGTCTGTGCTGACGAACCGTACTTATTCCTTTCTCGAAACAAACAGCACTCTCCCGCTGGAACAGAAGGGATGCAGAAGAGGTTCATATGGCTGCAAAGATCAACTTCTGATAAATAAAATGATCCTGGAAAATTGCAGGAGACGACGCAGGAATCTAAGTGCAGCGTGGATTGATTATCGTAAAGCATTTGATAGTGTTCCACATTCTTGGATCCTTAAGACTTTGGAAATGTACAAAGTCTCCCTGTGGTATTAAATTTCCTTAAGCACAGCATTGGAATGTGGAACACCAAACTATACCTTAGTCACACCGGGGGCACTGCCATATCCAACCGTCTGAATATCCGACGTGGAATCTTTCAAGGAGACTCTCTGTCACCCCTTCTGTTTTGTTTATCCTTAATCCCTCTTATACATGAACTGAACAACAGTAGCTATGGTTACAAAATAAATAAGAAAATATTCAATCACCTACTCTACATGGATAATCTCAAACTCTTTGCCAAAGACGACAATGAGTTGAAAGGCCTCCTCAATATTGTAAAATACTTCAGTGACGACATAGGTATGGACTTCGGATTAGATAAATGTGCAAAAAGTAACTTTCAAGAAAGGTAGAATTACAGAAACACCCTTAATAGATTTAGATTTTGTCACAAAGATTAGGGAACTGGAGCATGATGAAGCTTATAAGTACCTAGGAATTAGCGAAGAGATGTCATACAACACCCCCAAATGAAGGAAAAAATAAGAAAAGAGTACTACAGGCGTGTACATCTGGTACTAAATACTGAACTAAACTCAAAAAACAGGATATCAGCCATAAACACATTGGCTGTCCCTGTGGTGCAATACAGCTTTAATGTCCTTTACTGGACCATAGCTGAAATTAAGCGAATGGACATAAAACTAGAAACTTCTCACTTGCTATCATGCATCATCCCAAAGCTGATGTCGATCGTCTGTATGTGCCCAGATCCGAAGGAGGCAGAGGATTAGTTCAACTAGAACTGTCCTACAAAACTACAACAATTGGCCTCCAAAGATATTTGGAAACTACTGAAGACTGGATGATGGTATGCGTCAAGGAACATGAAAGTAGTAAGCGTCTTTACTCCGTAATGAAAAGCCAACAAATTCAAAATGGAGTTTCAAATGGGCGTAGAGATGCAACTACAGCACAATACACCGGCTGAAACTGCAAAATACCTAAAAAAGATAGCAAAGACGAATGCAACCGGCCAGATACAGAAGATATGGCAAGATAAACCGCTTCATGGCCAATACTCTGCCCGTACCAAACAAGCTGACATAGACAAAACCCGTACCCATCAGTGGCTACGTAGTGCAGGGTTGAAAGCGGAAACTGAAGGTTTTATCCTTGCTGCGCAGGACCAATGCTTGCTAACTAGGAATTATCAAGCACATATACTAAAATATTGTGTCAGCCCAAAATGCAGGTTCTGTGATAAATATCCAGAAACGATTGATCATCTTGTATCAGGTTGAACGGTGTTGGCACCCACTGAATATAAAACCCGACATGACAGAGTGGGCCAATATCTGGACTGGAAAATCTGCAACTTCTATGGGAAGGAAACTGAAAGAAACTGGTATGAACACCACCAAGACCCGGTTACGGAGATAAGACCTGTTACAATTCTGTGGGACTACACAATACACACTGACAGAACAATCAAGGCCAACCACCCAGATATTGTTATTAAAGAACACAAACAAAAATGGTGCCTCCCTATTGATATGGCAGTCCCTGCTGACTGCAATGTATCTTTGAAGATATTTAAAAAGTTGTCAAAGTACAAGGACCTTGAAATAGAAATCTCAAAAATGTAGCATATGGGAACATCAACAATCCCTGTTGTAATTGGAGCCCCAGGACTGGTTGGAAAAGATTGCAGTAGACTAATTGAAGGGATTCCTGGAAGTCCATGCCTCAAGGAGATACAAAAAATTGTTCTGACAAGTACAGCACACACCTTACGAAGGGCTTTATCTATGTAATTTAATTTTTATTTTTTTTTTTTTTTTTGGTCACTGGAAAGTGTCATGACGCCATTTCTAACCTTAGGTCCCTGGGCGGGACCCGGAAAGAAATGTGTAAACGCCAGAAATCAAAGAAAATAAAGATAATTATAATACTAAACTGTCGACCACATCATCTCAGGATGTCCGGAATTGGCAAAAAATTAATATACCCACAGGCATAACAAGGTAGCGACATATGTGCACTGGAAGATATGCAAGAAGCACAAAATCGAAATCACTGAGAGATGGTATGAACACCAACCAGACACACTCACCCAAAATAACGATGTAACTATCCTCTGCGACATGCCAATTCAAACTGACAAGGAAATAAAACTCAACAGATCTGATATAAAAGACAAGAAATTCAGGAAGTGTATGCTTATTGACGTAGCAGTACCATCTGAGAGAAACACCTCCATGAAAATTATCGAGAAATTGTACAAATACAAGGATCTGGAGATCGAGATTAACAGGATATGGGGAATGAAGACTGAGACTCTACGAATAGTAATCGGAACGCTGGGCCTCGTGAGAAAAGGACTAGACAATTTTATTAACAGTTTCCGAGGTAACATCAACAGACAAGTTGCCCAGAAGATCGCCCTCCTAGGGACATCTCATATACTAAGAAAAGTGCTATCAATTAAATGACGATTCTTTTATACGGTCTAAGAAACATAGTTTGGATCCGCTTCTACAGAATACAAAGCAGGAAAAATATTGGCAATAATAATAATAATAATAATAATAATAATAATAATAATAATAATAAAATGTGGCAAACGAGAACTTCAACAATTCCAAATGTATTTGGAGCTCACGGATTGATTGGAAAAGAATCTTAAAGAAATACAAAAAATTGTACTCACAAGTACAGATCACATCTTACGAAAGGCTATATCTTAGGGTTTTTTTTCCATAAAAAATGGTTGGTGAAAATGTTATAATGCCATTTTTAACTCAAGGTCTCTAGTTGGGACCCGGAAAGCATACACCGGAAATCAAAGATAATAATAATAATAATAATAATAATAATAATAATAATAATAATAATAGAAGACGAAAGGAGAGGGAAGTAGAACATCATTAATAAACATAGAGAAAAAAAGAGGATTATCATATGACGTTTAGAAAAACAACAAATCCCCCTTCGTAAATGAAAAGATGTGACTGTTATCAAACATCTTCAATGAATGCAGCAAAACTATTTTAAAAGAAACACATAAATGGTTGAGAGAGAGAGAGAGAAAAGACGCTGCGAATTATGTAAATTATTTGGAATCAAACTGCGTTAGCAAATTAAAATCTTTCTAAAAAATAAAGATAGAATAGCTCTCTGGCCATTTTTTTTTATTCACGAAGCAAAAAACAAAATATCCACGTGGTTGCTCCTGTTTTGCACCACAAGAATTTTTTTTTTACTTTAGTTCACACAATACAAGACCCAAAGGCCACTGAAGGTGGATTTGTTTGGGCTTGCTTTATTTTGTTTTGCGGTATATCAACCTCACTGGGTTATTTTAATACCAACAAGATTTTTAGAATAGGTTCATCTCGGGGTTCTTGATAGGCTCCAGAGGTGGATATGCAATATAATTGGCCCTGTTCTGGCATCTCGTCTACAGTCACTTTCTCACAAACGCGTCGTCGTCTCTCTCTGCCTTTTTTACAAATACTTTCATAGTAATTACCCCGAGGAGCTGCATTCGCTGGTTCCCAGACTTCATGAGTTCAAGCGCCCTACGAGGCTGGTATCCCGCTCTCACCCTTTCACTGTCGAAACTCCTAAATGTAGCCGTCTCTTCTACTTCAATAGCTTCATGTCTCGCACCTCGCGCCTGTGGAACTCCCTTTCCTATCCCAGTTTCCCTGAGAGCTATAATCTCCAGCTATTCAAATGTAATGTCAATCAACATCTCCAGTTGCCTTGATCTATCCACTACCCTTCTCCTCATCCTTTCTTCTATCACTCCTATCTGATCTTGCTCCAAATTTTCTGTAACCCCTTGTGTCCTAGTGGCTTCTCGTCTTGCTTGGGGTGAAACGCTTTAATATATATATATATATATATATATATATAGAATATGTATTCTTTGTAAGAAATCCGTTTGTAGATCAGGTTTCATTGACGTATCTTTTTTAAAGGAGGCTTGTGTCGGGAGTCAAATGTATTGCTGGTAATCTTCTTTTTTTTTTTCAAAAAAATGTATTGCTAATATATTTTCATGGTGTTTTGATACCAGTTTAGCGGTTCACTATTTGCCCATAGCTAGGACCCTAGCAGGTGCTACCACCCCAGATCAAGGTGGATCTGAGAACAATAACAATTAAGGGGTAGTTCCAAGCTCCTCAAAACCTCCCGATCAGAGGCCTTTCTGCCGCATGTAGTTCATGATCATACCTGTTACTGCAGTGAAATTTTTGCAAGAGATGAAGAAACTGGAATTGCATATTATGAGGATATATATGATATATATCGTTTGAACCTGAAATTGAAGAGGTTAAGATTGTAGCGATCAAGGAAGCATCCACTTGGGAGTCTTTTGAGGAAGAAGCTGTCTGGGTGGAACTTACTCCTTACTAACTGAATACGAAGAAAATGGGGATGATTTGTCATAGTGATCATGGTATGTTGGGACCTAGTCTTTAAGATATGTGCTGGTGGGACTAAGGAATGTAACTCGTTTGAAAATTTGACATAGTAATAGCGTTATAATAGTGAGATGCAAGCAATATCTCGTCTGTAAAATAAGCGTTGTAGAGTGGAAATAATTCATCACCCACAAGGCCGGGTAAACGCTTTTGAATTCTATCAAGGCTGAACAACGAGGACTGAGTAGCAGCATCCTATATATGGCAGCAATATTCCATTCCTGGTTTGACTCTTGTAAACTTAGAGCATGGCAGGATCAGAATAAATTCCTGTTTTCCTGAGGAAGTTGAACAATATCTGTAACTAACCTTACATACCAGTAAAGAGCTCAACTATAAAATTAACCTTGTATCACATTCCAGCCTCTTGGAAAGATATTTAAATACTTCCGCGGCGTTTGAGCTGGAATTTCATGTTCTCTTTGGATAGAACTCGCCGTTTTGCAGGCTGGATGTGATATAACACGAGATGCAGGAATTCGAGCTTTTTGTAATACTAATGTCTATCCAATATAAGACCCAGGAGCCACTCAAAGTAGAGGGTTAATGTGTGGTGTTGTATGAATGTAAGAAAGGGCAAAATACGAAGTTCAAACTTTTCACTTTCATATTTAATTTCTTCCTTGATTTTAATTTATTTTCATTTTTTACTATAATTTCTGGAAAAATTTTGTTTTTGTTTTTTTTTTCAAAAATTTATTTGTGGTAATAATTTTTTACAAATTATTTCTGGTATTAAAACCTATTTTTACACTCTCATAATGTTTTTTACCTCAGTTTTGGGGTTAACTATTTGCCCATAGCTGTGACCCTAACAGGTGCTACCATTCCGGTCAGGGTGGACCAGGGAACACTAGCAATTAAGAGGTGGTTCCACGCTCCTCAAGGCCTCCTGATCAGAGGCCTTGCTGCTGGACGTAATTTATCGTCTTACTCTGGACGCGGATGTAGTCTATCGTCATACCAAGGACGGACCCTTGTTCTTACGGCCGTGAAGAGGTTTTCACGGCCATATCACTTTGAAACACCAGTTCTCGTACGATCACTGAAGTTAAGCATCGTCGAGTTTGGTCAGTATCTCATTGGGAATACAGGTGCTCTAGTCTTGAATGCTCGGGTGGTTTAATGAATAACGTCTCAGAACTGGAATTGGAAATCAGTGAACCAAGTTCCAATTCCTGCCAGGTTCATTATATTCACTTACGCGCGAAGACTCTTGAGAAAGGTATGAGGTTTTCTCATTCCCACCTACTGGTTTAATTTGTATCAGTAAATCATTATCTCCGTCCTGAATATGACGATAAACTTCATCCGCGTCTTGGGTAAGACGATAAATTACGTCCGACAGCAAGGCTTCTGATCAGGAGGTCTTGAGGAGAGTGGAACCAACTCTTAATTGCTGGTGTTCCCAAGTCCACCCTGCCCCAAGGTGGTAGCACCTGTTAGGGTCCCAGCTATGGGCAAATAGTTAACCATCTAAACTGGAACCAATATATTATAAAAGTGTAAAAATAGGTTTTAATATCAGAAATATTTTTTGTAAAATATTATTACCAAAATACATTATTACCAGCAATACATCTTTAAAAAAAATATTACCAGCAATACATTTTTTGAGAAAAAAATACCAGCAATACATTTCTGAAATAAAAATACCAGCAATACATTTCTGAAAAAAAAATACCAGCAATACATTTTTTAATAAAAAAAATATTACCAGCAACACATATTTTGAGAAAAAAAATTACCAGCAATACATTTCTGAAAAAAAATACCAGCAATACATTTTTGAATAAAAAATATTATCAATAATACGTTTTTTAATAAAAAAAAGAATATTACCAGCAACACATTTTGGAAAAAAATTATTACCAGCAATAAAAATGTGGTTGGTATTAAATAACCCATTGAGGTTGATATACCGTAAAACAGAACAAACCAAACCAAACCAAACCAATCATTATTAACCCCCACCCTCCCCATTAAAAATCTTACAATCTAAAACATATTTCCTGGTTTCAAATAACCTATAAAAGATTGATTAGCCGTAAAAAACTAATCAATAAAAATACTGCGGTGAAATCTCACATGAAGTTTGTAAAAAATCCGGGATAGATAGATAGATAGATAGATAGATAGATAGATAGATAGATTACAAAAAACAAAAAAAAATGAAAAAACGTAAAATAATATCTTGTTGAAAAAATATTTAAAAAAAAAGAAAGAATATGTATACAAGAAAGATGGTTGGAGAAATGCGAAGTTCCTTGTTTCGTTTCTTTTCCTATGCATTTTACGATCACCAGTTTATCACACGTGAATAGCTAACCGACAAAAACAGCCAATGTTATGCAGTGTCACACGCAACACTGTCCCTTGTAGAACAATCGTAATGATGATCAGGAAATTCACGCCGTTTTCATGCGTGCGTGATCATGCGAGATTTTACGAGAGTTCAGGAAGATTACATGTTAAAAAGGTAACTAGAACGAAGAAATTGGGCTTTCCACTATCACATATAAAAATAACATTAAAGATTATCATTGAAATCGGAACAAATGAAATTAGAGCGAATATGTGAAGTTTTCCAAATAAAGAAGGAAAGATTGAAGGAAGGAAAGAAAATGGACTTGAGAAAATGCATATGGAAGTATATTATCAAAATGGGGTAAAAATATGAAGTAATGATAAATAATATACTAATTAGGAATAAAGAGCTAAAGAGTGAATGAACGAAAGAACGAAGGGAATTATATTTTTAAAAGAAAGTAAGAAGAAAGAGATAAAATTTTTAATCAAGTAAGAAAAAAGGAAAACAAGAAAAAATAAGAATATTTTGAGATAGAAAATAATAATAAATTGAATATTGCGTAACGTTTTTCCCGCCAATTATTTTGGGAAAAAAAGTTTTATTTTCAGACGGATTATTTATTTGATTTTACATTGTAACTAAGAAACTGAGGTACCTTGAAGTTACCCGAGCGATAGCTAACACTTCTACCAGACGTATGAGTTGAAAATTGGACTCGTTTCAAGTTTAGAAAGTCATAAAAAGGTTCAAGATCGACGTATAAACACGTCTGTAGCTGCTTTTTTGAATGTTATGTTTTAGACGAGTTTATTCGTCCACGTCTTAAAAAAAGCTTTCGGTATTTAAACTTCTATGCTGTGAAAGGGTTTAAAAGAGAAGCGAAGGAAAGACAAAAGGTAGGTAAGAAAAGAACAGCCTTCAAGAACAAACAAGCATTTCAGCGAAAACATATTTCAGAAATGAAGGAAAGAAAAAGAAAAAGCGAAGAAAGAAAGAAAGAAAGAAAGAAAGAAAGAAAGAAAGAAAGAACTGTCTGAAGACGAAAAGAAAAAACGTGTTTTATTAATGAATGAAGAAAAAATTGAAAGAAAGAAAAAAGAAAGAAACCACTATCTGAAGACTAAAAGAAAGAAAATGTTTTTTTCAAAGGAAGGAAAAAGAAAGAAAGAACTTACTGAAGAGGAAAAGAAAGAACATGTTTTATCATTGACCAAAAAAAAAAAAAAAGAAAGTAGTGTAAGAGAGAAAAGAAAATAGAAAGAAAATAAAGTAGTATTTAGCAAATCAAGGATAAAATCTTACCGAGAGGGGTGCGAACCTTGATCGCTGTGACCCAACGAATCGAATGATAGAAATGCTGACATTTGATTCTGGTAATTAAAAGAAGAAAAAAATGACAACGAACACGCGATATTTCTCAGATAAGGTATAGAATTACTCAAACTATTTTTTTTACTGACCCCTAAATGATACCAGTATTTTCTTAATAGATAATGGCGAACTACGCATGCGCCCAGGATCAAATTTGTACCAAACCGTCATCTGATACTATTTTGACTTTTCTATATTTACACTATCAAATTTTATTATGCAAGACAATATTTTCAAAATAAAATATGTATTAACAAACTAATGTTCGTAAAATTTTCAGAATATGAATAATAAAACAAAATAATTTCAATAATATCCATAATGAAAATATTCATAATAATTTGTTTGGTTGGTGTGAGGTAATCTGTAAGTAATTTCATTAAGTATTCAAGTATTTCATCTTTAATTTCAGCTACAGAAGTCATTTCTCTTTGTACATAGTGGCCCAATTAAACGATTTGATAGTCCAAAAGAGCGAAGTAACTAATATAGCGATTTTTTTTCTATTCAGGATTTGGATAAAAAAAAGGGGGCCGCTTAACCTTTTCCCTAGTAAACTAAAATCTACTATACAAGCAATGTCGCTATAATTTAAACTCAATCCGCTGAGGTAATTTTCTAAACGGATAACCAGGAGGTCACCATCCACTGAGAATTAATAACACTCAAGAATCAAGGAATGCGATCTCGTGGTTGCATAAAACTTCGCTTTTTCTCACCCCTGCAGACCACAGAGATGCTGGACCTCTCTTCATTACATAGCCCGAAAAGTGCATGCAATCCTTGATTAAAGAAGCCTTAAGTCCCCGAGTAGCCTCAATCACATATTGTCAGAGGGCCCGGTTACCGTAGCAACTGATAAAAAGCGATATGGGGGGGGGGGGCGTTATAATAGGGCGATTTGTGCTCGGATAGCTGGCAACAGGTTAATTGAATTCTCCATTGGCAAGTTCCTAATTTGATAGGAAGAAGGGTTGCAGCTGAAGAAGCCTTCGAAGATGGACAGAAGAGTATGGAGAAAATATAAAGAAGGGAATAAAATGGCGATAAAGGAAATGGTGGAATCGATAAGGAAAGAAAAAATAAAGATAGATCAAGGAGTTTTAACATTTCTTATATAATATGCCTTTTTATGGGTCTCCACAACTTCCTGTCTTATATTGCTCGAAGAACTTTTCGCTAAAACGAGTGGTAGACATACGAAATATTTTGTTCTTCGTGCTTTTCAGGCTTGAAACAGCGGTTCCCGTACGAACACTGAAGTTAAGAAACTGGTCAGCACCTATAGATGAATGACCGTTTAGGAATATCAGTTGCTGTAAGGTTGGATGTGCGGGTGGTGTAATGGATAATTGCTCGGAAGTGATAAGTGCCAATTCCAGTTGGTTATATTCGCTTACACGCAAATGCCTTTGGGCATAGCATAAATCCAGCTATCACTTCTCTTACCCAGCAATGAGATTCGAAGCGGCACAGATGTGGTTCTACAGAAGGATGCTAAGGATATCATGGACCGGGCGTGTGATCAACAAGGAGGTCTTACAGAGGTTTCAAACAAGGAGAATGCCAATATCAGGAAGAGGCAGGTGAAGTTTCTGGGGCATATAATGAGAAAGGAGGGCCTGGAGAATCTGATACTCACGGGTCGAATAGAGGGAAAGAGAGATAAGGGAAAACAACGCGTGATATACCTGGCGGACTTAAGCAAGTGGATGATAGAACATTGTTTGGATGAAGAAACAGAGGAAAGGAATTTGTTCAGAGCTGCAAGGGATAGAGAGAGGTGAAGAGCCATGCGTTTAACACAAGATAAATTTCAGTTTGGTAGATTCTTTTCCATAGATGCAACATTTAAAGTTATTGCTACTCTGTTACTATTTCCATGACAAATGTTCAGATTACCACCATTCTTTAGTTCCAGCAGTTAAGAACTTTACCGTTAGGACTTGCCAATCTTAACTTCAAATCAAGAGTCAGTCGTGAACTATCCTCCTTACTCTTATTTACTCTTTTATTTATACGACACGCTTCATTCATTATTACCATTTTAACAAGTTGGATTACCGCAGCTTGTTTGTCAGGGGACTTTACCCAACACACGCTAGACGATGCTTTATAAACCCGTACAAAAGAGAAGGGTATATACTTTCTTTCTTTCTCTAATTTTGCTCTTTTTAACCGCGGGGTTACGTAGAGACAAGACGTGACTCGTTTCCCCGCAAAGGAGACTTATTTCCCCGGGAGAGCTGACTTTTTAGTCTCAACCGAACTACATAGCGCCTCACACACAGATAAATTGTTTTTCTCTTTCTCTAAACTATACCCTTCTGCAAATACTCACACACACAGGTATATAAATATATTTGTTTTAAGTAGTAGCTTTAAGTATTCTTTTTAAAAAGTAGACATCTCAATAACTTAGTTACCTCCCTTGACGTTACTGCACGTGTATGCTTACATGATAACATTTAAAAACCGTACAGCACACAAATTTAACTTTTTCACTTCACTAGTAAAAAATTTAATTTTCAGATGGATACAACAATTTTGTTTTAGATAAAACACGACCCCGAAGTGTGCTCATGTCGAAAATACTCGAAATAAAATGAATATGCACCAATATGGTAACTTTTTTCCTTTAATAAGGATACTAAGAAACTTGTCCGTAAATATGTGAGAGACTTTTTAAAAATAAGTAGACAAAACTTGTCTAAAGTATTTAATGAGACATTTCTCTATCTATCTATCTATCTATCTATCTATATATATATATATATATATATATATATATATATATATATATATATATATATATATATATATATATATATATATATATATATATATATATATATATATATATATATATATATATATAAGAATTTGGTAAACCGAATTGGTAATTCCAAAGAGGATGAAATCCTGAGAGCTCAATGTGAAGAACAGAGCCAATATTTAATGAACAACAGACACTTTAAGGTCCCATAACAATAATTTATTTTCATTGTTGGAAATGTTACCTGATGATCCAAAATCCTTTAAAAGGATTTTGGCGAAATAAATTATTGTTATGGTACCTTAAAGTGTCTGTTATTCATTATATATATATATATATATATATATATATATATATATATATATATATATATTTTTAAACATGTATCTACAAAATCCATTTATTCTGAAATTTTCCAAGCGGATTTCGTTACTATTGGTCACACCTCTATGCAAATACACAAATACTCAATCTTGAGAGCCTTGTATTGCATAAATTCTAGTCTAAGAATAAGCATTGATTTTAATTGTCAAATCCCAGTCTTCGACACAGTTCCTGAATTATCACTTTTCTATCCAATCGTGTCTATTTTTGTCTTCCGTCTATGCCAGCCGACGGTCAAATCACGATGAAAACATCATCTGAAATCTGATGTTTGCCTAGATTTTGGAAAGGGAACAAAGTTGAAAACTTTTCAGCACTTGTATGGTTCTTTTTATTCTATTTAGTGTGACTCTTCAGGGTGAAGACGATAATGGTTCTCCACAACTTCCTATCCTTTGTAACTCTAAGCAGTATTTGTCGCCTCGGTTCCGTCTTCTGCCATCCATTTTCACAGGGTCAGGTGTTACTTCCCTAGAGATTTTAATTTTCTCTTTCTAATATTTAGTATAAGTATCCCTTTTGTTTCCATTTTCTCTAAAACTTTGTCTTTGTTCACGTGTTCAGTTCATAACATTCTCAGCATCCTTCAGTATTCAGCATGCTTCAAGTATTTTCAACTTTTGGTTGGTTGGTTGATTTTATCTTAAGCCATATTTGGATTTCGGCATTAAATAACCTACATAGGTTGATATGCCACAAAACAAAATCAACCAATCGACATGAAAAAAAATCTTTCGTAACATTAATCCATATATGTCATCAAAAACATGTATATGCACAAAAGTTGAGTATTATCTACCATGTAATCAATTGTGAAAGCAGAATAACAATATAGCATACGTTTATTATTTCAAAGCCCCAAAGAAAATTAAATTCCAACATTAAATGACACATAAAGAGTTAATTTGCTGTTGAGCAATCAAATCAAATCAATCAGCCCGGTCGATACTCTAAGTTTGGATGTGTGGGTACTAATAAAGTGCTTAGTAAAGGCTTGGAATTGGAAATCGGAGAACCGAGTTCCAATTCCGGTTGGGTTCGTTATATTCACTTACGCGCAAATACACTTGGGAAAGGTATGAATCCATCTCTTCTCCCCTCCCCGTTATGGGTTAAGTAGTATGACTTGTAGCAATAAATCATTATTATCTCAAAACATTCTTACAATTCAAAAATATTTTCCAGTTTTAAATACCTGTTATAGGTTGATAAGCCGTGATAAATAAATCAATCAAATTCACAATTTTGGTTCTTTGTCCAGTTAAATTTTCCCCGCTGGTAAATTCTCAAAGGTGGCCAATGTTCGGAAAATATAAAATAAAATAACCTGTAGCAGATCTTTTATAAACTTAAAATTAATACCATACTTACGGCCATATCACGTTGAAACTGCGGCTTTCGCCCGATCATCGAAGTCGAACAACTTCGAGACGAGTCAGTACTTACATAGGTGTCCACTTGGAAATACCAGGTCCTGTAAGTTTACGGGTGGCGGAATAGATAATAGATTGGAATGGGGAATTGGAGAGTCGAGTTCGAATTGAAGTCAAGTTCGATACATTCACTTAGGCACAAATACCATTGGGAAAGGTATGAATCCATTTCATCTCTGCCTCCCTAACAATGGGTTAAATAGCAGGACACATTGTCTCCTATAGCCTTGTTTGACAACCAGTCTACGATAGATAGTAACGGAAGCCCACTCTTCTGTCAAGTCAATCATGAATCGAAAAGAGACATGATTGGGCAAACATGCAACGAGTACGGAACCGAAGGAAGGAAGAAGGGAAAGGAAGGAAGGAAGGAAGGAAGGAAGGAAGGAAGGAAGGAAGGAAGGAAGGAAAGAAGGAAGGAAGGAAAGAAAGAAAGAAAGGAAGGAAGGAAGGAAGGAAGGAAGGAAGGAAAGAAGGAAGGAAGGGAAGGAAGGAAGGAAGGAAGGAAGGAAGGCAGGCAGGAAGGAAGAAAGGAAGGAAGGAAGGAAGGGAGGAAGGAAGGCAAGAAGGAAGGAAGGCAGGAAGGAAGGCAGGCAGGAAGGAAGGCAGGAAGGCAGGAAGGAAGGAAGGCAGGAAGGAAGGAAAAGGCAAGAAGGAAGGAAGGAAGGAAGAAGGAAAGAAGGCAAGAAGGAAGGAAGGAATAAAGAAAGAAAGAAAGAAAGAAAGAAAGAAAGAAAGAAAGAAAGAAAGAAAGAAAGAAGGAAATAAGGAAGAAAGAAAGAAAGAAAGGATTAAAGGAAGGAAGGAAGGAATGATAATTAATACCAGAATTTTAATTTTTATGATTAATGCCGGATTTTACGTCGCGCATTAGTGAGTAAAATAGTCATAGATTGGAATCTCTTGCTTTATGTGTCGGCCGGTCTTGAAGAAGGACTTCAAAATCGTGATGAAAGCAACCGTAAGAGACTTTATTATCATTTCCAAGATGCCAGGAAAGTTCACAGATAACAAAAGAAAATGAAACTGTGGAAAGCCATGGAGAGCCAACATTCTAGAAAATTTGCATTATTTTACAGTAAACTTATTAAGTTAAATTATTTTACAGGAGTGTTAAAATTTGGACGCTGGGCTAAAATATTTGCTCGTGTGTTTCCGTATTAAAAAGAGAAAGGCACCAGAATAGGCTGGACTACATGTGGCGTGTTCCTGCAACCCTAACGAATTACGAGATAATGACGATTCATTTTTTTAATTCTGTATCTGGCGACATCGTTTATTTATTTATTTTCGAGGGGTTACTGAAAAACTCTCGACCCGTCCTATTTCCTCAAATCTGACGAAAGGATCAAAATTTTTATTTTTTGCAAGTCAGGAACTTCTCAGCACCCCCCGTCGCATTTATTGTTCATTTTTCCAACTCTAAATAAATTAAAGTGTGTCATGCATGGGAAAGCTCGTGCCATTAACGTGCGAATCTTGTGTCAGGTTTTGGATGTTGTGTGCGGGGAATGCATGGCCCAATCAATGGATGTAAGGCTCGCACGTGTTAGCTTTTGGCCACGAGCAGGCGCATGTTCACACGTGCCAGCTTCTTCGTGCGCGCGTTCATGCAAGAGGCTCTATGCGTCTGAGAGGCTGCGTGTGCACGTTTTTGGCGCAAGCAAAAGTGTTTCAGAAAGCGTCACCGTTCACACGTTCCGATCGGACAAGAGCGGCACGTGTTGGCTGATGTTAGCCACATGACTGTCCTCAAGAAAAGTGGTTAGCTGGCTTCAAGGAGAGACAATAACAATAATGATATATGCTGATTATGGAGAGGAGGGGGAAATGATTCGGACAAAAGATCCTAGGAAAATAAAAATAATAACAGATTATAATACCGAATGCAACAGACTGGCTGAAATGGAGGTTTTATTTATTGAGGGCGTTATTTATTTGTTTCTTTTTACGGGTTATTTAAAGACGGAATATATTTCAAATTACAGAAGGTGGCTTACAGTACTCAGTGTTCCCAAACAGTCCTCCTTCTAAATACTGACCAGGTATGGCACTGCTTAAATTCGGTGATCAAACCGGGTTTTCAGAAGGATCTGACTGTATGCAGACAGAGAATGTTTTAAGGAAAACGGAATAAAAAAGGACACGTCCTTCAGAAAGAGACAGTTGAAGTAATCTGAAATAATCTAAAAAAGAGCTTGGAAATCAAAGACCCGCTGAAGGCAACAGAGGTAAGAGAAACCAGCGAGTAGCATATAACGTGGAAAGAGGACGTGGAAAATTTAATACTCACAGGGCGGATTGCAAGTAAGATGGACAGAGGAAAACAACACATAATCTACCTAGCGAGCTTGAGTAAATGGATATTGAAACAAGGTTTAGGCGAAATAGTCAAATGACAAGAGCTAAGGAAACTGTGGAGGGCCATGATCACCAACGTCCTGAAGTGAGACGACACATATAGAAGAAGAGGTAGAAAACGCATAATTTATTTATTTGCGTTAAGCTTTACTGCAAACTTCCGATACATTTGAATCAGTGATCTATTCTTAAACATTAACCCATACCAGCCGTCTAAGCTAACCTGTGGGTGGAGACCTGAATTTAGATACGGCATCTCCTGTAAAGTGAAAAGACACTCCAAAAGAAGTAACCTACCAAAATAATTGCAAAGACTAAAATCAAATCGACTAACAGTTACTTATAGACAAAAGTATAAAAACTAATATTTATCTATATACTAAATCCTACTAAATCATCAGACTTACGTATTATCGACTAATTCACGAGATTCAAGTATAGACGGCCAATATTTATTCATAGCCTCAAGTATAATTGATGAATATTTGACTCAAGTATAATTAACCAATATATACTTATTTACTCAAGTATAAAGTATAATATTTGCCCATAGTCTAACGTATAATTGACTCAAGTATAAATGATGTTTATCTACCAATAGACTCAAGTATAAATGATGAATATTTACAGATAAACTCAAATATAATTAACTAATCTCCCAACCAAGTAAATGCATATAGACTCAAGCATAATTAACTATTTTTTACAAATAAGCTCAAGTATAATCGATCAGTATTTACTCATGGCCTCAAGTATGACTGACCAATATTTATTTACCTATATATTCAATATTTATTTTCCCCAAAGCAAATAAAGGATTTTTCTTGGTTGACACATTCACAATGAAGCAAACACACACGCACACACACACACACACACACACACATATATATATATATATAAATATTTATTTAAAAATATGATTACAACTCGCGACATAAGAGGTGTCGTGAGTTGGAATCATATTTTTAAATAAATAATTATATTTATGCTCTACTTTTGTATCGAGCACTATTTTTTAAAAATAATAACAAAATACTAAGCAACTTTGGATTATTTACCTAACCAGTTCTTTCCTATTTTCTATATTTTTTCACACACA